>OY288289.1:2415000-3015000 GCA_958450335.1 Hibiscus tridactylites | reverse complement strand
GAAGTACATAATATATTAAACTCTAATTAATAGAGAAAATATTCCGAATAATAAATAAATCAAACTCCTTATATAAAGTTCTAATCATGATAGACATCCACATAGATAAATATTCATAAAAATATCCATTTTATGTTGAATTAACTTATTAGTTCATTGAATCTTCTTCTCATATACTTGGATCCCCAATACTAATTAATGACCTATTAGTTCAGAGGAAGCAAGTTAAGTATCATTGTCCAGGATCCACCATTCACTAACCAATTTAATACGTGTGTTCTAGAAAATTAACGAAATGTAGCAATTTAATACGTGTGTTCTAGAAAGTTAAGTATCATCGTCTAGCTTTATGGATGAGGGCTTTTGCCATCAGGGCCAAGACCTTTCTTGGTCCAAGTTTGTCTCGGGGTTAATTTTAAATTATACCCGTTGAGTATACTCAATAATAATTAAAACAGACCACCGATCCATCTACCCTCTAATTTTGGGTGTCTATTCGAATCTGAGAAAATATAGAGGGTTCTAAAACTCCCCCGACCGCCACATCCTTTGCCCTTGCTCGATCTCCGCCACCGCCGGGCCGTGGTGTGCACGGTCAGCACCGGCGTGACCGTCACCCTGCCCCGATCATGATCCAGACCTCCACTCGTAGTGATGTGCCTCCATTCACCGTGGAGAGCCTCTTGGAGTCGGTCAAAAACCCAAGTGTCACCCTTCGTTTTTCGCTGTTTTCGGCCATCCTCGCCGTATGTTCGTGTCACAGCCACCGGATCTGGGTTCCCCACGTCGCGGCGACCAAAACCTTGGTCATCGTTCATCATTTGATCGTCGTTTGAGCCCTCGACGGAGCTGCGTCATTTCTCGGTCGTTATCTCACGTTTCAAGTATTTCCGACGAGATTCCGGTTAGTTAGGTTGTTCTTTTTGGTTAGTTTAGTTGATGGGTTGATGATCTCGTGTTTTCCAACAGAATAGGGCTTTTTAGGGTCGCCAATGACATTCCGATGAGTTCCCATGCATGGTAAGTGAATCGGCCCAACCGGTCTAACCCAGTCTGAACCGGCCCAACCCGATCTGTGCACAAACTGGAATCGAGCCCAGGCCCGTCCGCCCAACCCATCTGACCTGACCCGTTCACCCGAGTCAACTCGTCCGAGTCAGCCCGAGTTTACTCATCCGAGTCAGCCGAGTCAACTCATCTGATTCAGCCCGAGTCAACTCGTCCGAGTCAGCCCGAGTCAACTCGTCCGAGTCAGCCTGAGTCAACTTAGTTGACCCTTACCAGTTGACTGCTGACGTCGGCGTTGACCTGCTGAAGTCAGTTTTGGCTCTGATCCTGTTGACTGTTGACCTGCTGACGTCAGCATTGACCTGCTGACATCAACATTGACTTTGACCTTTGACCAAAAAGTCAACTTTTCTGAAAACTTACGTTTTATGTTTGTCGACGCCTTGAGTTTGATTTTGAAGCCTGTTTTCTCAAAATTCTGACCTGAAAGCCTCCAAATCTGACCTTGAACCCGAACTTATATATGTATTTATTTATTTAGTTAAGAGCTCTATGAATAAGGACTAAAATGGGATTTTGTGTGATTGAAGGTACTCACAGTTCCTTGAATACGAATGGTTGAGGGACGTCAAATTCGGGTTCAAGAGTGTTCGAATTTCGTTCGAGGGTCGACCGATATAGCAAGGATTCAAGGTAATACATTACTACCTTCTGCATGCTTTCAAAACTTGTTGGTATTCGATTAATGCTTGCACGACCATGATTGAGCATATGATTAATTATGCTTGTCGATCAATTAAGAAATAAGCATATTAGTGACCAAGGCATATATTCGAATAAAAGGTTTGATAAATCGAAAGGACTTCTGAATTCAGTAAGCGATTAATAAAAACACTTGATCTCCAAATCTGATTATGTTGCCTAATGAATTACGAAAATACCCTTGATGTATGAAAATGACTAAAATACCCCTATCAACTGTTTCTTTTGAAAATCTTGAAACTGGCTTGGGATGTTATAATAACGAGGCTTCACCTTTGATATTGTAAATTGCTCAGATTCTATTTGAAATTGAATAAATCTATAAAGACATTTGCGAGAAAATATTTGTATGTTGAATTAGTCAAAGTTGCATAAATTGTTGAATTGATTGAAATGACTAAAATGTTTGGAAATACTGATGATGTTGAACTGATCATAACATCCATAATGACCAAAAAGAATAATCTATCCTCGGCATCAATTGCCAAATTAATCAAAATGATGGTTTAACCCTTGAGAACTTAAATGAATGAATAGTTGGAAGGACCGAAAGACTCTGAACAATCGTAACACCTTCGAGCATCGAATTGTCTGAAATACCCTCTGTAACACCCCGGTTTAGGGCCCGGGAGTTATCGGTGTTGATCTAGGATTAGTTTCGGGTTAAATTTAAATTAAAGAGCTTATTTTTATAAAAGTTCTCATTATTTACGATAATGCCATTAATTAAATTTTAAGAGGGTTTTGAAAATCAAAACCACTCATCTTCTTCCAAAAACCCTTTTCTCTCATTCTCATCTCCTTCCCTCCATTGAAGACCTTTGAAGGTAAATCCTCTTTTTCTTTTCCTTGTTTTACTGAAATTTAACTTAAATTAAAGTTGTATTTGCAAAACCCATTGATTCTCAACCTTGAAATTTTAAGATTTATGAAAAGTGGGGATTTTGGGTGAAATCACGTATGGGTCTTTTAGGGCAGTGTTTTGGGGTGTTTTTAAAGTTTATTTTGAAGTCATAACATGTTAAAAATGTTTCTTAATTATAGTATACCCGAAACTAGTCTTAGGGGTAGATTTTAGAAGTGAAATAAGTGAGTTTTGGCTTGATTTTGTGGTGAAAAGAGGGCTGGAGGTATATGGACATTGGATAGGTGTTTATGTGGGGAAATGAAGGGCTGATGGTTGTACAGCCTTAGGGTGATGTTTTGGACATGTTTTGGAGTGTTTTGAGTGTTTAAATTGAGGGGCAATGGCTGGGGTTTTGCTGGAGTACGAAAATGAGATTATTTGGGAGGATTTCGGCTTTGAATTGTTGAGAAAATATTGTGGAATTGTGAGCTGATGTATAACAGTAAATTTATGGTTGATTAAGAGGTTAATACATTGTTTTTGATTGGTTAGAAACAGCGATTTGGCCTTGGGTGGTTCGGACGCGGTCCCGGGAAGTTCGGGAGCTTGAAACGACTTTGTGGTTTGCATTGGTGTGCGAATGGTGAGTGGAAACTGTTTTGTGGTTTAAATATGTTCAAAGAGGTTTCTTGGGGGTTTGGGTGGAGCCTTAAGGGCTAGCCTAAACCCAAGTGTAAGTTGTTATTTCACCTTGTTCATTAAGTGTTAATGTGTGTGTGATTGTTGTGTTATGGCGTGAAGTGTGGGTTGCTTTTACTCTATGTTTAATGTTGTTGTGTAGTCGTTGTTAGTGTCGAACCTCACGTGATGGTTTTCGTTACTACGGTGATGTGTGGTCCCGCCGGTAGTGACTAATAGAAGACTACAGTGATGCGTGGTCCCACCGGTAGTGACTAGTAGAAGAGTACGGTGATGTGTGGTCCCATTGGAAAACTACTAGTCGAGCGGTGATGTGTGGTCCCACCGTGTTTTGGTTATGCATGTGCAAACCATGTGATTGTGATGATTGTGTCTCCTTTCGTACTTTAAAATGGTTTGCTTTTCAACGAAGATTTATGTTTTGAAAACTGCATTGTTGATGTGTTTTTAGAGCTCCGCTCACTAAGCTTTATGTTTACGCTCTCCTTTTTTGACAATGCAGATCATTAGCGGGGAGTTAGCAAGGAGCAAGGAAAGGGCGTCCAAGCGTGTGGTAGTTGCTCAAGTATGGTTTGGTAAATAATGTAGTGGTTTAGCAATGGGAAATGCTATGTGTTTTAGGAGCGTGTATCTAGACTCATTTGTGTTGGCTTTATGTTGCTAATGCTTTGTGTTGATGGATTTGTAAACCATGTTCTTTGAGATGCCTATGCTTTTGTGTTGATGTTTGTAAGCTAAGTGTTTATGTTGATGCCTAAGTGTTTTGTATTTGAAGGTTTCTAACCATGTCTTACGAATGCTTAGGTTTTTGTTGAAGGCATGTAAACCTTGATTGTGCATTGCTTAGGTGAACGTATGTTTCTTTTGGCTAAATGGTTTTGTTAAGCATGCTTTATTGCCTTATATATATATATATATATATAAAACATGTTTGATGGTTTGATGTTTTGGCTTGTGTTGGAAGGATATAAATGTATGTCTTTTGCTTGCCTTGAATGTTTAAGTGTTTTGTTTCCAAGGCATGTGACCCTTGTTATGCAATGTTTAGGTAGGTGTTTGTTTTCTACGAATGAAGTGGTTTAGTATGCGTGCTTGTATGCAAGTTCCTATCTAAATGCTTATCTTGTGTTGGTTGCCTTGATTGTTGGTTAAGTAGCATTGTATGCTTAGCTTTGGTTAGCCTTGGATGTATGTTCTTTTGAATGGATGATCTTGAATGTATGTTAAATGTTGGATCGTGCTTGAAGTAGGGTGAAATGCCTCTAGATTATGTGTATGTTTGTTGTTTCATGTTTCTTGTGGTTTGAGAGTATATTTGTTATGGCCTTTAACTCTTTGTTGGTTCGCTAAGCATGTTAGTTTGCTAGTTTCCTCTATGTGTGCTTAGTTGGTGGTTGTTGCTTCATGGTATGTTTAGACCGTCCCGTATGCTTATCTATAGTTGCTTAGTGAAGTATACAAGTTGGTATGTCGCTAGTCGAGTCGATAAATGCATCTAGAGTCGGGTCCTTGTGTTTTTAGCTGCCAAAATGAGACTTGCAGTGCAGGGCGTATCGGTACGCCCAAGGGCTGTATCGATACGGTCCTTGCCTTGGGGCTCATTTTGGGCAAAGCGTACCGATACACGAGGGTGTATCGATATGCCATAACCTCTCTGGAAATCTGAGAAATTGACGAGATTTTGGCGTATCGGTACGGGTCCTAAAGGTATCGATACGGTCTTTGTAGTTTGACCGTGAGAAGTTGACCGTTCAGGGCGTATCGGTACGGTCTTGCTGTGTACCAATACGGTCTCCATGTGTTGACTATAGGGCGTTGACAAGATCCAGGCATATCGATACGGTCATCTAGCGTATCGATACGGCCTGTTATAAAAGTTAAAGTGGGTTGTTTAATTGCATATCTTGTGGGAATAGTATTCGTGTTTGTTCGTTGTGTGTCCTATCACATAGGGTATAATAAAGGCATCTAGAAAAGATAAGTAAAAGAAAAATAGGGTTGTTAATCGGAGTGAGGCCTTAGCGGGTTTCGCTTCGGTTTTCCCTGTGTAACCCGTTCGGACCGGTCTGTCGGTTAGACCGGGAAGAGGGGGTTACATTTGGTGGTATCAGAGCCTGATGTTTCCGAGACCTCGGGTAGGTAAGTGAGGTAAGTTTGATTTGTTATGTTGTTGCTATGTCTCGGTGAATGTTTTGCCATGTATGCTTGAAGTTTGCTTTCTAGTACGGTGTTTGAAAGCATGTGTTAGCATGATGGTTGTGTTGAAGCGTAGTGTCGAGTTCCCATTGCTACTATTACTTATTTAAAAAGATTTTGAGTAGAGGAGTACTTGAGCACCTTGGACCCTTGCCCTTTGCTAACCCCATATATTTTTGTTTGCGTGTTTTGTTTGTTGTTGTATTATTGCTTTTGGAAAGTATGAGACCGAGGCGTGGGCCTGGAGCTGGTAATCATGAATCTGAGGTTTCAGAGAATGTGAATGATGAGAGAGTTCATCGCTCTAGTTCAGGGCAATATGGCTGTACCAGAGTTTGAGGTACAATTTGTCTGTTTGGGTCCGCGTGCATATGAGTTGGTTCCTGTTGAGAAAGAACAATGTAACCGATCCTGATATGAGTTGGTAAAAGAAGTGAAGACCTATGAGTTGGCTTCACAATGATGTTGATGCTATAGCAGGTAATCTCCCGATACAGTCATTGAGTTTGTTTCCTCTGATAAATTCTGGATCTACGCATTCGTATATTTTGAGTGAGCATGCGAAGTTGTTGAATTTACCTTGTGAGGTACTAGAGGTAGGTGTTAGTTTTACTAGCTCCTTCGGGGATACAGTTGTGGTTAGAAAGATGTACAAAAGATGTCCGTTGATGGTTTAGGGTCACGTGTTTCCAGTAGATGTGACATAATTGATTTTTTACGGTTTTGATGTAATACTGGGCATGGATTGGCTTGTAGAACATAGAGTTAGGGTAGACTTTGAGACAAAAAGAGTTTTCTCAAAGCTTGCGGATGACTATGAGATTGTAATGGTAGGTGAGAATGTGAAATTCTTATCGAATGTTGTTTTAGCTTTAGAGGCTCAGAGGTTGTTTGAGTTTGGTTGTCAGGCCTACCTAGCTTAGGGATGAGTCTGAAATTGAACGAGGTCAGACCACAGGATATCAGAACAGTCTGCGATCTCCCGAAAGTGTTTCCGGAAGAATTGCCTAGTTTACCGCCTGATAGAGAGGCAAAGTTTGCTATAGAGACTTATTCAGATTCAGCTCCTGTTTCGATTGCTCCGAACCGTATGACACTGAAAGAATTAAAAGAGTTGAAGACTCAGTTGCAAGAGTTGTCAAATAGAGGTTTTATTCGTCCGAGTTCTTCGCCTTGGGGTGCACCGGTATTGTTTGTGAAGAATAAGGACGATAGTGTGAGAATGTGCATCGATTATTGACAGTCGAAATCAGTTGACAGTGAAGAACAAGTATACGTTGCCGAGAATTGATGATTTGTTCGATCAGCTTAGAAGTGTTTCAATGTTTTCTAAGATAGATTTTAGATCCGGGTATTACCAGTTGAAGGTGAAGGAAGTAGATGTACCGAAGACAACTTTTAGGACTAGATATGGTCACTATGAGTTCTTAGTAATGCCGTTTGGGTTGATGAATGCACTGGCTGCTTTCATGGACATGATGAATAGGATTTTCCATCAGTACTTAGATCAGTTCGTGGTTGTTTTCATAGATGATATTTTGGTGTATTCGCGTACCGAGGAAGACCATGATCGGCATGAGGAGGATAATTTTGCAGACCTTGTTAGACAACCATTTGTATGCAAAGTTGAGTAACTGCGAGTTCTAGATCCAAGAAGTAGTCTTCCTAGGACATGTAGTGTCAGCTGATGTGATTAGAGTCGATCCGAAGAAGATAGAAGCCATTGTTGAGTGGAAGCAACCGAAGTCTGTAACAGAGATTCGTAGTTTTCTAGGCTTAGCCGGATACTATAGGAGGTTTGTGAATGGTTTCTAGAAGATAGCCGCTCCTTTGACAAAGTTACTTCAGAAGAATGTTCAGTTTGAGTGGTTAGATGCGAGACAACAAGCCTTTGAGAAATTGAAAGAAGCTTTGACCAATGCACTGATTTTGATTCAGCCAGAGTCAGGGAAGGACTATGTGATCTATAGTGATGCTTTATATGTAGGATTAGGTTGTGTACTCATGCTAGACGGAAGAGTTGTGGCTTATGCCTCGAGACAGTTGAAGATTCACGAGCGAAATTATCCGACACATGACATAGAGGTAGCTGTAGTTGTGTTGGCTTTGAAGAAGATTCAGATGCATTACTTGTATGGTGAGAAATGCATAGTGTATACAGATCACCAGAACTTGAAAATTTTGATGACACAGAAAGAGTTGAATCTTAGACAACGTAGGTGGTTAAAATTGCTTAAGGACTATGATCTCAAGATTGAGTATAATCCGAGAGAGCCAGCGTAGTAGCCGATGCTTTAAGTAGAAAAGTGGCAGTTGAATTGCGAGCTATGTTCGCTAGATTGAGCTTGTCGAGTGATGGTGGTTTAGTGGCTGAGCTTCAGGTTAGACCTACGTTGAGCCATATGATTATAGAGAAACAGTTTCAAGACATATCTTTGGCACCTCACGTGCAAAATATAGCGGAAGGAAGACCATCAGACTACAGTTTCAGAGATGATGGGGTTTTGTGTTTCAGAGACAGAATAGTTGTGTCGAATGACAGTGATTTGAGATGTACTATTTTGAGTGAAGCTCATATCAGTCTATTGGCTATACATCTGGATAGTACAAAGATGTATCGTGGCTTGAAAGATGAGTACTATTGGATTGGTCTGAAAGGAGATGATTTCGATTATGTGAGTAAGTGTGTGGTATGTCAGAGACTGAAGGCGGAACATCAGGTTCCTTCAGGTTTGTTGCAACCGTTGAGAATTCCGGAATGGAAGTGGGAAAATATTACGATGGACTCTGTATCTGGTTTGCCTTTGACTCCTTCGAAGTAGAATTCAGTTTGGGTGATTGTTGGCCGTTTCACAAAGGGTGCTCATTTCATAGCCATTCATACGACCTACTCTCTAGATAAGTTGGCCGATTTGTACATCAGTGAGATTGTGAGATTGCGTGGTGTATCGAAATCGATTGTGTCAGGTAGAAATTTGAGGTTTAGAGCTAGATTTTGGGAATGTCTGCATAGTGCTTTGGGTACCCGTCTGAATTTCAGTGCATCGTATCGCCCTTAGTCCGATGATCAGTCAGAGAGAGATATTCAAATGTTAGAGGATGTGCTGATATGTGCATTATTGACCTTCAGTGTTGCGTGGGAGATCTATCGAGCTTGTCAGGGTTAAGTAGCGACATAGAAGTGTGGAAGAAGCCACTTGGGGTAGAGAAAGGAAGATATGAAGAAACGGTTTCCGTATCACTTTCCGTTAGATAATTTCGAGGACGAAATTCCTTAAGTGGGGGAGAGTTGTAACGCCCCAGTTTAGGGCTCGGGAATTATCGGTGTTGATCTAGGATTAGTTTCGGGTTAAATTTAAATTAAATAGCTGATTTTTATAAAAGTTCTCATTATTTATGATAATGTCATTAATGAAATTTTAAGAGGGTTTTCAAAATCAAAACCACTCATCTTCTTCCAAAAACCCTTTTCTCTCATTCTCATCTCCTTCCCTCCATTGAAGACCTTTGAAGGTAAATCCTCTTTTTCTTTTCCTTGTTTTACTTAAATTTAACTTAACTTAAAGTTGTATTTGCAAAACACATTTATTTTAACCTTGAAATTTCAAGATTTATGAAAAGTGGGGATTTTGGGTGAAATCCCGTATGGGTCTTTTAGGGCAGTGTTTTGGGGTGTTTTTAAAGTTTATTTTGAAGTCATAACATGTTAAAAATGTTGCTTAATTATAGTATACCCGAAACTAGTCTTAGGGGTGGATTTTAGAAGTGAAATAAGTCAGTTTTTGGCTTGATTTGTGGTGAAAAGAGGGCTGGAGGTATGTGGACATTGGATAGATGTTTTTAGATGTTATTTGATGATTTTTGAGTGGTGATAGTGCTGGTTTGATTCGATTCCCGAAACTACTGCTGTAGGTGATTTTTAGGAGTGGAAAATAAGAGTTTTTAAGGTGTTTATGTGGGGAAATGAAGGGTTGATGGCTGTACAACCTTATGGTGATGTTTTGGAGTGTTTTAAGTGTTTAAATTGAGGGGCAATGGCTGTGTTTTGCTGGAGTACGAAAATGAGATTATTTGGGAGGATTTCGGCTTTGAATTGTTGAGAAAATATTATGGAATTGTGAGCTGATGTATAATAGTAAATTTGGGAGGATTTCGACTGAAACACCCACGGGTACTTAAATGATTGAAATACCTTAAATGGTTCAATTGACATGAATGATGGATATCCCGAGCTTCAAAATGACTGAAAATACCCCTCATTGACTGGAAGTAAATTGCCTTTGATAAAATTCTGGAAATGCCAATAAAGCTAAAAATGACTAAAATGCCCCTAAGGGTTGAAGCATGACTCGTGTATGTCAATCACTCTTGATATTAATGTAAGGATGGAAGTTTTTTGCACATAATATAATTTTGACTACTCCGTGACGAGTCTAAACTCTCAAAGATCTTGATGTATCACCTCCTGAATATCTGGGTTAAACCGTTAGTATGAACCCCATTTAATAGGGGCCTCGTTTCAGAAATCCGTTCAAATTGTCAAAAGTTTAATGTCTCCCCTTCCGTAAATGCCAAGTATCTCCAAGAAATGATATGTCCCACCTAGTGTGTTCCATGTGTGCTACACTCAGTTGAATGTGTTATATGACTATTACATGTTAGTAAACAATCTAATGACTTAGTTATGAACGATGATATGCTTGATGAAATGATGAACTGGACATATGATAACATTTTCTGCCTACTCGTTGTAAGTCCGCTTGATCTGTATACTTAGTATATGACTGTGCTATGTGGTTATTTGATTTGCGATAATATTGTATGTCTGCCTGATGTAAGTAATAGTATAATCTGTTAGCTTGACCTATGATGGTACACTCTGTTTGCATGATGAATGATGATATCGTCTGCTTAATGGTATGCCCATATATGTGTCTAAAGAGCATGAACTTCTGTTTCTGATACTCTGAATAGAATATGTCTGTCACATGTATTCTATTACTCATGTCTGGAATCTGAACACCGATTACTATCTTGGGTATATTGTTGGGTTATGTTATGAAGTTTCTGCATGTGCAGCCCTGATCCAGCTGGTAAATCCTTATGGACTCAAGGTCTCCCCTTGGGTAGGTTCCGATGCTTTAGCACGGGTAAATCCTTATGGACCTAAGGCAGCCTCTTAGGTGGCACCTATGCCCATCGAGCCTAGAGTAAGTCCTTATGGATGCAGTTTTGGGGGACTGCATATTGGTGTAAGGTTGGAGGGTAGTTACTAGTAAACCCTTGTATGTACTTGAACATTTGCATTGAATTGTTACATGTTCTTATGATATGACTAGTATGTATTTATTCCTATTTGATATGCACTTATTGGAACACACTAGACGATAAACTCTTTGTTTTCATCTTCGTAATCTATTATCTTGAATAATTCTCGTTTGTTACTCGATGATTGAATAAAGAGCAAGTACTGTTATTCTCAAGTATAACGTTGCCCTGAAATAGCGGAAAGGAAATGAAGATTGTTACTACTTGGAACATCATGAAAATGTTATGCTTACCATGTATCTGCATGAGCTTATAGCATCTTTGGGTAGTTCTGTATTACTGAGCTTTTCCAAGCTCACGTTGTTTTTACCATCACAGGTTAAAAGAATATAGCATGGTATAATGTTTGACATCAGTGTTCGGAGTTCCCTCGGCGTTGCCTCTAGAGTACGGTACTGTATAGTTAGTGGGCATGTATGTTTTGTATTGTTTTATGATAGTTTCTGTGAAACATTTTTTGAAATTTTTATTATGTGTTTAAATGACTTCCTAAAATGGTATTTTAAACAGAAGTTGATTTTACGGTATAATAAGTGTTCAATAAATGTTTTTATGTGTATTTTCACTGTGGGTCGCTCTTGTGACCCTAATGTGACTTCCTAGGATCAGTTGTAACGCATAGGCGGGTCTAGGGGCTTACATATTGACTGTCACGACTAGCATCAAAACTATTATTACCGTCGGTTAAAATAAAAGTGTAATGGAAATAAAAGTGTAGATACCGTAAGATATATTTATAATTCAATGAGGGGCAGAGTTATAAATATTTAATAGTTGATTTAATAATCAACTATATAAAGAGGTAGTGGTCCCCAAGAAATATGTTAACTTGTATTACTCTTGTCCCGTCAGAGAGTTCTTACGGTAGGGGCTAACCTATCTTCTTGGAAGATCAATAACAAAGATTTGGGATTTCAACATGAAGATTCAAGGTTTTCAATCTATCGATTTGTAACCCCCTCGTCCCGGTCTGGTCGGATGACCGGTCCGAGTGGGCCACACGGGGAAAACCGAAGCGAAACCCGTTAAGGTTTCCCCTCGGTTAACGACCCTAAAAATTTTCTTTGTATTATATCTTGTCTATAGGCATAATTAAAACCTATGTGAAGCACAGCAGCGGAAAATACAAGCATTGAAACATACACCAACCAATTAAAACATCAAACAGCTCATTTTAGCCCTTTACAGCAGGCCGTTTCGAAACGCCCTTAGGGTGTTCCGAAACGCCTTGACTTAGTCAACAGGCCAGGGTCAACCATAAGGTGACCGTTCCGAAACAGGGGAGACCCGTATCGGAACGACCTCGACGGTCAATATCTCGTGGTCAACAAGATTTGACCGTTTCGAAACATTAGAGGCCCGTTCCGGAACGCCTTTATCTCGTCAATTTCTCAAAATTCCAGTAGCAAAAATGTTCCGGAACGACCCCCATCCGTTTCGAAACGGCAGGCCATTTGCAAAGGAACCGTATCGGAACAGGGGGACCCGTTCCGAAACGCCCCCTGTCTGCAGACACGTTTTGGCTGTTTTAAGGCACAAGGGTGCCCCAAAACATCACCAAAACACCCTATAACAACATATCAACTGAACTTAAGGCATACCGACTATACTAGCATGCTTCAACAAGATTAAGGCAAGTCTAACACTAAGGCAAGACTTCACAAGACATACATTCCTTCAATCATCATCCAAACATAAAGATAGCCTCTAAGGCATAGGGCCAACATTCAAAAGAGCAATTTAGGCATGAGTTAACATTCATCATGGCAACACAAACCATACAAAAGCAAGGCATCAAGGAGTCTAAACATGCTCCTAGCAACCAACAACTATCCAACAAAATAATACATGCCCCATTGCTCAAACCATTACATGTTCAACTTAAAAACTCATACTTGAAATACTCAAAGCTAACAACCACACTTGGAGGCCCTCCACTTGCTCGAGCAACCCGCGAACTAAGGATCTGCAATGTTGAACAAAGAGAGCGTAAGCAAAGGTGCTTAGTGAGGGTAAGCTCTAAAAACAAACCTCAACATTGCAGGGTTCGAGCACGATCTAGCCAAGGCATTTCACGAACATGCCAAGGTTCCACAAGAGTCATAAGATAAAGATGCATGGGCAATGTACATTATAAATGCCATGATGATGAGCTTAACTCCACATTACATGTAATCACATTTAAGCATCTCATTAAAGATCATCAACCTCAACACATCGATATACATATCAAACAACATTGGCACCTAGCTAAGACCCGAATACGCGGATAGACATGTTGGAACTCACATCCAACTACCACATTACCTCACGGTGGGATTTCACTCATCACCGGTCTCGCGGAGGGGATTCCACTCATCCTCACGCCCCGTCGATGGGATTCCACTCATCACCGACTACATTTAAATACAATTCTGGGCGAACCCGAACTCCTCCTTGGTGACTCAACGCCACCAAGGCCACGCGCGACTTTAGACTCATGTGTACACACTAACATCCTAATGATCGATCATTTGTATTCAAGTAAACTAGTGCCAATATTTACTCACTTCACATTACTCATTTCAATCAATCTCGTGCTTAGCACGTACTCACCAACAACTATCATCATGCATGTCTCAAGCATCACAAGTCATATCTCAACCCACATGTATAATACAATATACACAAGCATTCATACCACACTTCATACGAGACATACACAACCATATAATAAGTTCATCCAAGGGCTCTAGATCAAGCTTAGGATTAGGCTACCACCCTAATCCTAACTCTAGGTGGGTCTACCAAGCCCAACCTAGTCCATATACTCGAACCAACTATTTTAAAATCATTTAAAGCAATTAACCACCCACCTAAACACCCAAGCTCAACGACCAAGCAAGCAACAACCTTCAACTTCCCGGATTCACTTCCGATGCTCCACCGATGCCCAAACTCGATTCTAATCCATCTCAAACACAAACAAAACATTCATAATCAATATCTCATCAACGGAATTAACTCGGATCAACATTTGCAAGCATCCAACACCCAAAACAAGTCCAAAACAGAATTTTCGAGCTGCCCTTAAAGCCCACCAAAATCTTCCATTTCAAGCACCCAAATAAGCATCAATTACACCCAAAGTGATCCTCATATATCATACTACCAACAGCCCCCAAAATCCAACATTAAACAACCCCAAATCCCACTTTAAAACCCTCCAAAAACCCTCTTAAAGCCCAATTCCGAAAATTCCCAAAATCACTTGAAATTCATATATGATATACTATTTGACTTTCTTATACCACAACTAAGCAAAACAAATCAAAACACTTCATTTATCAACATAAAAATCTCATTTTTAATCAAAATATTCAAAACTTCCATTTTCTAAAAACTTCATGAAAATCAAAATAAAATGTACTTTCATGGAGAGGGGAGTAAGGGGAAGTCAAAAATACTATTACCTTTCAATTTGGAGTTGAAAAGGGGAGGCAATGTGATAGAGTAGTGCACTACCATGGAGGGGAGGGGTTTATCGTGGGTTTCTTGATGGGAGGGAGAGAAGATGAGTGAAATTTGGTATTTATTTGTTTTGTTTTATTCTTTTAAAAATCAAAAGACTCATTTACCCTTAATGAATTTGGCTATTCACAAGGAGGGAAGATCCATGGTTAAATGGGAGTTTTAAATCTTAAAACATGACTCACCCAAAATTAATTAATTTTGAAAACGAACTCGGAATATTATTTAGAGTATAAAACCGAACCCACATAATATTAAAATATTATTTTCACCTAACCCCTAAACCCGGGTGTTACACGATTAATTCAGGTATGCTTCTGCATTCAGTTTATTCGGTTTATTGTTCTTGATGATTTGGCATAATAGATCCTGGGTTTAGATTTCATGTCTATTATTATATGATTCTATTAAGTGGCATCAGAGACTCATCACGTAGAATTATTGAGAGTGAATTTATCTTTTATTGTTTCAGGACTGATTTGTTTTCAAGGTTTCATGATTTTGATATCTCGAACAGGTGGTATTTGGTTATTAGGTATTTAGGTTTTATGGAATTAAAATTCTGTATAAATTTTAGGGTTACATTATTACAGACTTTCCTTAGGGATCCTCGCTAGTTGTTTACGCAGCAGAGTACATGAACTTTTAAAGAGTATATGCTATTACCAATTTGATTTGTTCTCGTAATTACGTTCTCAATTTCAAGTGCCTATATTTGTTTCTTGGTTTCTTTTACCATTTTTAGACACTTTGCCCAGCTCTGTCATAATCTATCCGAAAATCATGTTGCTTTGTTCATCTTTAGTGATTCAATGTTTGATCCTATAAACAATAATTACATCATCACCACCACTAAGTCTTACATGAACTATTACAGTTTACAGTGGTTTAATTTGATTATATATATATATATATATATATATATATATATATATATATATATATATATATATATATATATATATATATATATATATATAATAGACATGGTTTCATTCTATCTATCGATCATTCAACAACTTCAGTTTATAGCAGACCATATATTTATTCTATTGCAATCGAACCTCATTGTATGATAGTGTTAATTAATTGTTTGGTTTTGAATCACTCTCATGTTTATGTTGGGTACTGATATATTTTTGGGTTTTGGAAAGCATGTTTATGTTGGGTACTGATATATTTTTGGGTTTTGGAAAGCATGTCATTAATATTATGGAATTCATATTTGATTCAGTATGATACCAAGTAACTTTAATCCTTATATTATTATGGATATTTTAAGGTTGTGATCATAATATGAATTACTCATTTATATGATACTTTTGATTTTGACTTTCAGTTAAAGATTGATTGTTATGAATTCGACTTTAAATTTGGTAAATGCATGCTTAAGGAATTTTTAAAGAAACAGTCAAGGATTTAGGTTTTTCGATTTCTGATAGCCCCATTCAAACAACCTTATTTTAGGTTATTTTAGAAAACTCAAGTGTTATCAGAAATTTCAGTTTTGACTGTTATTAAATTTGAATATCGGTATATTTATATTATATATTTTGAGATAAATTAATTGAAGCATTAAGTCACCAAAGTGACCTCTATTGTGAAAATTATTTTATTTTGATATATAGAAGATTTTGTGCATGTAAGTCGAATTATGTTAGTATTAATCGGCCCAAAGGAAGGTTAATAATTAACATTATTACATGTGCAACTGTGGTAATAAAAAAGTGATAATTATTCAGTTTTATATGTGAACAATAAATTGGCCCAAAGGAAGATTTTTGTTTGATATGTTCTTATTATCAATGTTTGATTATTGTACCAAGATATCACTTGCAAGTTAATGTTTTGTCCAAAGATGAAACATTAATGGAGTGTCCGGTATCTTGATATAAGGTTTACCTTTATTCAAATTTATTATTATTTTGGTTATCTTTTAAGTTTATTGAAAGATAAAATTAAGACAAATATTTTGAAACAATTAAATTCATATTTTGCCTTCGGATGTATAGTATTTTAATGAATTAATTGAAACATAATGTCACCAAAGTGACCACTTTTGTGTAGATTAGTTTATTTAAAATATCAAGATGATTGTGAGTTTTTATAATTCATGTGTTTATTAATTGGCCCAAAGGAAAGTTAATATTTGGCAAAATTACAATGACAATTGTGGCGATAAATGTGTGACAATTATAAGGTATTTATGTGAGCAATACGTTAGTCCAAAGATTAGCCTATTGTTTGACATAGTTTATTGTTAATGTCTGATTGCTACAACAAGAGTACCGCTTACAGTTAATACTATTGTCTAAAGACTTGATATTAATGTTGTGCTTGGTATCTTTAAAGGAACTAGCCATTATTTTGAATTTATTTGTTTACTTATGAATATTTATGTGAGCTTGTTTTTATTTTATTTATTTATTTTTGTTCTATATTTAGGTAATCTATTTTTTCTGTCACAATCTCTATCAATAACATTCTACACTAATGTTTAGTTTCAAGGAATAGAAAAGACACTTACATATATTTATAATTCAATGAGGGGCAGAGTTATAAATATTTAATAGTTGATTTAATAATCAACTATATAAAGAGGTAGTGGTCCCCAAGAAATAGGTTAACGGCAAGGGCTAACCTATCTTCTTTGAAGATCAATACTAAAGATTTTAGGATTTCAACATGAAGATTCAAGGTTTTCAATCTATCGATTAATTCAAGTACGCTTCCGCATTCAGTTTATTCAGTTTATTGTTATTGATGATTTGACATGATAGATCCTAGAATTTAAATTTCATATATATTATTATTTGGTTCCAACAAATGACACTTATAAACAGGAAAAACCTAATTAAAAACTTAGGCGGCACCAACTCTTGTACTTTTCGGACAAAGTGAAGGGAATGGGTTTATTGAATAGAAACCTTTGTGCCTTTATTTATGTCCTCATATTAATAATTAGGTTTAAGATTAGGGTTTAGAGAATTTGAGGTATAGTACATTTTTTAAGATATAAGGTATAGAATTTAGAATTTATGGTTCGAATTTAAAATTTAATTTTTTTTAATGTTGGGACATTGAAAAAGGGCACAAAAAAAGGTAGATGATTTTTATTCGGATTTATTAGCGTACTTTAATACACTAATCTATAATTTCAATTTGGGTGTTTATGATTTTGACAAATCATAACAACTAAGCTTTAATATTAAGATGGTGGAAGGGGTTATTTAGGGTATTTAATTTCTAATAAAAATAAAAGAAAGAAGAATATGAGAGAAAATATATAAATTCGTATTATTTTTTAATTATTAAAAATATATTTTATTATAAATTAAGCGATGAATAAGTTACACTAAATGCCACCAAACTATAATCGTTAACTCGTTTTTCCGCTGATTTGATTGAATATTGACCCTACTTTTCACCGATAAGTTAATATATGTAGGCCTGCGTTTGTTTGTTTTTCGAAATAAAAATAAAAGTATACCAAACCAAACGCAGTGAATGACTCAAATTAATGACACTATTTTGCCTCTAATGAATGTCTTATTAATTTTTTAGGTTAACTACACCATATATCATTCAACTATGATCACTTACTCAAAAATGTTACCGAATTTTATAAAAGGGAAATCTCACACCAAATTTTAGACTAAAAAATTTATAATGTAAACTTGGAGGGATTTTAACGCAAGACCTTCAAATATAAATGTTAAGCCTTAACCACTGAACTAACATGACATTATATAATATTTTACCACAAATATTACATTATATATCTCAAACCACTTGAGATTAATTCAAATTATTTTATAAAATAAATAATATTAATATATAAAAATATAAAATATATTCTTTGTATATATATATATATATCAATATATATATATAAATAAAAGTATATTATTTGTATATTTTATATATTATTTAAAACCCAAAATATTCATAAAATTAATATATTTATATTATAAAAATATATAAAATATAAAAATAATATATTTTTATTTATATATATTGATATATATGTAAATAATATATTTTATATTATTTATATATTAATATTATTTATAGTATTATTTTTTAAAAAATAATTTCGTTGAACAAAATGGATAAATTTATCTAATTTAAATAAAAATATATCAGTTTTATTTTTTTATATATTATTTATAATATGAATATACTATTTAAAATATCCCAAAATATTTGTAGAAATAATATAAAAAGCCCATAAACTCTAAGGTTTAGGGTTTAATTTGGAAGGTTGGGTTAGGGTTGAGGTTTAGGTTTAGGTTTGTGGGTTAATAGTTTAGGGTTTAAGGTTTTTTATATATTATTAATAATATAAATATATTATTTTTATGAATATTTAGGCTTTTTAATATTATATTTACATTATTAATAATATATAAATATATATATGAAAATAATGTATTTTATATTTTTATACATTGATATTATTTATAGTATTATTTATTTTTGGGTAAACTATACTAATGACCACCGAACTATGGGGTTGGTGTTGATTTGACCACTATATTTTCAATTGTGTTAAATATCCCACATAACTATTTAATTGCTTCCAATGTAGCCACATGCCGTTAAAAAAGAAAAAGTTAACGGGACTGTTAAAATAATTGGTATAATTATACATTTAGTCCTCTTTATTTATACAATCATTCAATTTAGTCCTAATTTTAATCTAATAAAATAAATTAACTATTCAATTATGTAGTGACACATGTCACCACCTTATTTGAGGGATTTATCTATTTTTATTAGATTTATTAAATTTATTTTCCTTCCCCAATCAGGTGGTGACACATGTCACCACCAATTGGAGTAAGAAAAATGAAATAGTGGAAGCTGGCCCTAAGGGGAATTGAACTTGGGTTATTAGGGAAAGAAAGCAACGCTCTTGCCACTAGGTTAAGCATGTTTCTAGTATATAAAATATAAAATATAATATATGTGGTATATGTGTTATCCGATTGGAGAAAGAAAAATAGAAACAATGTAATTGGCAATGGTAGGATTTAAACCTAGGAATCCTTGGTGGAAGTGGCAAAGGTTTACCACTAAGCGAAACATGAATTTGTGATATGTACTACTACCTATAATATGTGATTTATTCGATTGTAATGGTTATAAAAGAGAAATAAATGTGATTTTGGGGACTCGAACATGACACACTTATGTTGCATAAAAACATATAACCCAATTAAATATAATTTTAAAATTTTGATTTTTAATATAATTATATATAATAATTTAATTAATTTTTAATAAATATTAAAATTATTAATTAAGTTAAAAAATCAATTCAAGGAAAAATTTTAATAATTACTAATTAAGTTAAAAAAAATTAAAAGAATAACGAACATAATATAATAAAAAAATAATTATAAAATTATATTTAACTGGTTATACATTTTTATGCATCATAAGTGTGTCATGTTCGAGCCCCTAAAATCACATTTATTTCTCCTTTATAACCATTACAATCGAATAACTCATATATTATAGTTAGTATTTTATATCACAAATTCATGTTTGGTCTAGTGGTAAACATTTTCCACTTCCACTAAGGATACCCAGGTTCAAATCCTACCATTGCTAATTACATTGTTTTTATTTTTCTTTCTCCAATCGGATAACACATATACCACATATATTATATTTGGTATTTTATATATTAGAAACATGCTTAGTCTAGTGGCAGGAGCATTGATTTTTTCCTAATGACCCAGGTTCGATTCCCCTTGGGGCCAACTTCCGCTATTTCATTTTTCTTACTCCAATTGGTGGTGACACGTGTCACCGCCCGATTAGGGAAAGAAAATAAATTTAATAAATCTAATAAAAATAGATAAATCCTTCAAATAAGGTGGTGACACGTGTCACTGCCTAATTGAATAATTAGTTTATTTTATTAGATTAAAATTAGGACTAAATTGAATGATTGTATAAATAAAGGGGACTAAATGTGTAATTATACCAATTATTTTAACAGTCCCGTTAACTTTTTTGTTTTTTTAATGGCAGTGGCTACATTGGAACCAATTAAATAGTTATGTGGTATATTTAACACAATTAAAAATATAGTGGTCAAATCGACACCAACCCCATAGTTCAGTGGTCATTAGTATAGTTTACCCTTTATTTTATAAAATAATTTGAATTAATCTCGAGTGTTTTGAGATATATAATATTTGTGGTAAAATATTATATAATGTTATGTTAATTTAATGGTTAAGACTTAGTTTTTGTATTTGAATGTTTTAAGTTCAAATCTATCTAAGTGCATAGTTTTAATATTTTTTCTTCAGTAAAACAACGTCGTTTTAGGCGAAGTTAAACTTCAAAATAGTCGCGCCAAAATGACAGTTCATTGAATAACTTATTAGTTCATTGAATCTTCTTCTCATATACTTGGATCCTCAATACTAATTAATGACGTGTTAGTTCAGAAGAAGCAAGTTAAATATCACTCTCCAGGATTCACCATTCACTAATCAATTTAATACGTGTGGGCTAGAAAATTAACGAAATGTAGCAATTAACTCAAATTAATGCCATTTTCCCCCACTAATTGATGACGTAATAGTTTATTGATTTTTTTTCTTATATTCTTGGATCCCAATACTAAAATGAAAGAGAGAGAAAAATCCAAAGGTCTACAATTTATTTTCCTATAAAAGGGAGTGAAAGCAAGCATCAAAACACACACTAGAGCAATAATACATTCCAATGGCAGCTACACTTTCTCCTCAGCTCTTTGGAGCAATCCTTGTGTTGTTCCTATAGGATTACTCAAGTGAAGCAATTCCTCAGAGCCTACGGGTATTATCCTCGTGAGGTCTGTAACGCCCCGGTTTAGGGGTCGGGTGAAAATAATAATTTAAAAATAGTTCGAGTTTCGATTTCAAAATTTTTAATAAAAATTATAATGGTTTGGGCCTCGGGTTTTAAGTGAATAAAAATTTAATTGGGCCATTTACAAGACAAGCCCAAATTTGCCATGGTGTCATCCATTGTAGTTCCCTTAATTCATTAAGGGTGTTTTGGTCTTTCGACCCCCATTTTAAACAAACATGAGCTATTTGCTTTTGGCTCATCTTCTTCTCTCCACACCATTTTCTCTTCCAACGTCCAAAACCCCCCATCCTCCTTAGGTTACTATTCCATCCATCTTCTTGCTCGTTTTGAAGAGTTTCGCAAAGGTAATCATGTCTTTGACTTACCCTCGTTTTTCCCTACAAGCTAACACCCTTATCTTTCATTTTTATGCATGTTTTTAAGATTTGGAATTTGTAGGATTTTGGATAAAAATGTTTGCTTTATGGCTTTTGATTAAAGATTTCGGTTTCTTGTTGGGATGGGGGTTGTTTGTGGTCCATGAGACTCAATATATATGATTTTTAAAGGATTTTATGCATTTTCCGGATTTGGGTTTTTGGGAGGTTTTTGGGAGATTTTGGGTTGAGATATGGGGGTGTTCTATGTAGAAATGAGAGGGCTAATGGTTAGGGTATATGTGAGCATTGTTTTGAAGGCTTTAGGGAGTAGTTTGAAGGTTGAAATCAATGGTTTTAAGGGGTGCTTAAGGGCTGCTCAGATTTTTGGAGTTTTGAGCTAGTTTTCAATGGAAAATTAATGTCTTGAGATTGGTATTTAATCCGGATTGATTACTTTAGAATATGGTCTGATTTGAGATTATTTGCTTGGTGTTGGAATGGCTAGAAACGGGAATTTTGGTTGGAGAAGCTTCGGGGACAAATCCGGGGATTTCGGAGTCTTGAGCTTGGTCTTCGATCTTCTCTTGGGTAGCAACGGTGAGTAGAATTATTGATTTTGCATTGAGCTCGATATGGATTCCTTTGGGGTTTGGGTGAGACCTTGAGGGGTCATCTAAACCCGTGTGTAAGCCTTTCTACTCCCATGTTGTTGTGATATGTTGGATGCTTATATGTCATGTTCATTAAGTGCATTTTGAGTTGTTAATTGTGTAGTCGAGTTGAGTTCGTGCCTCACGTGATGGTGGTCTAAACTACGGTGATGTGTAGTCCCACCGGTAGTGACTAGTAGGATAGTACTTTGATGTGTAGTCCCATTGGAAGTCCACTAGTCGAAACGGTGATGTGTAGTCCCACCGTGTGTGTGTATGATGGTTGTGCTTGTGCAAACCATGTGTTGTTGTTGAGATTAACCCTCGTGCATCCATCGCTTTCTTGCATATAAATCGTGTTTTGGAAAACTACATGTTGTGAATTATAGAGCCTCTCTCACTAAGCTAGTTGCTTATGCTCTTTGTTTCCAACGTGCAGATCGTTAGAGTTCGGGAGGCGAGCGGGCGAAGGAGGAGCTTTTGGGAGTTCTCAAGCAAGTTTAAGTATGGTTTACTTTTGTAATAATGCCTAGACAATGGGGTATAGAGTGTAGGAGTTGGGGTCAAACTCCTTAGGAATTTATATTGAGTATGTTAAACTCTATGTTATGTTATGCTTTGCTTCTTGGTTTGCTATTTATGCTTGGTACGATGCTTATGTGAACGTGCCTTATTATGTGTGTTGCTGGCCTTGTATGCCTTATAATTGCCTATCCTTTATGAAGAGTTCATGCTTGTGAAGTATGCATCTTTTTGGTGAAATTGCATGAAGCTTTGATTTGTATGAATTTCATTAGATTAATTGCCCCACATGCTAAATTGTGATTGTGGTTTGGTGTATGTATGTTGCTTGTGCTTAGGGAAGTCCAATAATGCTTTTAGAGTTGGGTTAAGGGTCACTTGTGCAAGAATCGTGGAGTTGCAGTGCAGGGGGTATTGATACCCTAGCTAGGGTATCGATACTGTCTTGCCCAAAGGCCTCAGATTTTGCCTGGGGTATCGATACCCTCCAAACTCTCTGTAATTTGGTTTTGGGGGGTTAGAGTAGAGCGTATCGATACGAGGTCCCGAGTATCGATACGGATATATTTTGTTGACCAAGGAAGGTTGACCGAGGAAGGGGTATCGATACCCCTGGTAAGGGTATCGATACGGTCATCTGGGGTTGATTTTTCTGGGTTGGTCTAGAAGGGGGTATCGATACCCCTTGAATGGGTATCGATACTGCCTGTCTGTAAACTTAAAAATGGATTGTTCATGCATGGCCGGAGTTCGAGTGTGTCTTCCTTGTATGTTTCCGCTGTTGTGAATCACTTAGGGTTTAATCATCCTCTAGACAAGATAAAAAAAAAAGTAGGGTTGCTAACCGAGGGGGAACCCCTTGGGTTCCGCTTCGGTTTTCCCCGTGTGGCTCACTCGGACCGGTCATCCGACCAGACCGGGACGAGGGGGTTACAAGGTCGATCCATCGGATGATCGGTTCGACGATGCGTTAGAGTATGCTCTAAAAACATACCAAGAGTTTTACTCTCTAGACGTGACCGGTAAGATCGATCCTGATACGATCAAAGCAATGTCGACCCTGTAACCCCCTCATCCCGGTCTGGACGCTTGACCGGTCCGAGTGGGCCACACGGGGAAAACCGAAGCAAAACCCGTTAAGGTTTCCCCTCGGTTAACAACCCTAAAAATATCTTTTTAATTTAATCTTCTCTAGAGGCACATTTAAATACTATGTTATCACGACAGCGGAAAGATTCGAGAAGGACATGCAACTGGACACAAAACAGCAAGTAAACAATCCAATTTTAACTTATTAGGCAGGCCGTTTCGAAACACCTCCAAGGTGTATCGAAACGCCTTGACTTGGTCAACGGCCCCAAGCCCAAACGGGGAAGCCGTATTGGAACGGAGGTCAACCGTTCCGGAACACCCTCAACGGTTAACTTCTTGTGGTCAACGAGATATTGACCGTTCCGAAACACATAGACCTGTTTCGAAACCCCATCATCTCGGCAAATTCTCAGATTTCCAGTAGCCAAAGTGTTCCGATACCCGTTTCGGAACAGGGGTTCACAGTGGCCAAACCGTATCGAAACGAGTTCCGATACGGGGTCCCTGAAGCGAAACCTGTTCCGAAACGGCCCAGCCCGTTTCGAAACACTGACTATCTGTAAAATCCCAAAATCTGTTTTAGACAAGTCTTGGAGGTTCCAAACGCCCAAAACGACTACACGAGGCATACAAATCATACAAATACATTCTAGAGGCATGCTCCCTAGCAACCATACCCAACATACACAAGATATACAAGAAGACATCCACACCAAGGACCATACATGGCATTACAATTAGCATACTTTAACATAGTCAACACATAGACAATTCAAGGTAAGCAATTACCAACAAGGTTTACAAGCAAGGGCATACGTCTCAAAAGCCAAGTTAACAAATACATACGAGGAGTCTATCATGCTCCTAAGCAACAACGACATACTCCAAAAGCATCATAACACGATTACATGTCCCATTGCTTGACCATTACATCATAATTAAAAAGTTCGTACTTGGTAGCTAAACAAGCACCACGAAGCACACTTGGAGGCCCCTTCTTGCACTTAGCAACCCTCGAACTAAGGATCTACATTGTCGAACAAAGAGAGAGCGTAAGCACTAAAGCTTAGTGAGGGTAAGCTCTTTAAAAACAAACCTCGACAATGCAGGGTCAAAGCACGTACTCAACCAAGGTAAATGCATGATTATACCTTCGATCCTCAAGAGCCAAAATGTTAATGATGCATGAACAATATTCAATTTTATGTCATGCTTAACAAGCTCATTTCCACAACATAAGTAAGCACATATACACATCAAAATAGGAATCACATTCCACATCACATTGATACACATATCAATCAATATTGGCACTTAGCTATGACCCGAATACGCGGATAAACACGTTGGAACTCACATCCAACAACCAGTTTACCTCACGGTGGGATTACACTCATCAACGGCCTCGCGGAGGGGATTCCACTCATCCTCACGCCCCGTCGATGGGATTCCACTCATCATCGACTACTATATATAACAATTTCCGGGCGAACCCGTACTCCTCCTTGGTGACTCAACGCCACCAAGGCCACGCGCGAATTTGACTCATGTGTGCACACTAACATCCTAATGATCGATCATTTGTACTCAAGCATACTAGTGCCAACATTTAACTCAATCCACATTATCAATTACAACCAATTTCGTGCTTAGCACGTATCCACCATGATCACAATCATGAACCATTCACATGCATATCATAATGCATCACAATCATGCCTCATCTCACATGTATAACACAATATACATAAATCACAATATCACAATTATTACAAGGCATAAACATCAATTACAAGTTCAACCAATGTCTCTAGTTTAAGCTTAGGATTAGGCTACCACCCTAATCCTAACTCTAGGTGGGTCTACCAAGCCCGACCTAGTCCACATGCTCGAACCAAACACTTAAAACCACTTTAAAACATTAATCACTCATCTATACTTCCAAGCTCAAATATCAAGCAAGCAACCACCTTCAAGCTTCCGGATTTCCTCCTGATGCTTCACCAACACAAGTTCTCGCCTCTAAACAACCTCAACACAAACCAAACAACTTCCAATCAGCCCAAGCATCAAAGTAGTTAACCCGGAATACAATTCAAACATTAAACTCAACATTTCAAGCCATGAACAAACCCCAATTCCATCCAATTCGAGCAGCCCTCAAACCTTGATCAAAACTCAAGTTTCCAACACATTTTATACCCACAAATGATCCCAAAATAACCCCTAACCATAGTACTAACATTATCCCACCAATTCCAACCTAAAACAACCCCCAAAACTCACCCAAAACACTTCAAAAACCCCCTTTAAACCCAATTTCGGGAATGTGCTCAAAACCAAGTAAAATTCATATATGTTGAACCATTTAGCTCCTAGACTTCATAACTAACAACATTAAATCGAAATATTAAGTTGAACATAGTAAATGTATCATTTTTAATCAAAACCCTTGAAAACTCCATTTCCAAAACTTTAATGAAAATAAAAACTAATTGTACTTTTGAAGAGAGGAGGTTGAGGAGAAGTAAAAAATGATGTTACCTTTCAAAAACGAGTTGAAATGAAGGAGAAATGAGATGGAATAGTGGAGGAGATGAGAGAGCTCTATTTCACGTTAGTTTTGTTGGAGAAGAGAGTGAATAGTGAAATGTTTGATAAAAGGGGATTTAAAATTGGAACTTGTATTATTTACAAGTTTGCCATTAATGAATGGTTATTTCCTTTATTCTTTAAAATCCCTCCATTTTGTATTTCATCCATTTTAGTCCAACATCAAAAGTTTGTTTTTGAAACCCGAGGCCCAAAAGATTATTTTAATTATAGAACCGAACCCCAAATAATATTAAAATATTATTTTCACCCGACCCCTAAACCCGGGTGTTACAACTCTCCCCCACTTAAGGAATTTCGTCCCTGAAGTTACCTGACAGAAACAAATACGGAAACTGCTCAAGCATATCAGCTTTCCTCTCCCACGTGGCCTCTTCCACACCTCTATGTCTCCACAACACCTTGACCAACTCTATGGTCTTACCACGCAACACCTTGCTATCAGAAGCAAGTATCTCAACAGGCTCTTCATTGTAAGACAAATTCGGATTCAACTCTATCTCCTCGACGGACATCACATGAGAAGGATCTGATCTATATCTCCTAAGCATAGACACATGAAAGACATCATTGATCTTCTCTAACTCAGAAGGTAACCTCAAACGGTAAGCTACAGGCCCAATCCGCTCAACTATCTCATACGGACCGATGAACCTCGGACTCAACTTGCCCTTCCGGCCAAATCTCATTACATTCTTCCACGGAGATACTTTCAGAAACACTTTCTCACTTACAGAGAACTCAATATCTTTCCTCTTCAAATCTGCGTAAGACTTCTAACGATCGGAAGCTACTTTCAAACGGTCACAAATTAACTTCACCTTGTCGGTAGTCCCCTTAAGCAACTCCGGCACATGTAACAATCTCTGACCTATTTCCGCCCAACAAATCGGAGTCCTACATCGTCTACCATAAAAAGCCTCATAGGGAGCCATCTGAATACTAGACTGATAACTGTTGTTGTAAGCAAACTCAACTAAAGGTAAGTGCTTCTCCCAAGAACCCTGGAAGTCAATCACACAACAACGAAGCATATCCTCTAGAATCTGTATCACTCGCTCTAACTGCCCATCGGACTGCGGATGATAAGAAGTACTAAAATGCAAACGGCTACCTAGAGCACTATGCAAGCAACCCAGAACCTCGAAGTAAATCTAGGATCTCTATATGAAACAATAGACTTCGGAACTCCATGAAGTCTCACAATCTCATGGATGTACAAGTTTGCCAACTTGTCCAAAGAATCTGTAGTGTTCACTGCTAAGAAGTGAGCACACTTAGTGAATCTATCAACAATCACCCAAACAGAATTCTTCTTCGAAGGAGACAATGGTAACCCCGACACAAAGTCCATGGTGATCATCTCCCATTTCCATTCCGGAATCTTCAAAGGCTGTAACAAACCTGAAGGAACCTGATGTTCTACCTTCACTCTCTGACAAACCATACAACGGCTCACATACTCGGCTACATCCTTCTTCAGACCAACCCAGAAGTAATCATTCTTCAAGTCATGGTACATCTTGGTACTACCCTGATGCATAGAAAAAGGACTCGAATGTGCTTCACTCAGAATCTAACGTCTCAACTCAACATCTTCTGGTACAACAACTCTATCTCTAAAGCACAACAAGTTCTCACCTCTGAAACTATACTCGGTCGGTCTTCCTTCGGCTATGTCCTGAACATGAGGAACTAGAGTCACATCTTGCAACTGCTTCTCTCTAATCAACTGAATCAAAGAAGGCTTCACTTGTAACTCGGTGATCAAACCACCATCATCGGACACACTCAATCTAGCAAACATAGCTCTCAACTCCACTGCAACCTTTCTACTCAAAGCATCGGCTACTACTAGGGCTGTAAATGAACCGAACGTTCAGCGAACCGTTCGTGAACCGTTCGGCGGGAAGTTCGTTTATTTATTAAACGAACGAACATGAACAAAATTTTTTGTTCGTCTAATTAAATGAACGAACACGAACAAAAGGCTTGTTCGTTCATTTATGTTCATGAACGTTCGGTAATTCGTTCGTTTATGTTCGTTCATTTATGTTCGTTCGTTTATGTTCGTTTATGCTAATTTATGTTCGTTCGTTTATGTTCGTTCATTTATGTTCGTTTATGTTCATTTAAATTTATTCACATATGTCTAGAGGGGTTCATTACTGGGTAAACCGAACTAACCGACCAAACCAAAACAAAATTGGTTAATCTATTAGATAATTTTAGGTTTTAGATAATGATTAAGAGTTTTTTCAAATTTCAATTATCGGTTAATTCGGTTTAAAATCGGTTAATTAATCGAACAAACCAAAAATATTAAATATTTAACAAATTGTATATGTTCGTTTGTGTTCGTTTATGTTCGTTTGTGTCTGTTTATGTTCGTTTGTGTTCGTTTATGTTCGTTTATGTTCGTTTACCATTTAAACGAACGAACATGAACGAACACGAACAAGCTACATTCCTTAATGAACGAACACGAACAAGAAATTTTGTGTTCGTTTATGTTCGTGTTCGTTCATTTGTTCGGTTAAAGTTAAACGAACGAACATGAACACTCCCTCATTCGTGTTCGTTCGGTTCGTTTACAGCCCTAGCTACTACATTTGCTTTACCCGGATGGTACTCAATGGTCAAATCGTAATCTTTTAACAACACAAGCCACCTTCTCTGTCTCAAGTTCAACTCTTTCTATGTCATAAAGTACTTCAAGCTCTTGTGATCGGTGTAAACTATACACTTCTCACCATACAAGTAATGACGCCAAATCTTCAATGCAAAAACAACCGCGGCTAACTCTATATCATGAGTAGGATAATTCTTCTCATGAACCTTCAACTGTCTAGAAGCATAAGCAACAAATCTTCTTTCTTGCATCAAAACACATCCTAAACCTATATAGGAAGCATCACTATAGATCACAAATTATTTACCTGAAACAGGTTGTACTAACACTGGAGCATTTGTCAAAGCTTCTTTCAATTTCTCAAAGGCCTTCTGTCTTGCATCTGACCATTCAAAGTTAACTCCTTTTTGCAACAATTTAGTCAAAGAAGCAGCTACCCTAGAGAAACCATCAACAAATCTCCTATAATAACCGGCTAATCCTAGGAAACTCCTTATCTCAGTCACAGACTTAGGTTGTTTCCACTCAACAATAGCCTCAATCTTCGATGGGTCAACACGGATGCCTTCGGCCGAAACAACATGGCCAAGAAATACAACCTCTCGAATCCAGAACTCACATTTACTAAGCTTCGCATACAACTGATTGCTCAACAATCTCTGCAAAACAAATCTCAAGTGCTCATCATGTTCTTCTTCTGTCCTCGAGTACACAAGAATATCATCAATAAAAACAACTACAAAACGGTCTAGGTAGTCTCTAAAAATCCTGTTCATCATATCCATGAATGCTGCGGGTGCGTTCGTGAGCCCAAACGGCATCACAAGGAACTCATAGTGACCATACCTAGTCCTAAAAGCTGTCTTCGGAACATCACACTCTTTCACTTTCAACTGGTAGTACCCAGATCTCAAATCTATCTTCAAGAACACTGAAGCACCTCTCAACTGATCAAACAAATCATCTATGCGAGGCAACGAATACTTGTTCTTCACAGTCAACTGATTCAACTGCCTGTAGTCAATACACATGCGCATACTACCATCTTTCTTTTTCACAAACAACACAGGAACACCCCAAGGGGAACTACTAGGCCTAATGAAACCACGGTCTAATAATTCTTGCAACTGACTTTTCAATTCTTTCAACTCTTTAGGAGCCATACGATACGGAGCTATCGAAACTGGATTAGACCCTGAAACAGTCTCAATCACAAACTCAACATCTCTATCAGGAGGCAAACCCGACAACTCTTCAGGAAACACACCCGGAAAGTCACAAAATGTTCTAATATCTTTCGGTCTAGCTTCACTCATATTCGGATTCATAACATAAGCTAAGTAAGCCCCACATCCAGAATCCATCAACCTATGAGCCTCTAAAGCTAACACAACATTAGACAAGAACTTAATGTTCTCGCCTACTACTACTACCTCGTAGTCATCGGAAAGTTTCAAAGAAATCCTCTTCGTCTCAAAATCCACACTAGCTCGGTGCTCAACTAACCAGTCCATACCCAAAATGATATCAAAACCATGAAAAGGAAGCTCCATCATATCAACAGAGAACACATGACCCTGAATCTTCAGTGGACATCTCCTATACATACGTCTAACCACAACTGTCTCACCAAAAGAACTAGTCACATGCATACCTACATCTAAGATCTCAACAGGTATATCTAACTTCCGTGCATGCTCACTCAAAATGTAGGAATATGTAGAACCCGAATCAACCAAAGAAAGCAAAGACATAGACTGTAACTCAAAATTACCTGCTATCACATCAGTGTCGTTCCCGGCCTCTCTCTGAGCATAAACTCTCGATGGTCCTCCTGCCTCTGGCTGCGCTGCCACAACATGAGCAAGGTTCCTCTGAGCATCTACCCTAGGTGCATCAGCCCTAGGCTGGAAGTAGCCATGACCGCGCCCACGGCCTATCTGAAAATCATTCGCTCTCGCAGGAGCCTGAGTAATGTTCGGTGCCTGTGCCGCCTGATGCAGACAATCCCTCTTAAAGTGGTCCCTCGAACCACAGTTCTAACAAGCATGAAAGTTACCCCAACACTCACCAGTGTGTTGTCTCCCACAACGTGTGCACTCGGGCAAACACCCTCCTTCTATATGGCCCTGATGGCCCCTACCATGGTGGCCACCGCCACGCCTATGGTCAAACTGATGTCCGCCACCTCTATGCCTCTTGGCATCTCTACTGTCAAAGTTGTTGTGCCTCTTACCCGAACTAGATCTTCCAGAACGCTTGGCCAGCCCCAAGCTGTGCTCGATGTCCTTGGCTCTAGAAACCAAGACATCAAAGTCAGAATAATCAGAAGCTAAGGTGTACCTCTTAACTTCCTCATGAAGCCCATATCTAAAACGGTCACATCGGGCCCTCTCAGTAGGCACTAACTCTGAAGCATATTGACTCAGACGAACAAAGCGGATCTCGTAGTCAGTCATAGTAGCATCTCCCTGAACAAGAGCCATAAACTCTTGCTTCTTCTCATCTAGATACCTCGGCCCCAAGTACCTCTTTCTAAAAGCAGACTCAAAGAAATCCCAACCTATCTCAGCCTCTGGAACTCCGGTAGTAATGGTGACCCACCAAGTGTAGGCATCACCCTGAAGCAAGGAGATCACACAGCCCAGTCTACGTGCGCCCACACAACCCATCTGAGCTAAGATGCGTATTGTCTTCTCCAACCATAACTCAGACCTCTCTGGTGTAGACCCTCTGAACTCTTCGGCCCCTAAGCTACGAAGCCTCTCCAAAGGTAGACTAGCATCGTCACCCCTAGGCTGAGCTGCAGCCTAAGCTCCCGGAACTGCGGCCTAAAATGCTCCCGCTATAGCTTGCACTAGTAGAGTCATATCGATTCCGGCCGGACCTCGGCCACTTTGAGGTCCCTCTCCTTCAGCTCCATCCTCACCTCCAACTCCAGGCGGAGGAGGTGGTGGTGGTGGTGGAGGTGGTGGAGGAGCTCCAACTCCAGCAGCAGGCTCCAATACGTGAGCCTCAACTCCAGCCACCGGCTCAACAAGAGCCGCAACCCGTGGTTCCTGATGAACCACCCTCGGCCTACCTCTCGGCCTAGACATCACTCACAAACGATAACTACAACCACAACAAACAAAATATACAAGATTGGGTTAGCAAGACAAGGCTTCCAAGTGCTCAAGTACGTTTCCCTCACTTAAAAATTCTTTTCCGATGTAATAGTAGCAATGGGACACTTAAACAACATGCTTTTAAACAAAACAATCAGCATACTTGTCACACAAGCAATCATGCTTACAATGCAAGCAAACACCGTGCATATCAATACAACTTAAACTTACCTCACTTACCTGCCCAAGGTCTCGGTAACCTTAGGCTCTGATACCAACAAGTGTAACCCCCTTGTCCCGGTCCAGACGCTTGACCGGTCTGAGTGGGCCACACGGGGAAAACCGAAGCAAAACCCGTTAAGGTTTCCCCTCGGTTAACAACCCTAAAAATTTCTTTTTAATTTAATCTTCTCTAGAGGCACATTTAAATCCTATGTGATCACGATAGCGGAAAGATTAGAGAAGGACATGCAACTGGACACAAAACAGCAAGTAAACAATCAAATTTTAACTTATTAGGCAGGCCGTTTCAAAACACCTCCAAGGTGTATCGAAACGCCTTGACTTGATCAATGGCCCCAAGCCCAAACGGGGAAGCCGTATCGGAACGGAGGTCAACCGTTCCGAAACACCCTCAACGGTTAACTTCTCGTGGTCAACGAGATATTGACCGTTCCGAAACACATAGACCCGTTTCAAAACCCCATCATCTCGACAAATTCTCAGATTTCCAGTAGCCAAAGTGTTCCGATACCCGTTTCGGAACAGGGGTTCACAGTGGCCAAACCGTATCGAAACGAGTTTCGATACGGGGTCCCTGAAGCCAAACCCGTTCCGAAACGGCCCAGCCAGTTTCGAAACACTGGTTGTCTGTAAAATCCCAAAATCTGTTTTAGACAAGTCCTAGAGGTTCCAAACGCCCAAAATGACTACACGAGGCATACAAATCATACAAATACATTCTAGGGGCATGCTCCCTAGAAACCATACCCAACATACACAAGATATACAAGAAGACATCCACACCAAGGACCATACATGGCATTACAATTAGCATACTTTAACATAGTCAACACTTAGACAATTCAAGGTAAGCAATTATCAACAAGGTTTACAAGCAAGGGCATACGTCTCAAAAGCCAAGTTAACAAATACATACGAGGAGTCTATCATGCTCCTAAGCAACAACGACATACTCCAAAAGCATCATAACACGATTACATGTCCAATTGCTTGACCATTACATCATAATTAAAAAGTTCATACTTGGTAGCTAAACAAGCACCGCGAAGCACACTTGGAGGCCCCTTCTTGCACTTAGCAACCCCAAACTAAGGATCTGCATTGTCGAACAAAGAGAGAGCGTAAGCACTAAAGCTTAGTGAGGGTAAGCTCTTTAAAAACAAACCTCGACAATGCAGGGTCCAAGCACGTACTCAACCAAGGTAAATGCATGATTATACCTTCGATCCTCAAGAGCCAAAATGTTAATGATGCATGAACAATATTCAATTTTATGTCAGGCTTAACAAGCTCATTTCCACAACATAAGTAAGCACATATACACATCCAAATAGGAATCACATTCCACATCACATTGATACACATATCAATCAATATTGGAACCTAGCTATGACCCGAATACGCGGATAAACACGTTGGAACTCACATCCAACAACCACTTTACCTCACGGTGGGATTACACTCATCACCGGTCTCGCGGAGGGGATTCCACTCATCCTCATGCCCCGTCGATGGGATTCCACTCGTCATCGACTACTATATATAACAATTTCCGGGCGAACCCATACTCCTCCTTGGTGACTCAACGCCACCAAGGCCACTCGTGAATTTGACTCATGTGTGCACGCTAACATCCTAATGATCGATCATTTGTACTCAAGCATACTAGTGCCAACATTTAACTCAATCCACATTATCAATTACAACCAATTTCGTGCTTAGCACGTATCCACCATGATCACAATCATGAACCATTCACATGCATATCATAATGCATCACAATCATGCCTCATCTCACATGTATAACACAATATACATAAATCACAATATCACAATTATTACGAGGCATAAACATCAATTACAAGTTCAACCAATGTCTCTAGTTTAAGCTTAGGATTAGGCTACCACCCTAATCCTAACTCTAGGTGGGTTTACCAAGCCCGACCTAGTCCACATGCTCGAACCAAACACTTAAAACCACTTTAAAACATTAACCACTCATCTATACTTCCAAGCTCAAATATTAAGCAAGCAACCACCTTCAAGCTTCCGGATTTCCTCCCGATGCTTCACCAACACAAGTTCTCGCCTCTAAACAACCTCAACACAAACCAAACAACTTCCAATCAGCCCAAGCATCAAAGTAGTTAACCCGAAATACAATTCATACATTAAACTCAACATTTCAAGCCATGAACAAACCCCAATTCCATCCAATTCGAGCAGCCCTCAAACCTTGATCAAAACTCAAGTTTCCAACACATTTTATACCCAAAAATGATCCCAAAACAACCCCTAACCATAGTACTAACATTATCCCACCAATTCCAACCTAAAACAACCCCCAAAACTCACCCAAAACACTTCAAAAACCCCCCTTTAAACCCAATTTCGGGAATGTGCTCAAAACCAAGTAAAATTCATATATGTTGAACCATTTAGCTCCTAGACTTCATAACTAACAACATTAAATCGAAATATTAAGTTAAACATAGTAAAGGTATCATTTTTAATTAAAACCCTTGAAAACTCCATTTCCAAAACTTTAATGAAAATAAAAACTAATTGTACTTTTGAAGAGAGGAGGTTGAGGAGAAGTTAAAAATGATGTTATCTTTCAAAAACGAGTTGAAATGAAGGAGAAATGAGATGAAATAGTGGAGGAGATGAGAGAGCTCTATTTCACGTTAGTTTTGTTGGAGAAGAGAGTGAATAGTGAAATGTTTGATAAAATGAGATTTAAAATTGGAACTTGTATCATTTACAAGTTTGCCATTAACGAATGGCTATTTCCTTTATTCTTTAAAATCCCTCCATTTTGTATTTCATCCATTTTAGTCCAACATCAAAAGTTTGTTTTTGAAACCCGAGGCCCAAAAGATTATTTTAATTATAGAACCAAACCCCAAATAATATTAAAATATTATTTTCACTCGACCCCTAAACCCGGGTGTTACAGACCCCTCGCTGCGGTGTTGCTGATATCAACCTGGAACAGACTTCTAACTATGTCTTCAACCCCCAGAATGCAACATGGAAAAAGAAGGACCTCACCTACAACTACCTGTCTAGTTCAACTCCAGTGGCTAATCTTGGACAATTCAAACAAGCCATTGCTGCCGCATTCGGAACATGGAGAAGTTCTTCTAAGTTTAGGTTCAGAGAGGTACAAGGGGCTACAGCAAATATCGGGATCGGGTTCTATCTAGGAAATCATGGGGATGGAATAGACAACGCGTTTGATGGTCCAGAAGGTGTTTTGGCTCATGCTTCTTATCCATATTTTTCGGATATATCTCTTCACTTTGATGCAGCCGAGAAATGGAGCGTTCACCCTACTTCTACTACCGATAAGGACATAGAAACAGTAGCCTTGCATGAAATAGGACATATTCTCAGCCTCGACCATAGTAAGGTTAAAACCGCAATCATGTTTGCAAAATACAGTGGAACCAGAAGGACCCTTGACCCAGACGACATTGCTGGCATAACGGCGTTATATAAGTGAAAACGTAGACCGGCTTTCAAGACTACTTGATAAGCCTAAGTTCATGATATTAAATAAGTGATTACCACAGTTGAATTAAGACTACTTATATACATGTGTAAACCTTTAGTTCCCATGCTAAATGAAATTTACTTGAAAGCTTCCCGACTTAACTATGGCTACCGGCTCGAAAATATCACCGAACTTTAAAAAAGTTCAAAACTAACATTGAACTTTAATATATGACTCGAAAATATCACTCTGCTGTTAACTCTTAACGCCCCCGTTAAGTCAAAACGACGTCATTTTGGTGCGGCTGTTTTGAAGGCTAATTTAGGCCAAAACATTATTGTTTTGTTGGAGTAAAAATATTAAAACCATGCACTTAGATAATTTTAAACACTGAACCTCCAAATACAAGGACTAAATTTTAACCATTAAACTAACATAACATTATATAATATTTTACCACAAATATTATATATTTCAAACTAGCTAAAAATAATTCAAATTATTTTATAAAATAAATAATACTATAAATAATATTAATATAAAAAAAATATAAAAATATTATTTTTATATGTCATTTTTCTAGTGAAAGCTTCCCGAGTTACCTTGCATTTCTAATGAGATTCCAAATTATCAGTGATAATTTATCTAACTCAAAGCATAATCTCAGTTTGAAGCAGATAATTAAATTTCGACATCTAATCATCATAATTATATCAGTTTGTATGATTCAGCAATTCTTGTTTGTTTCTCTTTTTTTTAATTCATCTATAAACATATTGTCTCAAATATTTTTACGATTTCACATTTCATTGTTTCGACTAAAATAAATTTTATGTAAGTATTTATTCAGAATCAAATGAAATTTGGTGTCCCTAATTTACTAATTTTTTAAGTTTAAATATCACTGATTAACCTATATAATAACACGGCATCATAAAACTGTTGTTTAGTTACTATTAATTTATTTTTGAATGATCTAAAGGTGATTATAAGATAATATTTATTTATACATGTTCTTAACATTTTGACAATACGCATACACCTATAATTTAGAGAATAGATTTATTATCATACTTTAATACATTAATCTATAATTTCAATTTTCGGTGCTCAAGTTTTTTCACAAATCATAACAACCAAGTTTTTTTTGCTAGGCAAAATATGATTTTAGCATTAAGAGGGTTGAATGAGTTATTTAGGGTATTTAATCTTGAATTTATATCCAATACACTGGTGGTGGTTAGTTTTAAGGTTTAGGGACTCAATTTAGGGTATATGAGTTTAGGTGTAGTGGTTTAGAATTTAGAGGTAATAGTTAGAATTTAAGGATTGGGTTAACTACTGGAATAGTCACTAATGTTTTCCCCCAGTACAGAGTTGGTCACCGATTTTGAAAAACGACCAATAAGGTCACTTACGTTTTCGAGGCGTAAACTTTTGGTCACTCAGTCGTTTGTTGCCGTTAAACAGTGACAGATTGCTGCTGACCTGGCAACGAAAAAATAAGGATAAATTACTGCAATGGCCATTAAAGTTTATCTCATGTACATTTTTTTCTCCCCAATTTAAAAAAGTAAACATTATAGTCACTAATAAAAATGTTTCTTTATAATTTCACCCTTAAATTTTTAAAAATTTATTTTTCAAGCCTAAAATTTTACAATCAATTAGTACAATAATATTATAAATGCTTAGATGAAAAATAGGTGCCCAAAGTATACCTTTTTAAACTTAGGTGCTCAAATTGCTCCTATTTAATAACTAAACTTTCAAATTACTCATATTTAAACGTTATTTGATAAAGTTTTAATTTATTTTACAAATATTTTTAAAAATATTAAATTTTCAATCAAATAAAATGTAACTAATAATTCAAATATACTTTTTTTTAAATAAATTCATGATTCTGAATGTAAATTATTTATTTTTACTTTGTAGTTAATTATAAATTAAATAAAAATCAATTTTGATTCAATTTGAATAACAATAATTTTTAATTTTATCAATCATAAACCGTCCAAACTTTACGATTAGGACTGGTTTTCAGTTTTTTTCTCAATATTTACTACTCTGCCCTTTGAAAGACGTTTGTAAAATTCTTGAAAATAAAATGTTCGCAGTCTTATTTTTCAACATTCCTAGTTTATTTCTTCTTAGGTTGTTCTGTGTTCTTCTTCGAACACAAATCACAACCTTAATCCCCCTTTTGGCACTAATTTTAGGTTTCACATTAAAAAATTTTGAAAAAAAAAAATTAATGCCACGTGTCAAACACCGATTGGTTGACAATTTTTTAACACCCATTTAACAGCCGGACACCTAAAGTTGTACCTATAGAAACTTTGGGTACCAATTTTTACAAATAAAAAAATACTTTAGACACCTAAATTATTTTAAAAATTAATATTTTTTAAAATATATTAAATTTAATAATAATAAAAATAATTTTATTTTAAAATTATTTTTAATTTAAAAATAATAAAAAATGATATGACATGTTATAATAATAAAAAAATAATTCAGAGTGAAAAAATAGGAGTAATTTGAAAGTTTAGTTATTAAATAGGAGCAATTTGGGCACCTAAGTTTAAAAAGGATATACTTTGGGCACCTATTTTTCATCTAAGCATTTATAATATTATTGTACTAATTGATTGTAAAGTTTTAGGGTTGAAAATTGAATTTTTAAAAATTTAAGGGTGAAATTATAAAGAAACATTTTTATTAGTGACTATAATGTTTACTTTTTTAAATTGGGGAGCAAAAATATACATGAGATAAACTTTAATGGCTATTGCAGTAATTTACCCTTATTTTTTCGTTGCTAGGTCAGCAATCCGTCAGTGTTTAACGGCAACAAACGGCTGAGTGACCAAAAGTTTACGCCTCGAAAACGTAAGTGACCTTCTTGGTCGTTTTTCAAAATCGGTGACCAACTTTATATTGGGGGAAAACATAAGTGACTATTCCAGTAGTTAACCCTTTAAGGATTAGGGTAGTATTTAGGGTTTTTATGTTACGGTTTATGTTTTAGGGTAATATGTTGAGGATTTAGGTTTTGACCTATAAAATCTAAATTTTAACTCTAAACACTAAATTCTATTCACAGTCCCTAAATTCTATACTACTAAACTTAAATCACTAAATTCTATACCTATATACATGTGGACCGGCTTTCAAGATTATAAGAGCTTGAATTTCCAAACGTAGACCGGCTTTCAAGACTACTTGATAAGCCTAAGTTCATGATATTAAATAAGTGATTACCACAGTTGAATTAAGACTACTTATATACATGTGTAAACCTTTAGTTCCCATGCTAAATGAAATTTACTTGAAAGCTTCCTGACTTAACTATGGCTACCGGCTCGAAAATATCACCGAACTTTAAAAAAGTTCAAAACTAACATTGAACTTTAATATATGACTCGAAAATATCACTCTGCTGTTAACTCTTAACGCCCCCGTTAAGTCAAAACGACGTCATTTTGGTGCGGCTGTTTTGAAGGCTAATTTAGGCCAAAACAATATTGTTTTGTTGGAGTAAAAATATTAAAACCATGCACTTAGATAATTTTAAACCCTGAACCTCCAAATGCAAGGGCTAAATTTTAACCACTAAACTAACATAACATTATATAATGTTTTACCACAAATATTATATATTTCAAACTAGCTAAAAATAATTCAAATTATTTTATAAAATAAATAATACTATAAATAATATTAATATAAAAAATATAAAAATATTATTTTTATATGTCATTTTTCTAGTGAAAGCTTCCCGAGTTACCTTGCATTTCTAATGAGATTCCAAATTATCAGTGATAATTTATCTAACTCAAAGCATAATCTCAGTTTGAAGCAGATAATTAAATGTCGACATCTAATCATCATAATTATATCAGTTTGTATGATTCAGCAATTCTTGTTTGTTTCTCTTTTTTTTTTAATTCATCTATAAACATATTGTCTCAAATATTTTTACGATTTCACATTTCATTGTTTCGACTAAAATAAATTTTATGTAAGTATTTATTCAGAATCAAATGAAATTTGGTGTCCCTAATTTACTAATTTTTAAGTTTAAATATCACTGATTAATCTATATAATAACACGGCATCATAAAACTGTTGTTTAGTTACTATTAATTTATTTTTGAATGATCTAAAGGTGATTATAAGATAATATTTATTTATATATGTTCTTAACATTTTGACAATACGCATACACCTATAATTTAGGGAATAGATTTATTATCATACTTTAATACATTAATCTATAATTTCAATTTTCGGTGCTCAAGTTTTTTCACAAATCATAACAACTAAGTTTTTTTTGCTAGGCAAAATATGTTTTTAGCATTAAGAGGGTTGAATGAGTTATTTAGGGTATTTAATCTTGAATTTATATCCAATACACTGGTGGTGGTTAGTTTTAGGGTTTAGGAACTCAATTTAGGGTATATGAGTTTAGGTGTAGTGGTTTAGAATTTAGAGGTAATAGTTAGAATTTAAGGATTAGAGTAGTATTTAGGGTTTATATGTTACGATTTAAGTTTTAGGGTAATATGTTGAGGATTTAGGTTTTAACCTATAAAATCTAAATTCTAACTCTAAACACTAAATTCTATTCACAGTCCCTAAATTCTATACTACTAAACTTAAATCACTAAATCTTATACCTTAAACTAAGTTCCTAAATACTAAAACTAAGGCGTATGTGGAAATTAAGAAATAAAAGAAAAAACAAGGAAGATTATAAGAGCTTGAATTTCCAAAGGTCTTCTTTCTCCACATGTCCAGGGCACTTCCTTAGTTTACCTTTCGCTGAGGAGCTGTCTTCTCCATTATCTTTCTCCTTTTGATTAGGATCTGTCGGTTCACTTCCTGATCTTCGTACTTCCTTCTCATGGTTATCTCTCTCGTATCCTCCTTGCTCCTTATTAGATTTGCTCCCTAAGGGTTTTCTTGTATTGTACTTGGCCAAGGATACATAAATTCTTTTGCCATAAAGTGAGGATCCATTTAGCCTCTTTTAGCTCTTTCTGCATCTTTCATATTCACATATCTTACGAAACCGAAGCGCTTTCCCCCTGCTATACTTCTTGGCTATGAAAGCATCCACGACATCACCGTGTCTTCCGAAGGCGAACCATCATTTTATGAATTATTCATCTATATGATATTTTTAATTTAAGTTAAATATTAGTTGTTTTGCATCTAACTTTTATTTTGGTAAATGCATGTTTGAGGAATTTTTTGAAAAACAGTCAAAGATTTGGTTTTTCGATTTTTGATAGACTCATTCAGACAATCTTATTTTGGGTCATTTAGAAACTTAAGTGTTATCAGAAAATTTCAGCTTTTAATATTATAAAATTTTAAATTTAAATATCAGTATATTTATATTATATATTTTGAGATAAATTAATTGAAACATTAAGTCACCAAAGTGACCTCTATTGGAAAAATTATTTTATTTTAAAATATAGAAGGTTTTGTGCATGTAAGTCGGATTATGATAGTATTAATCGACCCAAAGAAAGTTTAATAATTAACATTATTACATGTGCAAATGTAGTAATAAACATGTGATAATTATTCAGTTTTACACGCAAGCAATAAATTGGCCCAAAGGAAGATTTTTGTTTGACATGTTCTTATTATCAATGTTTGGTTACTATACCAAGATATCACTTGTAAGTTAATGTTTTATCCAAAGATGGAATATTAATGGAATGTCCAGTATCTTGATATTAGTTTTACCTTTATTCAAGTTTACTATTATTTTGGTTATCTTTTAATTTGATTGAAAGATGAAATTAAGACAAATATTTTGGAACAAATAAATTCGTATTTTGGCTTCGAATGTCTAATATTTTAATGGATTAGTTGAAACATAATGTCACCAAAGTGATCGCTTTTGTGTATATTAATTTATTTAAAATATCAAGATGATTACGAGTTTTCGTAATTCATATGTTTATTAATTGGCCCAAAGGAAAGTTAATATTTAGCATAAATACAACAACAACTGTGGCGATAAATGTATGACGATTATAAGGTATTTTATGTGAGCAATATGTTAGTCCAAAGATTAATCTATTGTTTGACATAGTTTATTGTCAATGTTTGATCACTACAATAAGTGTAACCCCCTAGACCCGCCTATGCGTTACAACGGATCCTAAGAAGTCACATTAGGATCACAAGAGCGACCCACAGTAAAATACACATGAAAACATTTTTTTTCTTTCTCAAAACACTTATTAAACTGTAAAATCAACTTCTGTTTAAAATACTATTTCAGAAAATCATTTAAATAAATAACAAGAAATTTCAGAAAGTACTTTACAGACTCGATCACTAAACCATACGTGACATACATGACACACATGCCCACTAACTATATAGTACCGTACTCTAGAGGTAACGTCGAGGGAACTCCGAACACTGATGTCAACATTATACCAAGCTATAACCTTTTAACCTGCGATGGTAAAAACAACGTGAGCTTGGAAAAGCTCAATAATACAGAACTACCAAAAGATGCTATAAGCTAATGCAGATATATGGCAGGCATAACATTTTCATGATGTTTCAAGCAGTGATAGTCCTCTATTTCTATTATACTATTTCGAGGTTTCATCATACTCAAGAATAATGATATTTGTTCTTTAATCAGACCTTGAGAATTGGACGGAAATAATATAGGCCGGTAACATACGAGGTAGGAATCAGAGAGTTTGGCGTCTAGTGTGTTCCAATAAGTGCATGTCAACATACATAAGTACTTAACATCATATCATATGAGCACATAACAGATTAAATGCAAATGTTAAATGATCATACAAAAGTTTACAAGAACTACCCTCCAACCTTACACCAATATGCAGTCCCCCAGAACTGCATCCATAAGGACTTACCCTAGGCCCGATGGGCATAGGTGCCACCTAAGGGGATGCCTTAGGTCCATAAGGACTTAACCTAGGCCTGATGGGCGTAGGTGCCACTCAAGGGGAGACCTTGAGTCCATAAGGACTTACCCTAGGCCCGATGGGCATATGTGCCACCTAAGGGGATGCCTTAGGTCCATAAGGACTTACCCTATGCCCGATGGGCGTAGGTGCCACTCAAGGGGAGACCTTGAGTCCATAAGGATTTACCAGCTTGATCAGGGCTGTACCGACAGAGACTTCATATCATAACCCAACAGTATACCCCAGATGACAATCGAAAATCAGATTTCAGACATGAGTAACATAATACATGTAACAGACATATTCTATTCAGAGTATCAGAAACAGAAGTTCATGCTTTTGACAGATAAATGGGCATACTATCGAGCAGAGCAGACATTTACAACATTCATCATGCAAACAGATTGTACCATCATAGGTCAACCTAACATACCATACTAACAAATTCATCAAACAGTCAGACAATACCATCACAGATCAAACAATCACATACCAAGTATACAGATCGAGCAGTCATATATTAGGTAGGCAGAGAATGTCATCATATACCAAGTTCATCAAACATAATATTATTCATGATCAAATAATTATACAATTCATTCAACAGAATATATCACACATAGAACACACTAGATGAAATATTTTATTTCCTGAAGATACTCAGCATTTACAGAAAGGGACGCATTAAACTTTTGACAATTTAGACGAATTTCCAGAACGAGGTTCCTATTAGAAAGGGGTTCGTGAAACGTTTTATATTATGTATTCAAGAATTGGTACATCAAGATCTTAGAAAGTTTGGATATATCATGAGTACTTTAGTCATTTAAGCTTACAAGGGCATTATGGTCATTTTATCATACATGGGCGTTTTGGTAATTTATACCAACGAGACATAAACAGTCGCTCAGGAAATTCTATTTACTCATCACTTTTTCCAGTCATGCATTCAGAGATTTCTATGATAAGATCTTTAGCGATATCAGATACATCCAGGGTTGTTCTGGTCACAATGGCCAACAAGGGCGTTTTTGTCATTTAACTATCAGAGGTGATTTTATAGTTTAGCCCAGTAATGATAAAATGACGATTTACAATAGTTAATATTTCCAGAAGTTTTTCAAGCCTCCAACTGTTCGAATTAACATATTCCTACCTTGCAGTACTAACCAACTCTTATATTAATATCAGGAGTGATTAACAGACATGGGCGTGCTTCCTAACACTTAGGGGCAGTTTAGCCCTTAAAGTCTCTTTAGAATTCTCAGAGTTTCATCAAATGCATAATTGTATATTTTACTCAAGAGAGCATTTCAGTCATTTTGAAAATTGGGATAAATTCACCGTTTTTGTCAAATCTTACTATTTAACACCTCTATCGTTTACGTACTCTGTAGAGATTAAGTCATTTTAATTCCTTCAGCCCTTACAGATGATTTACTCATTTTAGAACTTAAGGGTAAAGTTGCTATTCTGATTAATTAAGAATTTCGGTGCTCGAAGGCACTACAGTCTTTTTGGTCATTACGATCGTTTCGATTAATTCATTCCTTACTGTCGCACGATTCAGCTTAAGAATACAACAATAATTCCAGTAATTTTACCTTTAGGCGTTTTACCTTCATGGGTTATACAGAGCTCGGGGGAAATTCAAGTTTCTTTTAGTATCACACACATTTGAATAATGATGCCGAAGTCTTTTCCAAAAGAACATACATCTTGGGTAGTGTAATTTGCATGATCATGTCGAATGCAGATTTTAGGTCATTTCCTTTATCAGAGGGGTAGTTTAGTCATACTTATGCTCCAAGGGCATTTTCGTAATCTCATAATCAATATCTCTCACTCCGTATCCTGGACCTCGATTCTTACGCACTGATGATTGAGTTGCGGATTAACTGAATTTAATTATTAAAACTTCTGATACTGTTAGCCCATTAGTAATCTTATTCGGATAATTTGGTCTTATTAATATCCATACTTATTGCTCGAATTGATTCAATTTAAGCAGAATTTACAGTATACGTCATCATAAGCATGCATGCGTTAACCGAATATCAACATGTTCATAAAGCATACAAGGGGTAGTAGTGTATTACCTTCACTCCGAGCTACACCGGTCGGTTCGTGGACGATATTCGAACACACTTGAACTCGGATTCAACATCCCACAACCACGCGGATATGAAGATGCCTTCAATTAAACAAAAACCCACAGTTAATTCTTAATCATACTGCCTTTAAACTGAACAAGAAACGCATAAGCATTTTTGGGTTCAAGATCAGATTCAGAGGCTTTCGGGTCAGAATTTTGCGAAACGGGCTTCAAAAACGGACTTAGGGCGTCGAAAAACATAAAATAGGAGTTTTCGGAAAATTTGACTTTTTGGTCAACGGTCAAAGTCAACGCTGACGTCAGCAAGTCAACGCTGACGTCAGCAGGTCAACAGTGGCGTCAGCAGGTCAACAGTCAACGGGGGTCAACGCTGACATCAGCAAGTCAATGCTGACATCAACAGTCAACTGATAAGGGTCAACTGAGTTGACTCGGCTGACTCGGATGAGTTGACTCGGCTGACTCGGACGAGTTGACTCGGCTGACTCGGACGAGTTGACTCGGCTGACTCGGTTCGGATTTTCGGATCGGGCAGACAGGTTAGGTTAACGGGTCGGGTTGGTTCGATTCAGGTCGGGTCGGGCTCATGTAGACGGGTCGGGTCGAACACCATATTGGGTTTGGGTATCACGGGCTTGGGCTTGAACCATACAAGGTTTGGGCCGGTTTAAACGAACAGGTTCGGTCCAAGGCAGCCGGTCTGAGCCGGTTCATGCCACTCACCAAAGTTCACCGGTGGTACACCAGATTCATCGCCGGCGACTCCAAACATTCCATTTCCTGTTGGAAAACCAAGCCCATGAGTTACACAACACGATTAAAGCCTGAACACAACATTTAAGCCGGAAATCTTACCGGATTTTAACCGAAACAGACGAGAGATGGTCGGAAACGGCGTAGCTCCGACGAGGCCTCTCCCGGTGTCGGATGGGCAAACGGCCAGAGGGGTTTTGTCCGTCATGGCACGAGGAATCCATTGGTGCTGGCGGCGCGGCGAACGGAAGGCAGACGGCGACAGAACCGCCGAAAAACAGAGGGTTGCGCTTAGGGTTTCTGTCGAACTTTCGAACCATGCCTCGCGACGGACGGCGGCGCTAACGCGCGAGTGACGGCTAGGTTTTGGTCCGGACGTTGAGGCACTCCGAACGGCGGGGGCGGTGGCGACCACGATGGCACGGTGAGGGAGATCGGAAACCGTCCGAGTGTTGGGAGGGAAGGGGAAAGGTTTCGAGAATTTTCCATATTAACTCTCTTTTTTTTGGGTTAAACGGGCATTAACTGAGGAAGATGTAAATATTCGAACTTTTATTTAATGAATAGCAAATCCTAAAAATCATAGTTTAAGATCAAAATGATCTAAACAAATGCCAAGGATTGCCTTAGCCTGGTTGGCTAAAGGTTGAGTTTACTAGACATGAGCCACGGGTTCAAAACCCCATGGCAGCAATAACTTTTTTTTCACTTTTTTTTCATATATTTTAACGGGTGTTACAACTCTCCCCTCCTTAAGAAAAATTTCGTCCTCGAAATTTACCGAAATCGAAGAATTGCAGAAATATTCTTTCATCCATTCTTTTACTGAAACTTATCCATCAGGGTATCCTTGTTTCTCAGGACGCTCAGATGGTCACGGATCAGTTTGGTATCGTCTGGTCACTCGGACTGACATTAGACCCAGAACCATCCCATGATGCATCTTAACTCAATTGATTAAAATGCAATAGATGAATCCATAGAGGACTTCATGCGGAGTTACACGAACACTTGTCTCGTAACTGTTATTATTATTTCATACGTAGTCAAGACCACAAAACATTCTCGTCGCCACAGATGTCAATCATACAGTCCAAAAGTACATCTTTCAAAATCTGAATTGCTTCACTAGGTTGACCATTAAGTAACGGACGAACAACTATGCGTGAAATTCATACGAGTACTCAAAGCCTCAACCGGTGTCCTCCATAAGAAGGATGTAAACATCAAGCTTTGGTCAAAGATGATTTATAACAGCTTATCATGCCTCGAATTTCAAGAAAAAGTCTTTCTTTACGCCGAGCAAACATAATCAAGGTCTTAAACGAATATCACTTACCTCCAACATAATATTCAGACAACTATTTCTTTCGTGTTTAACAGAGGCACTACATATAATACACTTTCGGCACAATCGCAAACACTTCTCTCTGAAGTTCATAGTTTTTTTTTTCACATTTCTGTTAGGGTATTTTCAAACATAGACGTTATCACCGAATAGCCTTTCATAAAATCTTACACCGGTTATCCCGCATGATCAAACATTTAATCTTAATCTGATTCACAAGTATAAATCATCTCGAGTTCCTTATCCAGATTCAAATTCAACCATTTATTTCAAAACACAGACAAACATTATAGACATTTTCTGTAAGCAGATGTTGAGCTATGGAAGGCAGAATACTCAGATTTGGTTATTTTAGGAGAAAGAATTCAACATCAGAGTTTCGGCTCGGAGGAGTACGGTTATGACCTAGGGGCATGCACAGACCAGACACCCTATGACAGACGATCGGCCGATTTACCCAGAATGACGCAACTCTAAGCTCTGATACCACTAAATGTAACCCCTAGACCCGCCTATGCGTTACAACGGATCCTAAGAAGTAACATTAGGGTCACAAGAGCGACCCACAGTAAAATACACATGAAAACATTTTTTTTCTTTCTCAAAACACTTATTAAACTGTAAAATAAACTTCTGTTTAAAATACTATTTCAGAAAATCATTTAAATAAAAACAAGAAATTTCAGAAAGTACTTTACAGACTCGATCACTAAACCATACGTGACATACATGACACACATGCCCACTAACTATATAGTACCGTACTCTAGAGGTAACGCCGAGGGAACTCCGAACAGTGATGTCAACATTATACCAAGCTATAACCTTTTAACCTGCGATGGTAAAAACAACGTGAGCTTGGAAAAGCTCAGTAATACAGAACTACCAAAAGATGCTATAGGCTCATGCAGATATATGGCAGGCATAACATTTTCATGATGTTTCAAGCAGTGATAGTCCTCTATTTCTATTATACTATTTCGAGGTTTCATCATACTCAAGAATAATAATATTTGTTCTTTAATCAGACCTTGAGAATTGGACGGAAATAATATAGGCCGGTAACATACGAGGTAGGAATCGGAGAGTTTGGCGTCTAGTGTGTTCCAATAAGTGCAGATCAACATACATAAGTACTTAACATCATATCATATGAGCACATAACAGATTAAATGCAAATGTTAAATGATCATACAGAAGTTTACAAGAACTACCCTCCAACCTTACACCAATATGCAGTCCCCCAGAACTGCATCCATAAGGACTTACCCTAGGCCCGATGGGCATAGGTGCCACCTAAGGGGATGCCTTAGGTCCATAAGGACTTACCCTAGGCCTGATGGGCGTAGGTGCCACTCAAGGGGAGACCTTGAGTCCATAAGGACTTACCCTAGGCCCGATGGGCATAGGTGCCACCTAAGGGGATGCCTTAGGTCCATAAGGACTTACCCTAGGCCCGATGGGCGTAGGTGCCACTCAAGGGGAGACCTTGAGTCCATAAGGATTTACCAGCTTGATCAGGGCTGTACCGACAGAGACTTCATATCATAACCCAATAGTATACCCCAGATGACAATCGAAAATCAGATTTCAGACATGAGTAACATAATACATGTAACAGACATATTCTATTCAAAGTATCAGAAACAGAAGTTCATGCTTTTGACAGATAAATGGGCATACTATCGAGCAGAGCAGACATTTACAACATTCATCATGCAAACAGATTGTACCATCATAGGTCAACCTAACAAATCATACTAACAAATTCATCAAACAGTCAGACAATACCATCACAGATCAAACAATCACATACCAAGTATACAGATCGAGCAGTCATATATTAGGTTGGCAGAGAATGTCATCATATACCAAGTTCATCAAACATAATATTATTCATGATCAAATAATTATACAATTCATTCAACAGAATATATCACACATAGAACACACTAGATGAAATATTTTATTTCCTGAAGATACTCAGCATTTACAGAAAGGGACGCATTAAACTTTTGACAATTTAGACGAATTTCCAGAACGAGGTTCCTATTAGAAAGGGGTTCGTGAAACGTTTTATATTATGTATTCAAGAATTGGTACATCAAGATCTTAGAAAGTTTGGATATATCATGAGTACTTTAGTCATTTAAGCTTACAAGGGCATTATGTTCATTTTATCATACATGGGCGTTTTGGTAATTTATACCAACGAGACATAAACAGTCGCTCAGGAAATTCTATTTACTCATCACTTTTTCCAGTCATGCATTCAGAGACTTCTATGATAAGATCTTTAGCGATATCAGATACATCCAGGGTTGTTCTGGTCACAATGGCCAACAAGGGCGTTTTTGTCATTTAACTATCAGAGGTGATTTTATAGTTTAGCCCAGTAATGATAAAATGACGATTTACAATAGTTAATATTTCCAGAAGTTTTTCAAGCCTCCAACTGTTCGAATTAACATATTCCTACCTTGCAGTACTAACCAACTCTTATATTAATATCATGAGTGATTAACAGACATGGGCGTGCTTCCTAACACTTAGGGGCAGTTTAGCCCTTAAAGTCTCTTTAGAATTCTCAGAGTTTCATCAAATGCATAATTGTATATTTTACTCAAGAGAGCATTTCAGTCATTTTGAAAATTAGGATAAATTCACCGTTTTTGTCAAATCTTACTATTTAGCACCTCTATCGTTTACGTACTCTGTAGAGATTAAGTCATTTTAATTCCTTCGGCCCTTACAGACGATTTACTCATTTTAGAACTTAAGGGTAAAGTTGCTATTCTGATTAATTAAGAATTTCGGTGCTCGAAGGCACTACAGTCTTTTTGGTCATTACGATCGTTTCGATTAATTCATTCCTTACTGTCGCACGGTTCAGCTTAAGAATACAACAATAATTCCAGTAATTTTACCTTTAGGTGTTTTACCTTCATGGGTTATACAGAGCTCGGGGGAAATTCAAGTTTCTTTTAGTATCACACACATTTGAATAATGATGCCGAAGTCTTTTCCAAAAGAACATACATCTTGGGTAGTGTAATTTGCATAATCATGTCGAATGCAGATTTTAGGTCATTTCCTTTATCAGAGGGGTAGTTTAGTCATACTTATGCTCCAAGGGCATTTTCGTAATCTCATAATCAATATCTCTCACTCCGTATCCTGGACCTCGATTCTTACGCACTGATGATTGAGTTGCGGATTAACTGAATTTAATTATTAAAACTTCTGATACTGTTAGCCCATTAGTAATCTTATTCGGATAATTTGGTCTTATTAATATCCATACTTATTGCTCGAAATTGATTCAATTTAAGCAGAATTTACAGTATACGTCATCATAAGCATGCATGCGTTAACCGAATATCAACATGTTCATAAAGCATACAAGGGGTAGTAGTGTATTACCTTCACTCCGAGCTACACCGGTCGGTTCGTGGACGATATTCGAACACACTTGAACTCGGATTCAACATCCCACAACCACGCGGATATGAAGATGCCTTCAATTAAACAAAAACCCACAGTTAATTCTTAATCATACTGCCTTTAAACTGAACAAGAAACGCATAAGCATTTTTGGGTTCAAGATCAGATTCAGAGGCTTTCGGGTCGGAATTTTGCGAAACGGGCTTCAAAAACGGTCTCAGGACGTCGAAAAACATAAAATAGGAGTTTTCGGAAAATTTGACTTTTTGGTCAACGGTCAAAGTCAACGCGGACGTCAGCAGGTCAACAGTCAACGGGGGTCAACGCTGACATCAGCAAGTCAATGCTGACATCAACAGTCAACTGATAAGGGTCAACTAAGTTGACTCGGCTGACTCGGACGAGTTGACTCGGCTGACTCGAACGAGTTGACTCGGCTGACTCGGTTCGGATTTTCGGATCGGGCAGACGGGTTAGGTTAACGGGTCGGGTTTGTTCGATTCGGGTCGGTTCGGGCTCATGCAGACGGGTCGGGTCGGACACCATATTGGGTTTGGGTATCACGGGCTTGGGCTTGAACCATACAAGGTTTGGGCCGGTTTAAACAAACAGGTTCGGTCCAAGGCGGCCGGTCTGAGCCGGTTCATGCCACTCACCAAAGTTCACCGGTGGTACACCGGATTCATCGCCGGCGACTCCAAACATTCCATTTCCTGTTGGAAAACCAAGCCCATGAGTTACACAACACGATTAAAGCCTGAACACAACATTTAAGCCGGAAATCTTACCGGATTTTAACCGAAACAGACGAGAGATGGTCGGAAACGGCGTAGCTCCGACGAGGCCTCTCCCGGTGTCGGATGGGCAAACGGCCAGAGGGGTTTTGTCCGTCATGGCACGAGGAATCCATTGGTGCTGGCGGCGCAGCGAACGGAAGGCAGACGGCGACAGAATCGCCGAAAAACAGAGGGTTGCGCTTAGGGTTTCTGTCAAACTTTCGAACCATGCCTCGCGACGGACGGCAGCGCTAACGCGCGAGTGACGGCTAGGTTTTGGTCCGGACGTTGAGGCACTCCGAACGGCGGGGGCGGTGGCGACCACGATGGCACGGTGAGGGAGATCGAAAACCGTCCGAGTGTTGGGAGGGAAGGGGAAAGGTTTCGAGAATTTTCCATATTAACTCTCTTTTTTTGGGGTTAAACGGGCATTAACTGAGGAAGATGTAAATATTCGAACTTTTATTTAATGAATAGCAAATCCTAAAAATCATAGTTTAAGATCAAAATGATCTAAACAAATGCCAAGGAAGGGGAAAGGTTTCGAGAATTTTCCATATTAACTCTCTTTTTTTTGGGTTAAACGGGCATTAACTGAGGAAGATGTAAATATTCGAACTTTTATTTAATGAATAGCAAATCCTAAAAATCATAGTTTAAGATCAAAATGATCTAAACAAATGCCAAGGATTGCCTTAGCCTGGTTGGCTAAAGGTTGAGTTTACTAGACATGAGCCATGGGTTCAAAACCCCATGGCAGCAATAACTTTTTTTTCACTTTTTTTTCATATATTTTAACGGGTGTTACAATAAGAGTACCGCTTACGGTTAATATTACTGTCCAAAGACTTGATACTAATGTTGTTCTTGGTATCTTGATGGAAACTAACCATTATTTTGAATTTATATGTTTACTTATGAATATTTATGTGAACTTATTTTTATTTTATTTACTTATTTTTGTTCTATATTTAGGTAATTTATCTTTTGTTGTCACAATATCTGTTAAATACATCCTACACTCATGTTTAGTGAAAGTAATTTTAAGGAATAGAAAATACACTTACATGTTGTATTTGGCGGTTGTATGAACATAGACTTCTCACCAAGGAAAGAACAATTTGTACCCCTCACTGCAGTAAACACCCATAAAAGGTATTTCAAGAGGTGAGATCGTTCGAATCACATGAGTCTAATTATCATAAAGCACATCATTCTAGATGCCTTTAGGAGTACAAATCTAAAGAAATTACTCATTTTAAGGGTTTCCTTAACGAAATTAAGAAATATTTTACCCAAAACAATAAGGTTAAGTTGACATCACTTATGCATACTTTGATGTCAATCATGTATAAGGGTCAAGGAAATGTGAGAGAGTACATTATGAAAATTTTTAACATTGCTTGAAAATTTAAAGCACATAAGATCAAACTTTCTAACAATTGTTTGTTTTTATGATTTTGGTACTGCTTCCTGTACAATTTAACCAATTCAAGTTACAATTGTAAAAGGGAGAAATATGCTCTAATTGAGCTCATTTCTCTTTGTGTTGAATAGGAAGAAAAGTTGAAGCGTTATAAGTGTAAAATTACTCATTTGGTTAGTGCTCATTTAGTTAGTGTCTCTAAGAATAAGGGCAATAAAAGAAAATTTTAGAATAAAGTTGTTAATGGTTCTACTCAAAAGAAACAACAATAAGTATAATGTGTTGATTCTTTTGTATAAGTTAGAACACATGCGAAGAAATTAAACTTTAAAAGTGAGCAAATACTTCAGTTATTTTGAGTGATCCATGGACTATAAATTTTATGATCCTACAATTAGGATTATTTTAAGGAGAGATTTATAATATTTTAAGGATATAGAGTTTGGAGGGAGAAATAAGGTTAGATACATTGCTTATGAGGAGGAATTGGATTATAATATAATTCCTACTATCACTTTTGTCAATGTTTAAGTTTTCACACCTATCAGTAATCAAGAAGTGAATCAAGTACCTCAGCAAAACAATGTTGAACAACTCTCATTCAAGATAAGGTAATTGTTTCAGAAGAACAAACTCAACAACCTTAAAAACAAGTGTCATTAAAGAGATCGACGAGAGGAAGGAGAAATACTATTCAAGATTATTATATTGTATTTCTTCAAGAAAATAAGGATAACAATGGAATGTTAGACAGATATTTAAGAAAATACAAATGATTTCATATGCATATGCTATTAAGAATCTAATTTATGTTTAAGTATGTATGCGTTTGGATATTGCGTACATTGTTAGAATGTTAGACAGATATTTAAGAAAATCTAGTATGGACTATTGGATAGCAGCCAATAGGGTTATGAGGTATCTTTAGAGAACAAAAATTACATGCTCACATATCGGAGTTCTGGTAAGTTAGAGATCATTATGTTTACAGACTTCGATTCTAATAGAATATTGATGCAAAAGAATTTTTTCACATAAGCTGCTAATTATAGATTGAATAGAAAGACCACTTTAGTTATTTTGTGACAATAAATATGCATTAATTTATCCTATAAGCAATAGGAACACTTTAAATTTGAAGCACATAAATATTAAATTCCTAGTTGTTAAAGAAAATTCAGAGTGGTTGTGTGTCTATAGAACATGTAGGTACAAACTCCATAATTGCGCACATATTAAGAAATTGTCAACCCAGGTCTTTCATGAGCACACTACTCATGTGGGTGTAATGTTATTTAAGGATAATCAGTTTTAGTGGGAGTTTGTAATTTTGAAGAATTCTCATTCATTTTAGACACAATTTTGGTTACTTCAGTTTAAAGTTATTTAAGATTATTTTCTGTAGAAATAAAGTTCTTTTGATCACACTGAATTCAGTAAAATTTGATATCACTAAGGTTTAGGAGGACCAACTGGAAATAGACATGTGCGGTTCACATTTCATGTAATTTTCCATGTTACACATCCATGATTCATCTATGTCATTTGACTATATTTGTATACGTGACCATTAATGGGTCTAGTCATGATTGATATTGCAAAGGCTGCTTTGATCCTAATAGATATAGTTGATTGACGAGATTGTTATAGAATACCTATTATATAATAGCAATTTTTTAAGCTCATAAGGTTGTACATTTATCAAGAAACATATGTTGCCCAAGTGGGAGATTGTTGGATTAAAATCAACAATTGTGGGCACATATGTAAAATGTATGATGCTATTATAAAGTATGACACAAAATTAAGTGACCAATTATGTTAGGCGTTTCATGGTTATTAAAGTGTCATGAAAATAAAAGTGTAGATATCATAAGTTGTATTTATAATTCAATGATGAACAAAATTATAAATACTTAATAGTTGATTTAATAATCACCTATATAAAGAGGTAGTGGTCCTCAAGAAATATGTTAACGTGTATTACTCTTGTCCCCGTCAGAGAGTTTTTACGACAACGGCTAACCTATCTTCTTGGAAGATTGTTGCGTGTAAAGCGATGCGCAATTTGTGCAAGTATACACGCCACAGGTAATAAAGTGACAAGTATATCGAGTATCGTCTCCACAAGGATTGGTACTCGTCTTTTGGTCATATCTTCTCGCATTGCAAAACAAGTAAAGTAAAAACACAGATAAGTTGATTGGAAGAGTTCTATCTAACTAAAAAAATATAAGATAAATAGATAGGACGAATAAGAGAGAAGAGTAGGCCGGGTACTTAAGTTGCGTTGTAGTGTGGAATCCAATTGACTTGTCCAGTGACATCCCTGTCGCGGCCGCAATGGTTGAAGTTTCTGCCGCGGCAATCCCTTGCTCTTGACAGATGCTGTTAAGGTTCGGCAAAGCGTCCTTTGATGGTTCCTTCTTATCCCTAAACTCAGAACACTAGTTGATGAATGCACCTTGATGATATCTCCCGGCGTGAACCAAAGACAAACACCAACGATGTTTATGTTTCTCTTAGCCGCTGAAACTCTTAACCTATCCCTAGGTCGAGTTAGCTAACATCACGTGGGGTGATAACCGTGCTTATTCGTTTCGTGAGTTCAACTCTTCTGATATTGAACAAATAGATAACTTCACAAACCTTCTCACAGATAGAATGCAAGAATGATTAAAACCAATAATAAGCAAACCTTAACTTTTACTGCACTAAAAACTTAGACAAAATACAATTGTTTTCCCACAACAACTAAACAAATAACCTTAGCCTAAGAACTAGAACATGCTAAGCCTCTCAAACTCTCAATATTCGACATCTCTCCTCTTGACCGAAGGTTCCTTTATATAGGAGGAGGTGTCGGGAAAAGTCCTTGGATAGGAAGTTAAGTTGGAGTTGGACTTGTCTTCATTAAAAAGGCGAATCTCTTTAATTTAATGCATTTAGTCCTCTTTGGTCGAATTCCATCTTTAACCTTCCTTTCATGCTTTCGTCATCTTCCCATGCTCCGATAGCCATACAAAGTGTGTAGAAAAAATCAGTGTTTTATGCTCTTCAAATTGACTACCACTTTGCATATTTTTCCCACCGGCAAGTTGGGTTGTACAATGCCGTGAGATTGGCTCGGCAATGAATTGTCGCGACATAGAATTCTGCTGCCTCGGCATGGGTTTGAAACTGAATCTACTCCGCAAGGCTTTATCTTCATAAATCAACTTCCTTCATTAGAAGCTGTCATCTTTGGCTCAGCTTCGCTTGGCAATGAAATGCAGCGGCAATTGCTCGGCATGGCTTGGCAATGAAATGCATTGGCAATGGCTCGACATGGCTTGGCAATGAAATGTCACGGCATCTCCTGCCGGCACGACATCACATGCCCTGCATCACCCGCTTACACGTCATCACATGCCCTAGCATCATCTGCTGGCACGTCATCACATGCCCTGGCATCACCTGCTGGCACGGCATCACATGCCCTAGCAGTGAGTAAATCTGCACAAGCACCAAAATGCATCAAAAAAGTACTTTTTCATTAAATAAATCAAATGTAAGGATCAAGGATGGAAACAATATAATTAATGCATAAAGGGCCATAATGCAACTCAATTGGGTGTAGGTTGAGCAAAAATTGCCATGTAAAAAGGGTGAAAATATAGAACTTTTAGGCACTTATCAAAGATCACAACCACGTTTTAGGCAATCTTCATCTAATGATTCAAGATTTTCATTCCATCAATTAATTCAGGTACGCTTCCGCATCTAGTATTTTATTCTTGATGATTTCACATGATAGATCCTAGGTATTAGATTTCATATTAATTTTGGTTTGGTTCTAACACTATGGAAAGAAGGTTTGATACAAGAATTCAAGGCAACAACCACACTAATGGATGACGGGATAAGGGCAAAAATAGGAGCTTAGAATCCTATTATGCCTGACCACACCCGAAATCTTAAATTCCCAAAAGTATGACCCTAACAGTAAACTCGCCACACCACTATGGTGAGTTTCAAAATTATATTTTTTTATTCAAACTCGCCTCGATTGTATGGAGAGATTTGTGAAAAAATAGTGAAACTCATCGTGGTGGTGCGGCGAGTTTGAATAAAATAAGAATATTTTTTGGAAACTCGTCGTGATGGTGTAGTGAGTTATTGTTAGGGTACTATTTTTGGGATTTTAGTATTTCGAGTGGTGCGTTGGGTGTGATAGGATCCTAAGATCCTAATTATGTCATTATCTCGATAGATGACACGAGGCGGGGACTTCGATAACAGCATATCGAAACCAGAGCTATTATGACCAATACCTCGATGCAAACATGATAAGTTCATCGTTTCGATGAGCATTATCTTGCTGCTGATCACATGGTTGCTTTCAGGAGAAGACTTGTAACCCTCTAGACCCACCTATGCGTTACCGCGGATCCTAGGAAGTCACATTAGGGTCACAAGAGTGACCCACAGTAAAAATCCCCACAAAACATTTTTTTCTTAAAACACTTATTAAACTATAACGTTAACGTCTGTTTAAAATACTCTTTCATGAAATTATTTAAACATATAAAAGTAATTTCAGAAAACATTTTACAAGCACTATCATAAAACAATACACGACACACAAGCCCACTAACTGTACAAATATCGTACTCCAAAAGCAACGCCGAGAGAACTCCAACCACTCAAGTCGGTCATTATACCATGATAGATCTCTTCTAACCTGCAGTGGTAAAAACAACTTGAGCTTGAGAAAGCTCAGTAATACAAAACTACAAAAAGATGATATAAGCTCATGCAGATATATGGCAGGCATACCATTTTCATGATGTTCCATGAAGTAACAGTCTACATTTTTTGTTCTGCTATTTCAGGGTAGCGTTATACTTGAGAATAACGGTATTTGTTCTTTATTCAATCATCGAGTATCAGACGAGAATTATATAAGCTGGTAAATTATGGAGGTGGAGTCAAATAGTTTAGTGTCTAGTGTGTTCCAACAGTGCAACGTTAATGCATGAAATGTAACAATGCAATAAACCTTTTTATTTCAAATATATTTGCTTCAAGTAGCTGTAAAGTTCATTTTAATTCTTTTATTTACCCTCCAACCATACTCCAGTATATAGTTTCCCTGGTGTAGTATTATGTACATGCATTAACCCGAGCCTATTGGGTGTGGGTACCATCCTAAGGGAATACCTTAGAATACGGGCGGTGTTGAGTGTGCAAAAGTTCTACTTTTTACCCCTTATTTAACCCATATTTTGGCTGTATTCAAGCATAATTCATTGCATTTAGGATAGATTTCACATATACATCACAATTATATAAAATGGCACAGTTGCTACTGATTTTGGCTGTTTTTGCAGGTAGTTGTTGTGGCAGACTCAGGGCAGTGAAGAAGCAGAGCTGGAACACAAGACTGGAGTCAAGAAGAAGGATGCTGCCGTGGCCACTGTCGTGGAAGCCATGACGACCGCAATGGTGAAGGGAAAAGTGAAGAGAAGCTTGACAGATAGAGGAAATTAAGCCGGTCTGTCGTGGGCCACTCCTATATTTTTCTGAGCCCTAGATCAAAATGAAGGCCAAGCCCAAAGTTCAAGGAAGAAACCCAAAGCAAGAAAAGAGGACGAATTAAAGGCATCTTCTCTTGAGATTTAATCTTAATTAGAGTTGTACTTTAGTTTGAACTTGTATTCTTACCTTATTAGAAAACTTGAACCCAAGGCCTATATAAAGGCATGTAATTCGACCTAGGAAGGATATCTGATTCTCTAGCCGTCTTCCCCAAAACCCTATTCGTTTTCCCCCTTCTCATCATGTTCTAAACTTCCCCTAGGGCTAAGGGTTGATTCTGTAAAGTAGTTGCAAGGATTGTACTATTTTTAGGAATTTTCTGTTCATTGAATAAAACTTCAAGTTTGCTTATTCTGGTTTTCAACATCTTGCAAGAGTATCGGGAGAGCATTGTGAGATTATTCATTTACTTAATATCGGGAGAGTTAAGTATACGAAAGGAATAAGTGTGGGTTCTCCATTTTATGGTTGAACTATCTCGGACCTAGGGATAGGACGAGGTTAAGTGGCTAAGGAAGAAGTCAACAACATCGGTGTTCATCATTCGATTCACGCCGGGAGGTATCATCCAAGACGTGTTCATCGACAGACTTGGACCTAGGGATAGGACAAGTCACAGCAGGGATTCTTGCCAAGTTTGAAGTACAGAGTTGTGTGATCGCTGCCGCGACAACAACAGACTGCTGCCGTCGCAGGTGCTGCCGCCGCAGGTGCTTCCGCGACAGGAACGACAACAGAACATGAGTTCTTATACAGTGCAACACCTGCACTATCGAGCAGATCAATACCGGCCTATTTCTCAACCCTGAATCTTCATTCTCTTATATTCAGTATTCTTCAGTATTATTTCCCAAACAATTTAAACTCTTTTCTTTATCTCTTGTGCAGCGATCCAAGGATAAAGCTATTTCCAGTCCCTGTGGACTCGACATCCGATACTTCATGTATCACTTTACTACTTGCGTCGTGTACACTTGCACTCTATTGCGATAGACTATTTTACACGCAACAAGTTTTTGGCGCCGTTGCCGGGGACTGACAACATATCTTTACCATTACTTTTACTGCACTTTTTTTTAATTTCTCTGTTTTTATTGGGATTGTTCACCCTGTGCTTTTCACAAGGTTTTTCGTTTGCTTATGCGCAGATCAAGATGAGGCAAAGAACCTGAGTATAAACTAGACCCTGAAATCGAACGCTCGTGCAATCTCAGGAACCAAGTCCGCCTTTTGATAGCCAGAAACGATTATCTTGAGGAACAGTTAGAAGCAATGCATAACAGGGGAAACAACCCGATGAATCCTGAAGATCCTCTCGTGGATGAAGGGAACAGACATCCTACCGCTACCGTGGCCGCACGACGGTCATGCCGTGAATACATGATAAACGATCATGTGGAACTGGAGACCACCCTGCCAGACATGGAAGCTGAAAATTTCGAGCTGAAACCTGTGATGTTCAGCATGATAAATTCCGCTGGCCAATTTAGTGGTGCTGCTACAGAGGATGCCAGAGAACATCTAAAAATGTTCCAAGAAATCTGTGGATCGTTTAGACTATCATGAGTAAATCAAGAGATACTGAGGCTTCGGTTATTTCCTCATTCACTGAGGGACAGAGCGAAAACTTGGTGGAATAAACTAACGCAGGGTTCAATACGAACTTGGGCGGATCTCACTCGTGAAATTTTATCTCGTTTTAATCCTTCCCATTTATCCGAGCGATTACGTAATGAAATTGCTACTTTTCAACAGGAAGATGACGAGCCAATGCACGAGGCATGGGACAGGTTTACCACTCTTCTGAGGAATTGCCCAATGCACGGATTCCTTGTTTGGAATCAAGTCATCAAATTCTACAATGCTGCCTACACACACACCCGGATGAGAATAGATTCAGCAGCAAATGGACTGTTGTTGGACAAAGATCCAGACGAAGCCATGGTAGTATTGAAAAATCTAGCAAAGAATGAAGAGCAATTTCCCACAGTGAGGAGAGGTAAACGAGTGCTAGCTGTGAAAGACTATGAAGCCGACAATTCCCTAAAGACACAGGTTGCGTACCTCACAAAGGAAGTAGAAAATTTGCTAAAGAAAGATTCAAAACCTGTCTACTCTGCGGAAGAGGTATGTGAAACTTGCAGTGGGAATCACAGTTCGGAAGACTGCCCATTACAGCTAGAGGAATGAATGTATGTTGGAAACTATAACAAGCCAAGAAATTACGACTCCAACAATTACAATCCCAACTGGTGGAAAGACCCCAAGTTCTCCTGGAGTAACCCAAACAACGCACTGAATCATCAAGTGCAGAACATTCAAAACCAGGGAGCACCCAGAATCCTGACACGGCAACAACCGCAACAGCAGCCGCAACAGCAGCCGGCAGCCGCACCTAGTATACTGGAGCAGACATTGGCCACATTTATGTCACAGACAGGAGCTTACATGGCAAACATGGATCACTTCGTCAAGAAGACTGAGTTGTTCATGGATAAAACAGAGATGAGAATGACTAACCATGAAGCCACACTGAAATCACTGGAGACACAGATGGGCTAGGTTTCCCAGCATATTAAACCAAGGCAAAACGGAGGATTCCCTAGCGATACTGAGGTCGCTATACAACCCACACATGAGCAGTGCAAAGCTATTACAACTAGGAGTGGGAAACAACTGCCAGGGCCGGAGATGAAAACCGTACCGATTGAGGAACCAGCCCTAGAAACATATGCCGTGAACACTGCCCCGACAAAAGATAAACAACCTGCTGCCGCCACACCTGTCACGATAGCAGAAGGGACAGAGGAGAAAGACAAGAATGATGAAGAACCTAAGCCTCCTCAACTTCGAATACCATGTGAAGGACGTCTGGAAGATTACCGTCCTCCACCTCCTTTTCCACAGTGGTTACAAAATCAGAAACATGAGTACCAGCTCAAAAAGATCTATGATATTTTTAAGTAGGTTCACATCAATATACCGCTGTTAGAAGCCATCAAGTAGATGCCCGGTTATGCGAAATTTCTCAAGGATGCTATGTTGAAAAGATCCAGACTTGGGGAATTCGAAACGGTAAAAATGACAGAAGGATGCATGACTATCTTGCACAGGCATCCACCCCAGAAAAAGAAGGATCCTGGGAGCTTCATCATACCGTGCATAATTGGTGACAAATTAGTGGGTAAGGCACTTTGTGATCTAGGTGCTAGTATTAATTTAATGCCAAAATCTGTGTTTCAGAAATTAGGTATTGGACGAGCACGGCCCACGACAGTTATGCTGCAGCTGGCAGACCGCTCTTACGTACAACCAGAAGGGAAGATCGAAGATATTATGGTAAGAGTGGATAAGTTCATTTTTCCCGCTAACTTTCTTGTTTTAGACTGTGAAGCAGATGAGAACGCACCAATCATCCTGGGGCGACCCTTCCTAGCCACAGGCAGATCACTGATTGAAGTAGAGAAAGGAGAACTTACAATGAGAGTAAATGATCAAGAGATCAAGCTCAATGTTCTCCAGGCAATTAAACATGCTGATGCAGAAGAAGAATGCAAGGCCATCACTGTAGTAATCCTTGACCAACCCTGCATCAGGTAGACCTGCCATGACATTAAATTTGGTCATTGCCACAGCAGCCATCTGGAAAACTGTTACGGCAGCAACAACGACAGCAACTCCTCCGATTCAGATACATCCGACATTGAAGGTCATGAGGAGGTAAACTGGATAGGAAATCATCCATGTAAGTTATTCGAGCCCCTAAACTATACCTCGAATGAACACATAATCTAAAAGCCTTCAACTGTAGAACCACATGTTTTAGACCTTAAGCCCCTGCCAGGGTAGCTTAAATATGTTTTCCTTGGATTAAATGATACGTTGCCTGTAATCATCTCTTCCAAGTTAATGCAGAAACAGGAACAGCAGCTGATAGGGATGTTGCAACAGCATAAAAAGGCTATTGGATGGACGATAGTTGATATCCAAGGCATCAGTCCGTTACTATGCATGCACAAAATTCTCTTAGAGGATGATCATAAGCCGACCATTGATACTCAGAGACGCTTAAACGACGCTATGCGAGAAGTGGTTCGAAAAGAAATTATCAAATGACTTGACGCTGGGATAATTTATGCCATCTCAGATAGTAAGTGGGTGAGCCCGGTGCAGTGTGTTCCTAAAAAGGGAGGAATAACCGTGGTGACCAATGAAGAGAACGAACTAATCCCAACCAGGACTGTGACCGGTTGGAGGGTTTGTATGGATTACCGAAAGCTTAACAAAGCTACCCGGAAAGACCATTTTCCCTTACCTTTTATTGATCAAATGCTTGATAGATTAACGGGGAAACCTTATTATTGTTTTCTTGATGGTTACTCAGGTTATAACCAGATAGCGATCGCACCGGAAGATCAAGAGAAAACGACCTTCACGTACCCATACGGCACTTCTGCTTTTCGGAGAATGCCATTTGGACTCTACAATGCACCAGCAACATTCCAGAGATGTATGATGGCAATATTCTCTGATATGGTGGAGGACTTATTGGAAATATTCATGGACGATTTTTCCGTCTTTGGAGATAGTTTTGAAGACTTTTTAGGCAACCTACAGAAGGTGCTCGAAAGATGCGAGAAAGCGAACTTGGTATTAAACTGGGAAAAATGTCACTTCATGGTGGATGTTGGGATAGTCCTAGGCCACAAGGTAAGCTGCCGCGGCATAGAGGTCGACAGAGCAAAGATAGAAGGGATTGAAAAGCTTCCGCCACCCACTACAGTCTAGGGAATTCGGAGTTTCCTAGGGCATGCTAGGTTTTATCGAAGGTTTATTGCAAATTTTTCGAAGATTACCAAGCCTTTATGCCACCTACTAGAACAGAATCGTCCTTTTGACTTCAATACTGAATGTACTAAGGCATTCAGAATCTTGAAAGAAAAGCTGGTAACAGCCCCAATTGTACAGCCACCAGACTGGAGTTTGCCATTTGAAATTATGTGTGATGCCAGTGACTATGCTGTAGGGGCAGAACTTGGGCAGAGGAAGGACAAGCTTTTCCACGTAATTTATTACGCCAGCAAAACACTAAACGATGCCCAAGTGAATTACACCACAACAGAAAAGGAACTGTTAGCAGTGGTGTTCTCAATTGACAAGTTTCGTTCATACATACTTGGAACAAAGGTGGTGGTCCACAGAGATCACTCAGCACTGAAGTATATGTTCGCTAAAAAAGATGCAAAACCTAGACTGATACGTTGGATTCTACTGCTGCAAGAGTTCGACATTGAAATCAAGGATAAAAAGGGGACAGAGAACCAAGTTGCAGACCACTTGTCAAGATTAGAGATGAGAAAAAGTCTACCGACAGACAAGACCCACATACTGGAGACTTTCCCTGACGAGCAGCTGTTTGCTGCTACAAGCACTGCCGCGACAGCCATGGCGACAGGTAAGTTTTCTGAACTTCCTTGGTACATTGATTTTGTTAATTACATAGTTAGCAGAGTACTACCTCCTAAACTTAATTACCAAGCAAGGAAGAGGTTCCAAAATGATGCAAAACATTATTATTGGGACGAGCCTCTTCTTTTCAAACATTATGAAGATCAAATCATCAGGAGGTGTGTACCACAGGATGAGCAGGAAGCTGTGCTTCACCACTACCATGCTTCACCATATGGAGGACACTTAGGTGGAAACAAAATCGCTGCCAAGGTTTTGCAATCTGGTTTTTATTGGCCCTCATTGTTCAAGGATGCCCAAGCATTCTACAAAAGCTGTGACAAGTGCCAACGGACTGGGAACATCTCAAGAATACATGAGATGCCACTGCAAAACATCCTAGAAGTCGAAATCTTTGATGTATGGGGGATTGATTTCATGGGACCGTTCCCAGCATCATGTGGGAATCTATATATCCTACTGGCAGTGGATTATGTATCCAAATGGGTTGAAGCAATCGCCATACAGAAAAACGATGCCAAGACGTTCAGAGATTTCTGCACAAAAACATTTTCTCCAGGTTTGGCATACCTAAGGCGATCATCAGTGATGAAGGGAGACATTTCGACAATAGGGTAATCGCTGCTGCCTTAAGAAAATACGGCGCAAAGCACTGCATTGCAACATCATATCACCCTCAAACCAATGGACAGGCCGAAATATCCAACAAGGAAATAAAGAACATTCTTGAGAAAATGGTTAAACCTACTCGAAAGGACTGGTCTTTACACCTCAATGATGCACTCTGGGCCTATAGAACAGCATTCAAGACACCATTGGGAATGTCACCCTACAGGCTGATATATGGAAAAACATACCATATACCTGTTGAGATAGAGCACAGAGCTTAATGGGCTATCAAGGCAGTAAAGATGGACTTAGATAAGGCAGGACAGAAGAGGTTACTTGACTTGAATGAAATTGAAGAAATTCGAGCAATGGCCTACGACAACGCAAGAATTTACAAGGACAAGACCAAGAGGTGGCATGACAAGAAGTTGCTGCCACGACAGTTCTGCCCAGGGTAGCTTGTGTTGCTGTTTAACTCTAGTTTGAAACTTTTCCCTGGAAAGCTTAAATCTAGATGGTCCGGCCAATTCCAAGTTGTGCAGGTTTTTCCTCATGGTGCCATCACAATCAAATCCTTAAAAGACGGGCACCAATTTAAAGTCAATGGACAAGAACTAAAGCATTATCAAGGGACTGAAGCCCCAAGGATGCAGGAAGTGGTTACTTTAAGAGATGCCCCTCAAGGCATCCCTAATTTAACTTTATTTTATTATTTTATTATTTTTTATTATTTATGTATTTTATTTATTAGGAATTAAGAATTATTTTATTTTTAGGAACTAAAGTTTGATTTTAATTATTTTTTAGGAAATAAGGGAAACAAGGAGAGGAGAAGAAGTGAAACAGCCCACCATCTCAATAGCAGCCCAAAAAGCCCAACAGAGGAGTCTGTCGTCACAGCTTATCAGCAACTGTCGCGACAGATGCGAAAAATATAGCCTGTCACCACGCTGTCGCGGCAGACACGCAAACGCGTAACAGACGAGCAGCAGACACAGAAACGCGTGACAGACGCGTCAGAAACTGCGGAATAGCTGGCCCCGTTATTCACTTCTGTCGTTACAGCTCCAACGGGCAGAAAACCATTCATCTATATAAACCCCATTTACTATTCATTTTTCACCTCAATTTTACTCTCTCAACTTGCTTTCTCTCTAGATCTCAAAACTCTTTTATCTTCCACAGCTTTGCAACTATGACTACCAGACAGACTCGTAGAAGCGCTACCTCCAGCTCTGCCGCAGCAGCAAGCACACCCAGCCACAGTGCCATCCCTAACCGCTTCGCCTCCACCGACTCCGTCGGCAGATATTACCTCTCCTTCCAGAAGAGGGAGGTGTGGGAAGAAAGAGGGTTTCTTTACACCAAACGCACAGAAGACCTCGGGCTCGAACCGTTCATTACACGAAAAATCAAGGCCCTCAAATGGCAGATGTGTGCTGCCCAGCCAGAAGAGATGAATGTCACGTTGGTCCGGGAATTTTACGCTGCCGTCGACAGCAAGGATACCAAGACCGTGATAGTGCAAGGTAAATAAGTTACTTTCGAGCCTGCTTACATTAATACCCTCTATGGCATCTATGTCAGCAAAAAGGAGAACAGACACAAGAGATTCGTCGAGAGTCTGTCGCCGGCAGACTACGATGCTGTGATGGCAGAGGTAACGGAGGAAGGGAAAAAATGGAACACCGACCCCAAGCATCGGTGGACGGTGAAACGCACTCAACTCACTCCCGAGGCCAAACTATGGAACCACTTCGTAAAGAAGAGGATAATGCCTTCCTCCCATAACAGCACGGTCGACCGACCCAGGTTAGCACTCGTTCATTTAATTTTAAATGAAAGACCCATAAATGTCGGCTGGTATATACGGGAGGGGATTTTGGAATGTGCGCTCCGACCGTCGGGACCTCTTGTCTTCCCGTACCTCATCACCGAGATCTGCCGAGGCCACAACGTTCCAGAAATCCCCGAAGATTTCAAAGTCCAAGGGAAGGGATGGACGGAGCGCAACATCTTCAGCTTAATGGAACTGAAAGCAGCCACACCACTCTACTTTTTCAACCCGTCTGCCGCAGTAGAGGAGCCGGCAGGCCCCAATCAGCCCGAACCTGTCGCAGTAGAGCAGCAGCAGCCAACAGCAGCAGCCCCTCCAGCAGACGCCTCCACTCAAATTCTAGCCACACTGAAAAGATGGAGGAACGACAGCTTGGTCTGATGAGTTTCGTCAGAGGCTTCATGGCAGCTACGGTACATTTCATTCAAAATAATTTAAATTTTGCAAATGTACAATTTCCTGCTTTCCCAGAGCAATACTTTGCTGCCCCTACACCTACCCCTACTCCCACTCCTGCTGCCACGTCAAAAACACCATCTGCTGCATCCACTCCAACTCCGGTCGCGACAGCTGAAGGCGGCAGCCACACTGCCACTGCTCTGCCAGAGGTGAGAAACGAAAGGAGTCGCTGCCAAAACTCGATGACGACTACTTCGCAGGGTTCTCATCATCCTCCATCTGGCAAGATTCTGATAGGGAGCCCTCTGTCGCTAGAAACCTTTCAAAGGAGTTCACTCCTATGAAAAGGCAGAAGCCCAACCAAGCTGGTGAAGGATCATCCGGCCAAGGCAAGTCTGCCCACAGCAGTAGTAGCAGCAGCAGCAGCATCTCCTCAGATGAGGTACAAGTGCTGGAAAAGCCACCCCAGATCTAACCCACTCGTATCCAGCCCCCAAGGGAAGCCCAGAAGAAAACTGCCTCCGCCTCTCCTAGCACTCTACCGGCACCCACAATGAAGGTCACTTCCCACCGGCAGCTACAAATTAGCAGCAGCAGTAGCGACGACAACTTCTGAAATTAAGTTCCTATCTTATTTTGTTGTCTTGTTGTTTTATTATTATTGTGATGTATTTTGTTTTTATTATTTTTTTCCTTTTTCATCTCTATTATCATGCATTGAGGGCAATGCAACCCTCGAGTTTGGGGGTGGCATCCCTCCAGTAATGAAGTGTCTTTTAGGTTCTAAAATTGTGTCTAAGTGTTAAGTTTCATTTAAGTTTATTTTTGTCAAAAAATGGCTTAAGTCTTTGAACTGAACTTACCTGCCGTGACAGAATCTGTCGTGGCAGTGCCTTTAGGATATTTTTAGGAACAATTTAGAGCCTTGCTATAGTTCTGATCTTTAAACACCCTTTGTGACTCTTATACTGTCTAGACTTCTACTGGTAAACTAGAATAGGAAAAGCTTAAACACTTGAGTTGCCCCTAGAGGTGCCTAACACTGGCTCTAGGAAAAGAAGTTAAGAAAAGTTAGACTCAATACACCTAGAGGTGCCCAAAACCGACTCTAGGAAGTTAGCTAGAGGTGCCCAAAAACAGGCTCTAGTCAAACTTAAAACAATAAAAGAAAACCGAGTCTAAGAAAAAAACTAAAGGAGCCTACGAATTGCCTCCAAGAAAATGAAAGTTGGCATAAAAATTCAAGTGAGTGGCTTAGCTATTCTAGTAAACTAAAAGAGTCTAGGCATATAATTGTTCACAAAACATGCACACACTACACGAGAATTATAGCAAGGATCCGAATAAATCCAGAATTGTCCAACAATGTGTTGTTCGCAATATGGCATGAATGGTAGGTAAGGAAAAGTTCACTGATTTAAGCCAAACTAAAAGTTTTTTTAATTTTTTTAGGTCATAATTGCTTGAGGACAAGCAAGAACTTGAGTTTGGGGGTGTGTTTAGTGTGCAAAAGTTCTACTTTTTACCCCTTATGTAACCCATATTTCTCCTGCATTCAAGCATAATTCATTGCATTTAGGATAGATTTCACATATACATCACAATTATATAAAATGGCATAGTTGCTACTGATTTTGGCTGTTTTTGCAGGTAGTTGATGTGGCTGACTCAGGGCAGTGAAGAAGCAGAGCTGGAACATAGGACTGGAGTCAAGAAGAAGGACGCTGCCGTGGCCACTACCGTGGCAGCCATGACGATAGCAATGGTGAAGGGAAAAGTGAAGAGGAGCTCGACAGATAGAGGAAATTAAGCCGGTCTGTCGTGGGCCACTCCTATATTTTTCTGAGCCCTAGATCAGAATGAAGGCCAAGCCCAAAGTTCAAGGAAGAAACTCAAAGCAAGAAAAGAGGACGAATTAAAGGCATCTTCTCTTGAGATTTAATCTTAATTAGAGTTGTACTTTAGTTTGAACTTGTATTCTTACCTTATTAGAAAATTTGAACCCAAGGCCTATATAAAGGCATGTAATTCGACCTAGGGAAGGATATTTGATTCTCTAGCCGTCTTCCCCAAAACCTTAGTCGTTTTCCCCCTTTTCATCATGTTCTAAACTTCCCCTAGGGCTAAGGGTTGATTCTGTAAAGTAGTTGCAAGGATTGTACTGTTTTTAGGAATTTCTATTCATTGAATAAAACTTAAAGTTTGCTTATTCTGGTTTTCAACATCTTGCAAGAGTATCAGGAGAGCATTGTGAGATTATTCATGTACTTAATATCGGGAGAGTTAAGTATACAAAAGGAATAAGTGGGGGTTCTCCAGTTTATGGTTGAACTATCTCGGACCTAGGGATAGGGCGAGGTTAAGTGGCTAAGGAAGAATTCAACAACATCAGTGTTTATCCTTCGATTCACACTGAGAGGTATCATCCAAGACGTGTTCATCGACAGACTTGGACCTAGGGATAGGACAAGTCACATCAGGAATTCTTGCCAAGCTTAAAGTACAGAGTTGTGTGATCGCTGCCACGACAACAACACACTGCTGCCGCCGCAGGTGCTGTCGCAACAGGAATGACAACAGAACATGAGTTCTTATACAGTGCAACACCTGCACTACAGAGCAGATCAATACCGGCCTATTTCGCAACCCTGAATCTTCATTCTCTTATATTCAGTATTCTTCAATATTATTTCCCAAACAATTTAAACTATTTTCTTTCTCTCTTGTGTAGCGATCCGAGGATAAAGCTATTTCCAGTCCCTGTGGATTCGACATCCGATACTTCGTGTATCACTTTACTACTTGTGTCGTGTACACTTGCACTCTATTGCGATAGACTATTTTACACGCAACAGGCGGCCCTAGCTAAAGCGTAAGAACCGGATATGGGCGGACCTAGACAAAATATAGGAACCGAAATGGGCGGACCTAACTAAAGCATAGGAACCAGAAACGGGCGTATTTATCAGATAGATCAGAGCTGAGCCATCAGTAACTTCATATCATATCTCAAGTACACCAGTGAATCAGTTCATCAGTAGTTCATGAATCATTAGTAGTATTTTCAGTAATACATTATCCATATAGCATGTTTGTCATATCGAGACTAAGGTCTATATCAGACATACAATACAAGTCATGCTTAAATTACAAAAACATGCCATATTCATGCAAAAACTGCATATCAATCATGCGCACATGATCAGTATGATAAAACATGTAAAATAGTATGCAAAAATAGTCGTGTAGCACACATGGAACACACTAGATGGAACAATTTATTTCTTGAAGATACTTGGTATTTACGAAATGGGACACATTGAACTTTTGACAATTTGAACAAATTTCAGAAAAGAGATCCCTAATAAAAGGGGTTCATACTAACTGTTCAAACCAGATATTCAGGAGTTGATACATCAATATCTCTGAGAGTTCAGATACATCATGAGTGATTCAGACATTTAAGCCAACAAGGGCATTATGGTCATTTTGTCACACATGGACATTTTGGTAATTTATACCAACAAGGCATAAACAGTGACTCGGGAATTCTATTTTCTCATCAGGTTTCCAACCAAGCATTCAGGAATTTCTAAATTAAGATCTTTCACTATATCTAATATATTCAAGGCTATTTTGGTCATTTTGGCCAATGAGGGCATTTTGGTCATTTGATTTTTAGGGGTGATTTTGTAATTCCACATAATAAGGGCAAATTGGTAATCTGTATACATGAAGATCTCCACGATTTATCAAGTTTCCAAATTCAGTCGAACTTACGGATCCCAATATTGCGGTACTTACCCAAGTATTCAAACATATGTACCTGACAGTTTGCATTTCTCAATATTAACTGCATTGTATAGTTGAATGAGTCACTTCCATAAGAAAGCACCGAACTTACCCCGAGCGGTATTCTTTCAATGTTGTAGCATTATTGTAGAACCGGATTTTTGTCTGGGCCCATATATATATAAGATAATAATAAAAATAAATAAAACAGATAATAATAATAAAAATATCAGCCCAAATATATATTAGAGTCCAAATGTATTACAAAGCCCGAAACCTATATTACAAAAGTCTAAAAGCAATACAAAGCCCAAACCAAACAGCAAAAACCCATTACAACCCATATCCAGCCCAACAAGCACAAAATGCCCTCTGATCCCATGTGTGTTTCTTTTTCCCGCTCAAAACTTGAGCCCCAATGGACACGTGGTGAGACGGTATTGGTCCCGCTCGTTTCACTCGGATTCCCATCGATCTGGAACCAGCTGGCATCGCCAGCCGTGCAAGGTGACGTCATGTCTGACAACGAGTATAAATACCTGCGAAGAGAGAGAAAAAGTAATTAATGCTCAGTAATAATTACACTAATAATTACCAAAAAAACCATAGGTCAGAGAAGTTGAGAGGTTACCTGGACGATCGGAGGTGCTCGAGGAAGAAAACCAGAGCAAAGAGACCGTGCCGGAAGCTCATCGAAACCACCGAAACACCGAACTGAGGTACTTTTTACCTCTGTTCACTTCTTTTCCTCACTTTACCTGCTCGAAAACATTAAAACAAATTAAAACTTCTAAAACCGAACCATAATCTGTCCTAAAATCAGAACTCAGGCATTAAACACATCCTAAACCTAAACCTAAATGTAAAACCAGATCCATAACATATAATAAAACTCAGATCTAGAGTAAAATACAAACAGATCTAAATCCTAAGAATCAGATCTATTTCAAAGCATATAAAAACATAAAAAATAAATAAAAATATAAAGAGGAAAGAGTTCGAGGGCTTATCTCGCTTTGATGTCGCCGGAAATGCCGTCGGAGTGAGGATTTGAGTGCTAGGACCATTTCTGGAGTTGAAAAATATAGAGGTGAGGTCACTGGTTTCGGGTAGATAGCCTAGGATTGGGAGAAGCGGGGTGTTTCTGATGAAACAGGGCTTAGATCTAGGTTTAGGGTGAGAAAACAAGATTTTTGGGTAGATCTAGGGTTCCGGGGACGGCGGAGGCGGTGGCTGTAGTTGCAGACGGTGGTCGAAAAAGCCAGGGTTGGCTGGAGAAGATGACCGGAGAAGGTTCGGTCATCGGAGAAAGGTTGTAGATGGACAGACGGTGGTTGGAATTTACAGGGATGGCTGAGAAGATGACCGGAGAAGGTCCGATTATCGGAAAGAGGTAGGAGAAGACCGAAGATGATATCCGGTGATCGATATCATCCTGGCGGACAAGAAATAGATCGAAAAGGGTTTTAGGGAATGAGTGAGGATCAAAACCAAAGATTTCGAAGGGTTCTTGGTGTGTTCTTGAAAAAAGGGGATTTTGATCCTTAAAAAACAGGTTTTGGGGAAGGTTAAAGTGTTTGTGGGAATCAAATTAGGTTTTTGAAAGAACTGGTGAAGAACATGAAAGAAAAAAAGGGTTTTGATCTTTGAAAACAATTTTAGGGAAGGGTTTCGGTGTTTGTAAGGATCAAATGATGGAATTTTGGAAGAACTGGGGAAGAACAAAGGGGAAAAGTTGGGTTTTGATCGAAAAAGGTTTAGGTTTCTAAGGTTTGAGGTGTTTGTGTTCAGAGAATTTAGAGAGAGAGAGAGAGAGAGAAATGAAGAGAGAGAGAGGATAGTGGCCAAATGGCCGTTCCAACTCGGTTCGGGCCTATTTATACCGAGTTGGGAACGACACCGTTTTGAGGAAGCGGGTCGCGAGGGGATCCACGTGTTTTTGTGCGGGTTCGGATACGTGTTTGTGACCCGGTCGATTAAAATAAAATGGTTTGGGTTTGGGTTTTAGCTTAGTGGGCCATTGGTATTGGGCTTGGTTTAACGGGTCTGGGCTAGTCTTTTAAGAGTTTTAGGCTTGGGCTCTTGGGTTTTGGTTTCCAAAGAAGTCATCAATTGTTTGTAATTTGGTCACCTAGAATTCAATTTGGTCCCTTTTTAGAATTTAATTGTTTTAATTAATTATTGTATATTTAATTAGTTTATTTAATTGCTTTAATTAATTCGTATGTTTGTAATTTAAAAAAAACACCATATTATATATTGTTTGGAAAATTAAAATCACATGCTTAAAAGATAGGATTAGAACCATTAGAGTAGTTCAATTAATCATAATTAAATAGGGGAGACCATTGTAGAAAATAAGTGGATATTTGAAACAATGTTAGAATACTCAATATTAGCTAGTGTCACAATGTAGAGTGATGCTAACCAATGAGTATTTCGATAAAGGTTTCAATTTTTCACTTTAACTTAGAAAATGGAAACAAATCAATAATTAGATAAATTTAAAAATTAAAATAGGGTTAATGATTAGAGACATATTAATTAGGAATGTTATTATTTTTGGGGCTCATTAAAGGAAGTGCCCAATATTATTTTGGGTCTTTTCTTTTATGTCCAAAATTAATAACATTCATAGAATTTAAATCAAATCAATTAATGGAGCCAAATTAGGGTACACTTAAAAATGGCAAGACAATAATTGATCATGCATTAAACCTTTTGTGTTGAGGTACATTTTTCGAATATAAGTTGAAGTGTCCTAATGTAATTGGGTGTTTCATAATTATATTCGATCGAAATGTATTTTCTTACAAAAGGATACTCCCATTCGGAATAAAATTCATTTTACAATTAAAAGATTTAATTAAACCCAGATTAATGTTCTAAATGCCAAAATGCCACGTGTAATTAATAAGGTACCGATAACGGGCGTTCGTAGGGGTGCTAACCCTTCCCTACACGTAACCGACTCCCAAACCCGAACTTTTCAAAAAGAATCTTTGGTACGTTTTTATGGTGTCCAGCCTACCAAAGTAGCCGGTGGCGACTCCAAAACGGTTTATATGCAAATAATGGAAATTCAATTAAAAAAGGGAAATTCACTGGTTTTAAGACCTAATTAAAATAAAAGTACGGTTTCCAAAATTTCAATCGTCAGGCTGTTTTTATTCCAAACAATTAAAAGCTGGCTTTCAAAAAACAGTTGCGACAGCTTGGCGACTCCGCTGGGGATTAAATTGAGAGTCAGGCCAAATAATTAATTACACGTGGCATTTTGGCATTTTTAATATTAATTCGGATTTAATTTTTTCTGAAAAATTGTTGGATGGATTTTAGGAAGAATGGGGGTAGTTTTTGTGTATGTTATATCTGTCATTCATGCATAAACCCTAAACCCGTGTTTTTCACCCTTAAGTGGGAGTAAGACAATATCCGACGTAATGCTCTTCAGCTCCGAGTTCGGATTGTTGTCTTCTTCTGGTATACTAACCTTACGCATCGTGGGGCCTACGCCTCCATTGTAAGGGACCTATACTACCGAATCGATGTCTTGTTGCCGTAGTAGGCAATAACGACAGTTCAGGAACCGAGAGTCTAGAACAAAGCCCACATTCTGTTTTAGAAGCCCACCCCATTAAAGCCAGACAGGGACCTAGGACAGGTGCTGCCGGTTTAAATTCATTTCTCTGTTTATCTTGCTGCATTAAATATTGTTATATTAATCCGAATGATTATTAATCTTGTAGTTTCATTATTTGCCTTCAATATTAATTCGGGATACTAACACAAGTTTTTTTGTTCTGTTTTTGTTTGTTTGTTTTGTTTATTTTTTGTCATCTACTGTATTTTTATTCTTTGACATCGAATTGGGAGTCAGTCAATTTAGAAGTACCTGATATGTCACTAGGATTTAAAGTGGGAGAGGATAACAATGCTGTATGGGTCTGGTCTAAGCAGACACAACATGAAAAGGGGGATAGCCTTAGAAGTGGGGAAGTATCCAAAATGAAAGGGTACGCAAAGCTAAGCACTAATCAGGAGGCATGTTTATCAAACTTTAAGTATATCTGGGATCAATGGGATAATGAGATGAAAAAGATGTTTCAAGATGAATTCGAGGACATAGCCTTACTGCTAGATATAAAGGTCGATCAAGAGTTATTAAGAGCAATGGCACAATTCTGGAACACGGCCTATAATTTCTTCACCTTTGGGCAAGTAGATATGACACCAACATTGGAGGAATACGAGGTATTGATCAACTGCCTGAGAATAGAAAGTGACAAGATCTACACCAGGTCCCTCAATAGCACAGGGCATTCGGGGTTCATCAAAAAATTGGTAGCATTAACAGGAAAAACAAAGGAGTGATGGGATCAAAGATTGGCCAAAAATGACTGTACCGACCAAAATGAAGATAGGCAACGAGTTAACTGGAGGATTCTCAAAGAGTTGGTGCTGGCAAGTGATGACGAGCCGGTTAGAATGAGAAGCATGTTTGCCTTGTGTATTTATGGCTTGGTAATCTTCCCTAGAACCCGTGAGCACGTTGACTCATCGACTATCAGATTACTTGAAAGGCTAAATAAAGGAGTTAACCCGGTGTCGGCTATTCTGACAGAAACCTATAGGTCACTCACCATATGCAAGAAGATGGGGGAAGCAAAATTCTAGGGGTGTGCACAACTGCTAGAAATATGGTTCAGGGGTCACAGATGGAACACACCTTACAGAGGAGCTAGATACCTTGACACCTATTCACCGATCAGGGAACATATAGCTGACTGTGTCCTGGAAAAGAAAACTGAGAAACACTGGATCGAATATCTCAAGGATCTGAAAGATACAGATGTAGTATGGAAGGCTCCTTGGCTGAATACGAGCACAACTTTTCTATACCGTTGTGGAAACAAGGATTGGGTTCCGTTGCCAGGAATTTGGGGAGGAACAACCTACTGCCCATTGTTAGTCTCAAGGCAATTTGGATCAAGGCAGTTCGTACCTGCCACTGCTGGGATGGCTAAGTTCGAATATGCTCACAAGACCAATGACTACAAGGGACTGGTTCTGCAAACCTCAAAGGCATGGGAAACACCAAGAAGGGTTCAGCCTTACCCAGGGTCGGAAGTAATGGCAAGGTACGATGAGTGGAGAGCTCAAAGAGTCAATGACACCACGTTTCAAGAAATTCCATCAAGAGCTAGAACTTTAACCCAGGCAATCCAGGAGTCACCTTCGGCCTTGGAAAAACTCAGACATGACTGGGAGCAAGATTTGAAAAAGTATGAAAAAGGAATCCAGGACCTTAAGGAGGAATTAATAATGGCACAGCTGCAAGTAGAAATTCACAAAGGAATCCAGGACCTTAAGGAGGAGTTAATGGAGCAGAACAAGAAGGTGAATCAAGAACTGAAAGAGCTACGGGAATTGCACAATGACTACAAAGCTAAACAAAAAGGTGGACCAAGAAAAATAATAAAGAATCTGTCAGAAGAGTTGGATGCAATGACCCGGGACAGTGATGATTATAAAAAGATGTACGATAGAAAGGCGCGAGCAAGCAAGGAGTTAAGCGACAAGGCCAAGAAAAGGCTAGAAGAAGAACAGACCCGAAATTTTGACTTGACCAGTCAAGTGACACAGCTCGAGGAATTAATCACCAAGTATCACAATGAAAATAAGGTCCAAGCGGAGATAGAGAAAGAGGGAATGCAAAAAAGGATCACCGAGTTGGAAGACGTTGTTCAAGACCTGAGGGGTAAGCTTGCTAGCTATGAGGGGGCAGTAATGGCAAAGAGTGGTGCATGGAAGGATAAATATGAGGCAGCCCGGCGAACGGTTCAGTGTCTAAATGATGAACTGGTGAGATTCAAAGCCCAAATCAGAAGCATCGCTTCGTATTTCCAAATCCTGTTAAGGCAAGCTACAAGCTTGTTGGAGCAGTCCAACATTGAAGAGGAGTATGGGGAGGCTATTGTACGTCTGTTACATGAGCTAGTCAACCTAGGAATTAGGGCTAGTAGCTTCCTGTAGCAAGTTTATCTCCTCTATGTAATTAAATTTTCGGACAGATATGGTGTTTCTAAGAAAGACTAATTCCTAAATTCGATGTCCTTTTATTGCATTCATGCATTCATACATACATGCATACATTTATTCATCTTATGATAAATAAAGAATTTAATAAGAGAAAGGTTTAATGACAGAATCCGCTCTAAGCTGTAAACATTCCACATTCATACGGAACTCGCCTGCGCTCACGATCCATGGCTTTTGAGGATCGGCTTACCAATCTCGAAAACAAACGTGTGGAAACACAAAATCATTTCGACAGAATCGAACAATCAATTAAAGACTGCTTTACTCAAACCTAGGCAAAAATCATTAATCAGCTGACTGCTCTATTGGGCCCTAAAGAATCTAGGTAGGCTAAAGCAGCTGAAGGAGCTTCCAACAAGGTGAATGATCAAGCTGAAACAACATCCCACATCAGGATGCAGCCAGAAAAACCTCCAACAACGAAGAAGGTCCACATCAACCTAGCGGGAACAACACCAAGTCACCCAGTGCACATTTGTGCGAACTTTGGGAGTGCTGAAGAGGTGCCAGACTTGAATGCTCTTGATGAAATTGGGAAAATACGTGCTGAAATTGAGCGCAAGTATGAGGAGCGCTGCAAGGCTCTAGAAGATCGCTTATTGGAACTATAGAAAGCTAGTGAAATGGGACCAGGTGCTGTTGAAATGAGCCTAGTAGCTGACTTAGTACTTTCTTCTAAGTTCAAAGCTCCAGATTTTGAGAAATACGATGGAACTTCTTGTCCAAAGGTTCATCTTACAATGTATTGCAAAAAAATGGTCGCTTACTTGAAAGATGAAAAGTTGATGATACACTATTTCCAGGACAGTTTAACTGGCTCAGCTGCTCGCTGGTATACACAACCAGGCTAGGTGAATATCCGATCCTGGAAGGACCTGTCAGAAGCTTTTGTGGAGCACTATAAGCATGTTATAGAAATGATCACGAGTCGGGTAATGCTGCAAGGAATGGAGCAAAGAAGTGATGAAACGCTCCGACAATATGCTCAGAGATGGAGAGATGTTGCAGCGCAAGTACAACCCCCGTTAATGGAAAGTGAGATTGCTCATATGTTTGTACAGACTTTGAGAGGCCCGCTCTTTGAAAGGCTTATCGGCAATGCCACCCAAAACTTTGCTGACATTGTGATGACAAGAGAGTTGATAGAAGCCGCAATAAAGAGCAGAAGAATTGAAAGTGTAAAGAGTTCTTGCGGGAACTATAAGAGGAAAGACAATGAAGTGAATAATGCAAGCACTTATGAGGCACCGAAAAATGTGACCATTACATCACCAGGAACTACAGCAGGAAACTCTTAAAACTCGAATAATAGGAATTCTCGAGGACCGAGAAATGATAGAATGAATTTTACACCCATCCCAATGTCATATGCTGAACTATACCCCTAGTTGCATGAGGCGGATCTGGTGAGGCCATATCATCTGACACCTCTACAACCTCCTTACCTTTCATGGTACAAAGTTGATGCTCACTGTGAATTCCATGCTGGAATACCGAGACATTCGATTGAAACATGCACAACATTCAAGAAGGTGGTGTAGAATTTGATCAATACTGGGATATTGAAGTTTGATGAACCCAGTATTGCGGCTAATCCCCTTTCGAGTCATAGAGGACGCGGGGTGAACATGATAGAAGAATATGACGAGGCAAAGAGGCAAAAGACTGATGTATTAGAGATTCAGTCTCCATTGAGATGGGTGTTTGAACAGTTATATAACGCTAAGATGATTGAAATTAGCATGAAAATTGAGATGGAAGTACCTGCTAAGATGTATTGTGAATATCATTAGGAATGTGATCATGAAATTCAGCACTGTCAGGAGTTCAGGGACCTGGTTCAAAAGATGATGGATAACAAGGAAATTGAGTTCTTTGAGAAGGCTGGAACAAGGAAAGAGGTTGAGGTGTGCGCATCGGAAAGCTCTGGAGTGAAATATGGGGTGCACAAACCTTTGGTTGTGTCCGTCAAGCCAAGGGCTGCAAGCACAAAGCTAGCGGTGACACCAAAAATAGTAATCTCAACTCCTACTCCGTTTGCTTTCAAAAGCACCAATGCAGTCCCTTGGAATTACACGGCCAATGTGTCAATACTAGAGAAGGAGAAATTGCAGGAGATAAAACCAAATGAAGAAACAAAAGAAGAACCGGAGAAAGAAAAGCAGTCGAATGCGGAGGCGGTAAACGAAGTAGGCCATTTCACTCGAATTGGTAAATGTTACTCCTCCCCAGAAGTGATGAAAGAGGCCGAGAAGGCTAAGGAAAAGGTATATTTTGCTCCCAAAAAGATTTTTGAGGAAGACCCCGCTCCAAAGATAAATGAACCAGTGACAGAGGAGCAAGCCCGAGAATTTCTAAAGTTTTTAAAGCACAGTGAGTACAACATAGTAGAACAATTAAAGCGGCAACATGCAAGGATTTCGGTCCTGGAGTTATTGCTAAGTTCTGAGGGGCACCGTAATGCTTTGATGAAGGTGCTAAATTAGACGTTCATGCCAAATAATATCTCAGTGGATAAACTAGACAGAATTATGAGTCATATTGCTGCTGAAAATTACATAACATTTACCGATGATGAAATTCCAGAAGGAGGAATGGGGTCAATAAAAGCTCTGAATATTACCACGCATTGTAAAGGATATGTGCTGCCAGGAGTCCTAATTGACAATGGATCCGCCTTGAATGTTATGCTAATGGCGACTCTGCAAAGGTTGCCTATTGATGACTCCCATATGAAGGCATACCAAAACACTATGAGAGCTTTTGATGGAACAATACGAGATGTGCTGGGAAGGATAGAAGTACCATTGTTGATAGGACCGGCAGTTTACAATATTGATTTTGTGGTGATGGATATTAAGCCTACTTACAATTGCTTGCTTGGGTAACCCTGGATTCACTCAGCAGGGGCAGTCCCATCATCTCTACACCAAAAACTCAAGTTTGTCATAGAAGGAAAATTGGTTAGTGTTGGAGCAGAGGAAGACAGCGTTGCCTCTGTAACAACGGATGTGCCTTATATCCAGATAGATAAGAACGCCTTGGAATGCTCTTTCCGGGCGCTGGAATTTGTGAATGCTACCTTCGTGGCTGAGGGAAAGTCATTTCCACGGCCAAGACTGTCAAACTACACCAAGATGACTGTGCGAAAGACACTTGGAAGAGGTGCGAAGACAGGAAAGGGGCTCGGAAAACACCTGCAGGGAAGTTTGCGACCAAAGCCCATTCTGATAAAGAAGGATCATTTTGGATTGGGATTTTCTCCTACTATAAAAGATCGGCTGAGAGAGCTAAAGAAGAAGAGAGAACAGAGGAAAGCTCGCATGCAAGGAAAGGAGACGTCCTCCCGCCTGGTGACATCTTTTGATATGACAAAGATTTCCAAATCACGTGGGTTCACCAATGTTGAAAAGCAGCTAGAGGAAGTTAATCAAGAAACAATAAAACTGCATGAGGAGGAAATTTTTGGCAATAATTTGGATGAGCTTTTTGTCTGTGGAATTTTTGAGGATGCTCGACCTGGCGAATATCTTAGGATGATACGTCCCTGTGCCCCAGGTGAGACATTGAAGAATTGGACAGCTAAAGATACTTCCCTTGTAACCAATATTGAAACAGAGTAAGTACTAGGACCACCTTATACCTTTGCCCTCGAGTATAAGAGGATTATCTGTAAAGGGCCATTATACAATCATTTTAATAAAGATGTTTTCCATGCTGATTCACAAATGGCAAACGAGTTTTTATTTTTTGCATCATTTTCAAAATATATTATTATTTTCTTTGCAGGTCTTCAACTACCGACTGCATGAATGATCCTAAACCCTATCCTAGGGTAGGACCTGAACAGCTAGTATGTCTAGCGGAAATCAATGAAGTTGAGGATGAATTAGAATGTGAAATCCCTGAAGAATTACTGAGGTTGGTTGAAAAAGAAGATAAACAGATTCTGCCCCACAAAGAAGAATTAGAGATCCTCAATCTGGGAACATAAGAAACCAAAAGAGAAGTGAAAATAGGGGCAGCATTTTCGTCCAGAAAGAAGCAAGAATTAATTGATCTATTGTGCGAGTTCAAAGATGTCTTCGCATGGTCCTATCAAGACATGCGAGGATTGAACACTGACATAGTGATGCACAAATTTCCCATTAGACCTGAATGCAACCCGGTTCAACAGAAACTCAGAAGATTGAGACCAAAAATGGTGATAAAGATAAAAGAGGAGGTACATAAATAGATTGACGTGATTTCCTTGCAGTATCTCAGTATCCAGAATGGGTGGCTAACATAGTCCATGTGCCAAAGAAAGATGGGAAAGTACGAATGTGTGTTGACTACAGGGACCTGAACAGGGCCAGTCTAAAAGATAATTTTCCTTTGCCACACATAGACATTCTGGTCGACAATACATCAGGACATTCTTGGTTTTCCTTTATGGATGGCTTCTCGGGATATAACCAGATAAAGATGAGTCCAGAAGACATGATCAAGACCACCTTTATAACTTTATGGGGCACGTATTGTTACAAGGTGATGCCCTTCGGACTAAAGAATGTTGGGGCAACGTACCAGCGGGCGATGGTGACACTGTTTCACGACATGATGCATAAAGAAGTTGAAGTATATGTAGATGACATGATCGCCAAGTCCCATACTGAAGAGGAGCCCGTCCAAAATATGAGAAAGTTATTCTTGAGATTGAGGAAATACCAATTGAATCTCAATCCTAACAAATGCACCTTTGGAGTAACATCCAAAAAACTTCTTGGGTTCGTTGTCAGTAGAAGGGGAATCGAGATAGACCCCGATAAAGTGAAGGTTATCCAGAATATGCCGCCACCCAGCTCACAGAAGGAAGTTCGGGGATTCCTTAGCAGATTGAATTATGTTTCTCAATTCATATCTCAACTGACTGATAAAAGTGATCCAATCTTCAAGATGTTGAAAAAGAATAACCCTGGAGAATGGAATGAAGGGTGTCAAGAGGCATTTGACAAGATCAAGAAATATCTAACCAATGCTCCCATATTAGTAGCACCGGTTCCTGGCAGGCCACTAATCCTTTACTTGACGGTCTACGAAAATTCAATGGGGTGCGTATTGGGGCAGCATGATGACACATGGAAGAAAGAAAGAGCCATCTATTACATGAGCAAAAAGTTTACTGAATGTGAAGTACGGTACCCACCTATTCAAAAGCTATGTTGTGCTCTGGTCTGGGTAACCCGAAGGCTCAGGCAATACATGTTATACCACACTACATGGTTGATCTCTCGCCTTGATCCATTGAAATTTATGATGGAAATACCAGAACTGACTGGGAGGCTGGCACGTTGGCAAATGTTATTGTCAGAATTCGACATTGTGTATGTGAGCCAAAAGGCAATAAAAGGAAGTGCCACAGCAGATTTTTTAGCCAGTCGCGCAATGGAGGATTATGAACCCTTGAAATTTGATTTCCCAAATGAAGATGTGATGAATGTCTCCACGATAGAAGCCGGAATCCCATAAAGAAAAACTTTGAAATTGTATTTTTATGGAGCAGCCAATGACCTTGGCCGAGGAATTGGAGCAATATTGATCTCGCCAGATGATGTACATTACCCATTCACAAGCAGGTTAGAGTTTCTTTGTACCAATAATATGGCAGAATATGAAGCCTGTGTAATGGGTCTGCGAGCTGCTATCGAAAGAAAAATAGAAGTCTTAAAAGTGTATGGGGATTCGACGTTGGTGATTTACCAACTTCGTGGAGAATGGGAAACAAAAGATGTAAAATTGATTGAGTACTGAAAATTGATCTCGGAGCTAATAAAAGAGTTTGAGGAAATAACCTTTATATACATCCCAGGGAAGATAGCCAAATGGCGGATGCCCTAGCTACACTGGCTTCGGTATTTCTATCAAACAGATCAGAAGATATGGTGCCTATCCGTATGTAGAGTTATGAAACCTATGCTCATTGCTACATCATAGAAGAGGAAATTGATCAACATCCTTGGTACCATGATATTTTGCAATATCTAAAATATCAGACTTATCCCCTAGGGGCAAATGACAATGAAAAAAGAACTATAAGAAGAATGGCTTAAGAATATGTACTCGACTGGGAAATCCTATACAAAAGGAGCAGAGATCAGATTTTGCTAAGATGTGTTGATGCCAACAAAGCAAAGAATATAATGGCAGAAGTACATGACGGGATATGTGGCACGCATGCAAACGGACTCTCAATAGCCATGAAGATTATGAGATACAGTTATTATTGAACAACCATGGAAGGAGATTGCATTGAATATGCAAAGAAGTGTCATAAGTGTCAGATATATGCTGACAAGATTAATTCTCCACCAGTCCCTCTACATACCATGAATTCACCATGGCCTTTTGCTGCTTGGGGCATGGATGTTATTGGGCAAATTCATCCTAAAGCTTCAAACGGACACCGTTTTATCCTTGTGGCAATAGATTATTTTACCAAGTGAGTGGAAGCAGCTTCTTATGCTAACATCACAAGAACCACAGTCAGTAAGTTTTTGAAAAAAGAATAATTTGCCAATATGGACTGCCAGAAAGAATTGTTACTGATAATGCTACAAATTTCAACAACAAAGTGATAATGGAAGTGTGTGAAGAATTCGAGATCATTCACCACAATTCAGTAACCTACCGCCCAAAGATGAATGGGGCAGTAGAAGCGGCAAACAAGAATATAAAGAAGATCATATCGAAGACAACAAAAACTTACAAAGACTGGCATGAGAAGTTACCATTCTCCCTGTTTGCATATCGAAGATCAATACGGACCTCGACCGGGGCAACACCTTACTCCTTGGTTTATGGGACCGAGGCGGTGCTTCCCATTGAAGTTGAGATTTCGTCACTCCAAGTATTGTCAAAAACAAAGCTAGATGATGCGGAATGACTTCAGGTTCGATTCGACCAACTAAATCTCATTGAGGAAAAGAGATTGAGGGCAATTTGTCACAGCCAGATGTACCAAAAGAGGATAATGCGGGTGTATGACCAAAAAATGCGCCTGAGAGAATTTTGAGAGCGGGATCTTGTGCTAAAAAAGGTCCTACAAATACATCGAGACGATCGCGGGAAATGGATGCCTAACTGGGAGGGGCCATATGTTGTCAAGAAAGCCTTCTCCGGAGGAGCAGTAATATTGGCTGAAATGGACTGCAAAGAGCTACATAAGCCGGTGAATTCGGATTCGGTCAAAAAGTATTATGCTTGAAGAATACAAAAAGAGATTGAAAAAGAAAAAGAAAAAAAAGCGGAGTGAAAACCCGAAAGGGCGCTCTCGCATAAAGAAAATATCTATGGTGAAAACCCCAAAAAGGGCGCCTTAGATATTAAAAAAAGAGAGAGAAAATAAAACAAAATGGGGGTTCATGATGAAAATCCGCAAAAGGATACTTGAAACCAAAGGAGGATCTGAGTTGAAAACCTGAAAAAAGGCGGCCCAGATGAGTGAAGTTAGGCATCTGATAATCAAGACCTCTCGGACACCTGGTATTTCAGAAGGGGTTTCACATTTGAAAGCATTCCAACAACATTTGAAGACCGTCAGACATGAGTGCAAACTCAGCCCTACTTCTGGTTGACAGGGTGGTTGTATCCTTCATGCCTTGGATGCCCAAAGATCTGACTTTGTTTCTTGATTTTGTTTGCCATGACTATTTCAAAATCTGTTGTATTCCAATTTATAAGCTTCAATAAAATTCATGAATTCACTTCCGAGCCTTCTTTTTTTATTTCGAAGCATCTTAAAATGGTTGATATAATGAAAAACAGATAATTTCATGGTATTACTTTGTTTTAGAAATGTAGGAGAACCTTGTCACTCTATGAATTGAAGAAGAGTGTACAAGATGAGGCGGTACAAAGCTGAAGGTTGATCATGAATGCCGCAACGGGGACTGTCACCCGAAGAACAATGATTTACTCATGATGAGATGATCAGAAATATGAGGACAAGGCATTTCAAGGTTCCTCTGAGTTAATTTTGTAGTTAGGACAATTTGCGGTTACTGAGAAGAGAAGTGTTTGCAGCTTAGTAGAAACTCTTGGGTTCAACAAAGTTTCATCATCGATCAAAGCAGTATTTGGCTGATCAAAGCAAAATGTCCTTGACCATAATACTTTAAAAAAGCAAAAAAAGAAAAGAAAAAAATAAAAAGGGAGGTGAAAACCTGAAAAGGCGCCATTCGAAAAAGAAAAAAAGAGAAAAAAGAGAAAAAGAAAAAAAACAAAGTGAAAACCCGAAAGGACGCTTTGAGAAAAGCAAACTTAAGTGAAAACCCGAAAGGGTGCTTTAAAGAGAAGGACCAGAAACGCAGAAAAGAGGTTGCAATGACCAAAGTCCTGGTGTGGGATGAAATTAGACAAGAAACATCCAGGAAGGGACCTAAAAGAGCAGAGGTTGATTGATTGATCTAATAAAACCATGGTTCATGCATCATATAGGACATTAGGATCATGTTAACCTGTACATTTCTTTTGTTTTAACAGGAAAATGATAAAGAAAGATTCATAATGAGAAGAGTCCGCCCACCAAAGAAGGATTCATAATGAGAAGAGTCCGTCCAGCAAAGAAGGATTCATAATGAGAAGAGTCCGTCCAGCAAAGAAGGATTCATAATGAGAAGAGTCCATCCAGCAAAGAAGACTCATAATGAGAAGAATTCGTTCGTTGAAGAATGAGGAAGTTCCAAATGAGAAGAGCTTGCTTATTCAGTGCCGTCACAGAAATGCAGACCAGCGAAAGAGTGGGGAATGAAGAATTCCATAATAAGAAGAACAGCTTTAGACCTCAGGAGATGAAGAGCGCAATGGAGCAACGCCAGATTATCAAAGATTGAAGAATTTCATAATGAGAAGAACAACTTCAAGCTTTGACGAGCATATGATTCGGACAAAGTCCGTGTCTTTTCAGTCTTTGCGCTATTCCTGTTTCACAACAATGAGCAAAGAGGAGCAGCTGTAGAACCATATTTTTGTTCGGGCCCATATATATATATAAGATAATAATAAAAATAAATAAAACAGATAATAATAATAAAAATATCAGCCCAAATATATATTAGAGTCCAAATGTATTACAAAGCCCGAAATCTATATTACAAAAGTCCAAAAACAATACAAAGCCCAAACCAAACAGCAAAAACCCATTACAGTTGTTAATGACCCATTACAACCCATATCCAGCCCAACAAGCACAAAATGCCCTCTGATCCCATATGTGTTTCTTTTTCCCGCTCAAAACTTGAGCCCTAATGGACATGTGGCGAGACGGTATTGATCCCACTCGTTTCACTCGGATTCCCGTCGATCTAGAACCAGCTGGCATCGCCAGCCGTGCAAGCTGACATCATGTCTAACAGTGGGTATAAATACCTGCGAAGAGAGAGAAAAAGTAATTAATGCTCAGTAATAATTACACTAATAATTACCAAAAAACCAAAGGTCAGAGAAGTTGAGAGGTTACCTGGACGATAAGAGGTGCTCGAGGAAGAAAACCGGAGCAAAGAGACCGTGCCGGAAGCTTATCGGAACCACCGAAACACCGAACTGAGGTACTTTTTACCTCTGTTCACTTCTTTTCCTAACTTTACCTGCTCGAAAACATTAAAACAGATTAAAACTTCTAAAATCGAACCATAATCTGTCCTAAAATCATACCTCAGGCATAAAACACATCCTAAACCTAAACATAAAACCATATCCATAACATATAATAAAACTTAGATCTAGAGTAAAATAAAAACAGATCTAAATCCTAAGAATCAGATCTATTTCGAAGCATATAAAAACATAAAAAATAAATAAAAATATAAAGAGGAAAGAGTTCAAGGGCTTATCTCGCTTTGTTGTCGCCGGAAATGCTGTCGGGGTGAGGATTTGAGTCTTAGGACCATTGCCGGAGTTGAAAAATGCAGAGGTGAGGTCACTGGTTTCGGGTAGATAGCCTAGGATTGGGAGAAGCGGGGTGTTTCTGATAAAACGGGGTTTAGATCTAGGTTTAGGGTGAGAAAATGATCTTTTTGGGTAGATCTAGGGTTCCGGCGACGGCGGAGGCGGTGGCCAGAGTTGCAGACGGTGGTCGGAAAAGACAGGGTTGGCCGAAGAAGATGATCGAAGAAGGTCCGGTCATCGGAGAAAGGTTGAAGATGGACGAACGATGGTCGGAATTTATATGGATGCCGGAGAAGATGACCGGAGAAGGTCCGGCCATCAGAAAGAGGTATGAGAAGATCGGAGATGATATCCGGTGATCGATATCATTCTGGCTGCCAAGAAACATGTCGGAAGGGTTTTAGGGAATGAGTGAGGATCAAAACAAAAGATTTCGAAGGGTTCTTGGCGTGTTCTTGAAAAAAAAAAGATTTTGATCCCTAAAAAACAGGTTTTGGGGAAGGTTAAATTGTTTGTGGGAATCAAATTAGGTTTTTGAAAGAACTGGTGAAGAACATGAAAGAAAAAAAGGGTTTTGATCTTTGAAAACAGTTTTAAGGAAGGGTTTCGGTGTTTGTAAGGATCAAATGATGGAATTTTGGAAGAACTGGGGAAGAACAGAGGGGAAAAGTTGGGTTTTGATCGATAAAGGTTTAGGTTTCTAAGGTTTGGGGTGTTTGTGTTCAGAGAATTTAGAGAGAGAGAAATGAGGAGAGAGAGAGAGGAGAGTGGCCAAATGGCCGTTCCAACTCGGTTCGGGCCTATTTATACCGAGTTGGGAACGACACCGTTTTGAGGAAGCGGGTCGCGAGGGGATCCGCGTGTTTTTTGTGCGGGTTCGGATACTGGTTCGTGACCCAGTCAATTAAAATAAAATGGTTTAGGTTTGGGTTTTAGCTTAGTGGGCCGTCGGTATTGGGCTTGGTTTAACGGGTCTAGGCTAGTCTTTGAAGGGTTTTAGGCTTGGGCTCTTGGGTTTTGGTTTCTTTATAAATCAGTCACCATTTGTTTGTAATTTGGTCACCTAGAATTCAATTTAATTCAATTTGGTCCCTTTTCAGAATTTAATTGTTTTAATTAATTGTTTTATATTTAATTAGTTTATTTAATTTCTTTAATTAATTCGTATGTTTGTTATTTTAAAAAAACACCATATTATATATTGTTTGGAAAATTAAAATCGCATGCTTAAAAGATAGGATTAGAGCCATTAGAGTAGTTCATTTAATCATAATTAAATAGGGGGGACCATTGTAGAAAATAAGTGGATATTTGAAACAGTGTTAGAATACTCAATATTGGCTAGTGTCACAATGTAGAGTGATGTTAACCAATAAGTATTCCGATAAAGGTTTCAATTTTTCACTTTAACTTAGAAAATGGAAACAAATCAATAATTAGGTAAATTTAAAAATTAAAATAGGGTTAATGATTAGAGACATATTAATTAGGAATGTTATTATTTTTTTGGGCTCATTAAAGGAAGTGCCCAATATTATTTTGGGTGTTTTCTTTTATGTCCAAAATTAATAACATTCATAGAATTTAAATCAAATCAATTAATGGAGCCAAATTAGGGTACACTTAAAAATGGCAAGACAATAATTAACCATGCATTAAACCTTTTGTGTTGAGATACATTTTTCGAATATAAGTTGAAGTGTCCTAATGTAATTGGATGTTTCATAATTATATTCGATCAAAATGTATTTTCTTACAAAAGGATACTCCCATTCGGAATAAAATTCATTTTACAGTTAAAAGATTTAATTAAACCCGGATTAATGTTCTAAATGCAAAAATGCCGCGTGTAATTAATAAGGTACCGATAACGAGCGCTCGTAGGGGTGCTAACCCTTCCCTACACGTAACTGACTCCCGAACCTGAACTTTTCAAAAAGAATCGCTGGTACGTTTTTATGGTGTCCGACCTACCAAAGTGGCCGATGGAGACTCCAAAATGATTTATATGCAAATAATGGAAATTCAATTAGAAATGGGAAATTCACCGGTTTTAAGACCTAATTAAAATAAAAGTACGGTTTCCAAAATTTCAATCATCAAGCTGTTTTTATTCCAAACAATTAAAAGCGGGCTTTCAAAAAACGGTCGCGAAAATTATCAGGAGTGACTTATATATATGAGTCATGCTTCAAACTCACAGGGGCGTTACAGTCATTTGTAATCTATCAGAAATTTCAGGATTTTCCAAGTTTCCACTTATCTCAAGTCACGTGGGTATTTACTTATTTAAGTGTTTGATAGCAGTTCAAACATTTTGATCCTCACGGTCCTTACAACAATTCATTCATTTCAGAACTCAAGAGTATATTCATCATTCTAGTCAATTTGGAAAATTTCAGTGCCTGAGGTTATTTCGGTCATTTTAATCATTCCGATCAATTCATTCATTACTTTCATTTAGATCAGTTCAAGAATGTGAAGAACTTTTAGTAAATTTATCTTCAGGTGTTTATCTAGAATTCGGGAAAAATCCAAGTGTTTTGTTATCACACATATTTGCATCCTGCTATCAAAGTCTTTCCCAATAGATCAATGATTTTAGATGAAGTAATTATTTTATCAGATCGAGCGTACATTCCAGGTCATTTCCTTTGTTAGGGCTATTTTAGGCATTCTTACGTCTCAAGAGTATTATCGTCAATTCTTAACGAAATATTTCAGATATCAAATCCTTTAATACTATTAATCAGATTGGGAGATTAGCTATCTTATTATTCCCTTACTGAACTCAGGATCCTTTTGGTCTATTAAACTTCTCTTTCAAATAGTTTGATTTTATCCACATTACTATTCTTTTATTTTGTAATCGAGTTGATTCCAGCAGAGTTGAAAGTACTCTTAATCATAATCATGCATACCTTAACCGAATACCAACATGTTTTATAAAGCATGGAAGAGGTAGTAATGTATTACCCCAGCTCCGAGCTACAATGGTCGATCCAAGATACTCCTTTTAATCATTATCGAACTCGAGTTCGACGTCGTCAACATCTCGAATACGAAGATGTGCGAATACTTTCAATTTCAAAAATTCCAATTTTAGTCCTTATTCACATTGCTCATAATTGAATAATAAAATACATAAGCATGCTCGAGTTCAAGGTCCGATTCGGAGGCTTTCGGGTTAGAATTTCATGAAACAGACTTGGGACTTCAAAAAACATAACATATGGGTTTTCAAAAATTTTGACTTTTTGGTCAAAGTTAACGGTCAAAGTCAACGATGATGTCATCATCGGTCAACGTTGGCGTCAATAGTCAACATTGGCGTCAGCAGTCAAAGTTGACGTTATCGGTCAACTGAGTTGACTCAGACGAGTTGACTCACTAAGTTGACTCGGACGAGTTGACTCTCTAAATTGACTCGGTCGAGTTGACTCACTAAGTTAACTCGGTCAACAGGTTGACTAGGTCGGGTCAGTCAGACACGGGTCCGGTCGGGTCGGTTGGACACGGGTCGGGTTGGATATTAAAACTTTTAGCCAAATCAAGCCGGCCCAAAAAAAGAAATCGGGATCGGTCAATTGTTGGACCGGTTCGGTTGCTGAGCCGATTACTGGGTCAAACCGGGTCTACTATTGGTTAGGTCGATTCGATTTTGTGGCCACTGTCACAGGCGGCTGAAAACATCACCGGAACAAGCTCATGTTGATCAACAACTCACCCATTAACTTAAATAACTTGTTTTTAGGCCGAAAAACTTACCAAATCAGAAGAATTGTGATCAGACCGTGGTAGCTCTGACGAGGCTTAAAACGGCAATAGGGGAAGATCCATCGACTGGGTTTTGATCGGCTCGATGCGAGGAGCTCTCTTGTGAGGACAACGAGGCGAACGAAAGTCAATCGACGTCAGAATCATAGAAAATAGCGAAGGTGGAAACATGAGTTCTCGCCAAACCTTCTACCTTCGATTTCCGGCGATCGAAGCGGCGGTTGCACGTGTGGTTAAGGGGGTTATGCTCGGGGCTCGATGGGGAACACTTTGGCACTGGTGGACAATGATCGATGGTGTAGTAGGTGAGAGAAAGAAAGATCTGGATATTTCATGAATTTTGAGATGAAGCATTGAATGTGGTTGGTGAGTGGTTCAGATAATATTCATTATTGGTTCATATTAATGGGATATAATCTAAAATGAAATGAGTGTGGGATTTAATCAACAACAATCCTTAGTCCAGCCAGTTAAGGCATAGGTTTACCTAGCTATGGGGCAAGGGTTCAACACTCCTTAAAAGTACTTTTTCCTTCATTTTCATTTTCATCACTTTTCATCATTTTTTTCATTCATTTTTAACTTATAAATCTAGGGGTGTTACAAGACTCTTCATGTGAATTTTGACTGTGGTCATGTGCAGTGGCGGAACTAAGGGGGTTTGGTCCCCGCCATTTTTTTCAATAGGAATAGTATAGATTTTTTTAGAAAAAAGGTAAAATTACCTCTATAATCTCTTCAAAGTTTGTAAAATCTTAGTATGACCCCCTCAAAAATTTTAATTTCATTTTGGCCCCTTTAAAAATTTCTATTTTTATAAATTTCATTTTGCCCCCTTATAAATTTCTAGTTCTGCCCCGATCATGTGGGTTGCTATCTCGGGCATGGCGTTTACACAAATAATTCACTTCTAGTTTTCACCCCAAAGTCACAGGAACTGAAAATCACTAAGATACTTGACTATGCTCTGGTGGTGTGACTTTTGCTGATGGCTGCTCGTCTTCTAGCTGACACAGTTCGGGTCACTGTGAATACTTTTCAAAAAAAAAAGTTGAACATAAACCCTAAATTCTAAATTCATAGACCTAAAATCATAAACTAAATTTATAAACTCTAAAACTAAGATGCTTGTGGACTATGTTGTACTGATACAAATATTGATACCAGTACAGGGACAAGAAACGACGATTTCTAAAATTGCATGGTACAAGTACAGAAAATATAAAATAAATTTTATATTCTACAAAAATATAAAAGTAACGATTTTTTCTTGATTTTAGCATGACATTAATTATAAAAAAACATAGTTATTCTTATTAAAAAATTTAAAAGCAAAGGGGACATAAATATAAGAGAGATGAAAACAAAAGAGAAAAAGAGAGTATGACTGTCATGAGTAGCATCAAAATTAATATTACCGTCGGTTAAAATAAAAACAATAAAACCTAGATGAAACTTATAAACAGAAAAACCTAATTAAAAACTTAGGCGGCACCAACTCTTGTACTTTTCGGCCAAGGTGAAGGGAATGGATTTATTGAATAAGAAACCTTTTCCTTTTCTTGTGCCCTTATTTATGTCCTCACACTAAAAGGTAGGTTAAAGATTAGGGTTTAGAGAATTTGAGACATAGTGTATTTTTTAAGGTATAAGGTATAGAAATTAAAATTTAGGGTTAGAGTTTAAAATTTAATTTTTTTTTAGTGTTGGGACGTTAAAAAGGACACCGAAAAATAGTAGATAATTTTTATCTAGATTTATTAGCGTACTTTAATACATTAATCTATAATTTCAATTTGGGTGTTTATGATTTTGACAAATCATAACAACTAAGCTTTAATATTAAGATGGTGGAAGGGGTTATTTATGGTATTTAATTTTTAATAAAAATAAAAGAAAGAAGAATATAAGAGAAAATATATAAATTCGTATTATTTTTTTAATTATTAAAAATATATTTTTTTATAAAATAAGTGTTCAAATTATATTATTTGAGTAAGTTACACCAGATGTCACCAAACTATAATCGTTAACTTATTTTTACCGCTGATTTGATTGAATATTGACCATACCCTTCACCGATAAGTTAATATATGTAGGCCTGCGTTTGGTTTTATTTAATATTAATGTTGGTTTCTATTAAATAAAGAGGAATAGGTACAAGAGAATTAGTTTGACATCCGAGCAATACATATAAACACATCGCCTAATCAGTAAAAAGAAATAAAAAATGAAAAGGAACACCAAAAGTCTAAAACACCTAAACTTCTTAAGAGATATGTTCAATGCTCCCACGAGCAAAACCAGGAAAAACCAGCACACAAACCTCAGCATGCATCAAAAAATGCAGATAAGAGAGATTACCGAGGAAAAACATGAAGAAACTTCAGGGCAGTCAGTATGAAGAAGATGAACAAAACTAACTGACAATTTTGTAATTGACTAATATAAGTTTTTATCTGTTTAAAGGTAATTGAGACTCCCCTGACCGTTCGTCTGCTCAGCCTAGTTCCTCCCGATCCGCTCCTCCGCGCGTTCCAATAGTTACTAGTATGAATCCGTAAACATTGTAAGCTATTATAGTTAACACTTATACCTTGTAGTAACCATAATCCTTTATTGATCTAGGATCTAGCACTATGGCAGATCATAGCGAGGTAGGAGCCCGATAGATTCTCTGACCAGCTTTTGATGTGTGTTCCGTGTGTGCTAGATTTCTGTTTTGCTTGTTCACTTGAATGCACTTATTTGAACATAGATATGAAAATGCATGATTTATGAGATAATTTCTGAACTAAGGACATGACTACCTTTTTGTTAAAGCATGATTATATTCCTAATAAAAGCAAGACTATTCTATTGAAAGCATGACCATTCTGTTGAAAGCATGATTGTTGTTTGAGAACATAATTGTGTTATATCTGATAGCATGCCCCATGTCTGATCTGGAATTGAAATATCTGATTTCTGGTTGATGTAATTAAACATATGTCTGCCATCTGAATTCTGACGCCGATGTATATTGAACAAAATTGTACTGCTTGGGGGTATATTCTGGGGATATGTTTTGAAGTGCCTGCAAGTACAGCCCTGATCCAACTGGTAAATCCTTTTGTTAAGCTCCTACGCCCACGGGCCTAGGGTAAGTCTTTCTGGACCTAAGGCATTCCCTTAGGTAGGCTCCTACACCTCAGGCCTAGGGTAAGACCTTTTGTATGCAGTTCAGGGGAATTGCGTTTTGGAGTTCGGTTGGAGGGTAGCTAGGTTTCAATAAAACTTTGATTGTCTTGATACTTTGAACTGAATTGATGAATCATGTATCTGAATTGTGTATGAGTTTATGAACACATGTTTATATGCACTTATTGGAACACACTAGCTTCCTAGCTCACACCCTCGAACTTTCCCCTTTCAGATACTTTTGGATAGGCTACCCGTGGACTTGGCACTTGGAGGATCGGCACATTCTTACTACACTTTTGTTGTAATGTTCTTATCCACCATACTGTCTATTTTGGGTGACATGAGCATATATTTTGTTATGGTATACTTTACTAGTTAGCCATGATGGCATTATTTTGTAACTCTAACTCTGAAATGGTTTTAGATTATGTACTTGATAGTTGATTCGATGGTATGTGAGTATCATCGTTACGAGACTTTAGAATGGATATGTTTTTACCTATTATTATCTTGATCACTCTATAACGATGTCTCGTTTTCATGAAAACTGAATACATGTCATATATATATATATATATGTTATGATAATCCTCTGTAACTTAGGTGTAACGCATAGGCAGGTACATGGGTTACAACAATGCCTAACCAGTAAAAAGAAATAAAAATGAAAAGGAACACCAAAAGTCTAAAATACCTAAACCTCTTAAGAGATATGTTCAATGCTCCCACGAGCAAAACCAGAAGAAACCAGCACACAAACCTCGACAAGCATCAGAAAATGCAGATAAGAGAGGTTACCGAGGAAAAACATGAAGAAACTCCAGGGTAGTCTGTATAAAGAAGATGAACAGAACTAACTGACAATTTTGTTTAGTTTGCTTCCGACAAATGCCGCTGCTCAGACTCAGCAAAAGCCATTACATCCAATGGAGCTTCCTCAATCCAAAACCTTGGAGAACTGAACGATTGCCCTTCCCTTGCCAGCAAGTGAGCAGACCCATTCGCTTCCTGGTAGGTAAATCTGAACTGAATCCACTCAAAATCTTTAATTAGGGCTTTGATGCCACAGATTATGGGATTTAGGATCGATTTATCTAGGAAAGATGCATTTATTTTCTTAATAACTATGAGTGAATCCCCCTCGATCACTACTCTTCTAAAACCCAGATCCCTTGCAAATTGGACAGCTTGAAGACATGCTCTTGCTTCACCAACAAATGGGTCAGCAACATTTCGATGGGTACCTCAAATTAATGACACTATTTTTGCCTTTAATGAATGCCTTATTAATTTTTTGGGTTAACTACACCACATACCATTCAACAATGATCATTGACTCGAAAATGTTACCGAACTTTATAAAAGTGGAAATCTAACACCGAATTTTAGACTCAAAAATTAAAAATGTAAACTTGGAGGGATTTAAACGCAGGACCTTCAAATATAAGTGTTAAGCCTTAACCACTGAACCAACATGACATTATATAATATTTTACCACAAATATTACATTATATATCTCAAACCACTTGATATTAATTCAAATTATTTTATAAAATAAATAATATTATAAATAATATTAATATATAAAAATATAAAATATATTTTTGTATATATATCAATATATATATATATATAAGTGTATTATTTGTATATTTTATATATTATTTAAAAACCCAAAATATTCATAAAAATAATATATTTATATTATAAAAAATATATAAAGGGTAAAGTACACTAATGGTCAACGAACTTTTAGGGCGGGTTCATTTTAGTCACCGAACTTTTAAAAATTTCATTGGGGTCACTCAACTTTTAGTTCGCTTTCATTTTGGTCCCTTCTATATCCTCCTAAAAAATTGGCAGTTAATTTTCATTTTTCTCAATTAAATAATTATTTTGGGTCCCACTGCTGATTAAATCATCACGTCATCGTCATCTTCTTCTCCAAACCCACATTCAAACTAAAACCCTTATTTCACACCGGGCTTGATTTTGTAATGGTTTCTTAGGAAAGTAAAAGTGATAACAGGACTCTGATTAGGAAAAGAAACTCTTGATTAGGAAAACAACAACATTGTTGTTGTTATCGCCATCTTCAATCCTCATGTGAACGCCATTGATATTCCCGGTAAAACTCTGCAAGCTTAATCGCTTATGTTTCTCTTATTTTTTTTAGTTCTTCATTTTTTATACGACGATTTGATTTTTTTTTCAATTGTTGCTGGATTGATGGAGAAATTTGACGTTGAGGAGAAACAATGTCAAAGTAGTTGTTTTAACTGATGAGTTCTCATTCATTTCAATCGAACCTATATTTTTTATGAGTTATTCTATACATTTTTATTTATTTGTTTGATTAGTTTTCTGATCGTTTTGATATCAAGGTTTTTTAGAAAAGTTCACTGAACCGATATGAGTTTATTGATTAGTTACATTTTTTGTTCGGTTAATTTCACTGAACAGGTGATATATCTGTTATTCTTTTTGTTCGGTTATTTTTACTGTTGTTTATGACTCATCTTATGTTGTTCTTTTTCAAATCCTCTCAGAATGCAAAAAGCTTGTTGTGGCAGCCATTGATGGATTAGCTCTTGGAGGCAGATTAAAATTGATAATTGTTTCTCTCTCTCTTTTGATGAAGATTTTTTACCATTATGATTGATAATTTGCTCAATTGTCTAATATACGTTAATCTTATGCAAGCTTGCCATAGACGGATTATTGCTGAAAGTTTACCAAATGCAACGGCTGGTCAGTGGTCACTCCTCTTCAGTTTTGTCTGAGAAATTCATTACAAAATCAAGCCCTGTGTGAAATAGGGGTTTTAGTTTGAACGAGGGTTTGGAGAAGAAGATGACGACGAGGTTTTTAACGAGGCTTGTGAGCGTGATGGTCATGTATGTTCAAAACTTAATAAAACATGCATGTTGACGATTAAAAAAAAAAAAGATGACGACGATGTAATGATTTAATCAGCAGTGGGACCCAAAATTATTATTTAATTGAGAAAAATGAAAATTAACCGGCCACGTCAGCATTTTTTAACGGAAGGTAACGGGAGGGACCAAAATAAAAGCGAACTAAAAGTTGAGTGACCCCAATAAAATTTTTAAAAGTTCGGTGACCAAAATAAACCCGCCCTAAAAGTTCGGTGACCATTGGTGTACTTTACCCATATATAAAATATAAAAATAATATACTTTTATTTATATATATTGATATATTAATATTATTTATAGTATTATTTTTTTATAAAATAATTTCGTTGAACAAAATGGATACATTTATATAATTTAAATAAAAATATCATTTTTATTTTTTATATTATTTATAATATAAATATATTATTTAAAAAACCACAAAATATTTGTAAAAATAATATAAAAATTCCCTAAACTCTAAGGTTTAGGGTTTAAGTTTGAGGGTTCGGTTAGGGTTGAGGTTTAGGTTTGTGGGTTAATAGTTTAGGGTTTAAGGTTTTTTATATATTATTAATAATATAAATATATTATTTTTATTAATATTTAGGTTTTTAATATTATATTTACATTATTAATAATATATTTTTATTTATATATATCGAGATATATATATATATATATATATATATATATATATATGAAAACAATGTATATTAATATTATTTACAGTATTATTTATTTTATAAAATAATTTGAATTAATCTCGAGTGGTTTGAGATATATAATATTTGTGGTAAAATATTATATAATGTTATGTTAGTTTAATGGTAAAAGCTTAGCTTAGCCTTTTTATTTTAATGTTTTAAATTCAAATCTCTCTAAGTACATGGTTTTAATATTATTTTTTTAATAAAACGACGTCGTTTTGGACAAAATTAATCTTCAAAATAGCCGCACTAAAATTACAGTTGATATCCCCAATACTAATTAATGACCTATTAGTTCAGAGGAAGCAAGTTAAGTATCACTGTCCAGATCCACCATTCATTAATCAATTTAATACGTGTGGGCTAGAAATTTAACGAAATGTAGCAATTAACTCAAATTAATGCCAATTTTCCCCACTAATTGATGATGTAATAGTTTATTGACTTTTCTTCTCATATTCTTGGATAGCCAATACTAAAATGAAAGAGAGAATAATTCAAAGGTCTACAATTTATTTTCCTATAAAAAGGAGTGAAAGCAAGCATCAAAACACACATTAGAGCAATAATACATTCCAATTCCCATTCCAATGGCAGCTACACTTTCTCCTCAGCTCTTTGGAGCAATCCTTGTGTTGTTCCTGTTGCATCCTTTTGCAGCCAAGTCTAGACCTATGAAATTCGAATCCTTTGAGAATGTCCAGAAAGGAGATGTTGGCGATGGGATTACTCAAGTGAAGCAATTCCTCAGAGCCTACGGCTACTATCCTCGTAAGGCCGATCCATCGGATGATCGGTTCGACGATGCGTTAGAGTCTGCTCTGAAAGCATACCAAGAGTTCTACTCTTTAAACGTGACCGGTAAGATTGATCCTGATACGATCAAAGCAATGTCGACCCCTCGTTGCGGTGTTCCTGATATCAACCTGGAACAGACTTCTAACTATGTCTTCAACCCCCAGAATGCAACATGGAAAAAGACCGACCTCACCTACAACTACCTGTCTAATTCAACTCCAGTGGCTAATCTTGGACAATTCAAACAAGCCATTGCTGGCGCATTCGGAACATGGAGAAGTTCTTCTAAGTTTAGGTTCAGCGAGGCACAAGGGACTACAGCAGATATCGGGATCGGGTTCTATCAAGGAAATCATGGGGATGGAATAAACAACGCGTTTGATGGTCCAGGACGTGTTTTGGCTCATGCTTCTTATCCATATTTTTCGGATATATTTCTTCACTTTGATGCAGCCGAGAAATGGAGCGTTTACCCTACTTCTAGTTCCGATAAGGACATAGAAACAGTAGCCTTGCATGAAATAGGACATATTCTCGGTCTCGCTCATAGTAATGTGACAACAGCAGTCATGTTTGCAGATTACTCTGGAAAGAGAAGGACCCTTGACCCAGACGACATTGCTGGCATAACGGAGTTATATAAGTGAAAACGTAGACCGGCTTTCAAGACTACTTGATAAGCCTAAGTTCATGACATTAAATAAGTGATTAACACAGTTGAATTAAGACTACTTATATGTATGCGTAAACCTTTAGTTCCCATGCTAAATGAAATACACCATGAAAGCTTTAGTTGAATCAGTCATTATTTATCAAACTCAAAGCATAATTCAATTCGAGTCTCGATATTATTTATCTAACTCTTGAATAAGTATATGATATAAATGGCCAAAAGAAGTCATTTTTTTAGCTACATAAATATGGGAACTTTGTGTTTGAAACAATTTTAAGCGTAAACTATAACTTATACAACTGGGCTTTAGGCGTTATATCCTTATACCACTAAACTTTCAATTTTTCAATTACAACACTAAACTTTGGTTTTGGCTTAAATTATACTGTTGGATCATTAACTCGATAACAGCGTGATGACATAAACGATGATTGTTGACGTGGATAGAACGACATCGTTTCGATGTGGCTATTGATGCCCAGAACGACGTCGTATTAGGAACTAAACTAAGAGTGTATCGATTTTGCCACTAAACTTTAAAATGATTCTATTTTTGCCATTGAACATTTCGGCCAACCGCTGCCCATCTCTTATTATCGTTCGTTGCAAAATCTATACCAAAATGTTCACATTTCACTCGTCTTTCTTCTCCTCATATTTGTTTCCCACTAATTTCATTGAAAATAAACGAAAATTCATAAAGAGTCCTACGTGCTAATACTTCGATCTCCTCCGACAGTCGTCCAATGAGGCTAGTTTCGAGGTTGTTCGTCTTCTCAAGATAATGTTTCTCAACGTTCAGATTTTCAAATAAAAATAAAGGGACAAGACACATTCTAAATTAAAGGCTTAATTCATTTTAGGGGCAAAGTATAAATAACTATAAAATGAGGGGATAAAGTTCAAATAAATTGAAATTTAGAGGTTCAAATGGGTAAATTTCCCATTATATTTTAAAATGTGAAACTCAACCAAAGGCAACGACACCCCTTCCTACATTCACCAACACTACCACTGAATCAAAAAAAATGAAAACCATATTACACACACAAGTAAAACAACATTACAAAAACTTGATCAGAATTTTTTTTCTCTGCAAATATGATTTTATTGGATATTTAAAACATATACATTGATGACTTAAATTGTGTGCCTAGTTAAAAATCTCCATAATCCTAATTGAAGAAAAATAGTACAACACAACTAGGTACAAGACAGTCCAAAATACACACAATACAAACTCTCCACGCCTCTAACTAATCCACCTGACCCGCATCAAATCATTGCTTTTCGCCTTAAACTCTCTTAAAAAATCACCCTTGTCGCAACCCTTTTTAGGAGCTTCGACGGTTTTGGAAAACACTTTAAAAAAATCAACGGAGTCGCCACCAATCTTTTTTGAAAGAAAAAGCGTGATTGGATCAATTTTTAAAAATAGGGTTATTTTAATAAAACGTTTTTTGGTTTTAATAAAACAACGGTTTGGTCTGCGAAAATCAGAAAACAGGTTCGGGGGTCGGTTACGCGTGGGGAAGGGTTAGCACCCCCACGACGCCCAAAATTGGTACCTAATTGGTTTTAAAAATCGTTTTCAAAATTGGAATTTGCAAGTTCAAAAAAGTTCGACTTTATTTGTTCGTTTAATGAATAATAGTCTATTTTAACGGCCTTATCGCCCGAGAGATGTACTTTAATCACCGCCAACATTTCTGGCGCTAACCCGTCATTCCCGTTTGATAAGACACCGCATTGAAATATGTTTTCACTTTTCAAGCAACAAAGAAGTTTAAGTGCGTTGAGCATTTTATTTAAATTCTAAGTTCGATTATTAAAAAAAATCCCTAAAGACGTCTAAGTCTTTTATTCCTAATTTAAAGTTTAAATATGCTTAAGTGTATTTTATTTTTTTTATGAAGAACATTTTTAAACAAACAAGTCTCTATCTAAGCTTTAGTCCTTAATCCTAAGTTTTAACCTATTTCTAAAACAAGCAAGCAAACTTTAATTCTTTTGAATTTTACCCTTTTTACTATTTCTTTTTTCAAAAAAAATCTTTATTACTTCTTTTTATTATTTTCTAAGCCAAAACTCCTTTTTACGTTTTTTTACTTTTTTGTGTTTTTTACCTTTCTATTTTTTTTTTATCTTTTTTACCATTTTTAAAACTTTTTTTTCAAAAGAATTTTTACTCTTTTTTAAAAATCATTTTCATTTTTTTTATTTTTTAAGTTTTTCTTCTAAAGCGACCCATTTTAAAAAAAAATAAACTTTATTTCTTACTAAAGAAATTTCTTTTTAAGTTTTTTCCTTTTTCAAAAATTTATTTTTTATCCAAGACCCTAAAATTTTATTTAAAACCTTTTATTTTCTTTTTTTCTTGAAAACTTTTTCTTTTTTTTCCTTTTTTTTCTAAAAAAACATCTTTATTATTTATTCTTTTAAAATTATTTTGCCCATCAATTATTAAAAACAAACTTAATAAAAATCTTTTTACATTTTTTAAAATCAATCCCCTTTATTATTTCACACCTCATATTATTATTTCTTCTAATTAAATTCCTAATTTCAAGTTTTTCCAATTAACCACATTAATTTAATTTATTCATGTATTTAAAATCTAAACATCTTTTAAATTATTTTTTACCTTTCTAAAGATCAAAATAACCCTAACAACATTTTTTAAAGCATGCAAAGATTTAAGTTCGAACGAAAAAAAGTTACCGGAATCGTGAACGATTTTCCGACTTCGAGAAAACAACCTAAAAATTCACACACAAAAAACAAAAACATCAAATATTCAACCAAGAACAAACATAAAATCAACATAAAAAATAAACAAAGAAAAGATAGAAATTTTACCGAGAAAACGACGAACGGTGAACTCGAATTCAAGCTTCTCAAAATGCTCCAAACCACCTCTGGAAAATTGCTCCAAACTCAAAGTTTTTCTCCAAAACAATTACAGCCAACTCTTGAAAAATTCAGAGAATTTTTCAGATTTTTCTTGAACATTTTCTTGTGATTTTTCTCTCAAATTGTGTGTTGAACAATGAAGCATTTAGAGGGGTTTATAGTTGATTTTTAGCTTCAAATTCAAGCCAAATCGGGATTTAATCCCTAAATTGGAGCCTATATCCGACACATAGCTTGATTCTCGGCAAAACCCCTCAAATCCTATCCGATTTGGTTCAGATTTGAAGATAAATTTCTCCCAAATTCGAGCTAGAGTTTGAATCTTTTCCCTTTATTTTGCAGGTGAACGACGACGGCTTGAAGCGGTGACGGTGGCGTCGTGACAACGAGCACGTGAGGAGTCGACCGATGACTTCGATGACGGCTGTTGCGGCCTGCGGCGGCCGGCCGGTCAACCCCCCCCCCCCCCCCCCTCTGCCTTGTTAGCTGTTCGAACAGGTGAGAGGAAGGTGACCACCCGCGCGCGTACGGCACACGCGCCAGGCGCGTGAGTGCGGGTGATCCTTCTTTTTCTTTTTTCTTTTTTTGCTTTTTTCTTTTTTCCCCCTTTTTGCTGCTTTTTGCTGCTTTTTATTTATTATATCGTCACAATTGTTATTTCTTCACTTTATTTTATTTCCTTTTTTCTTCTCCATATATTATTAGAATTACTTTTTTTTCTTTTTTTCTTTTCTTTAAAAGTGGGCTTCAAAATGAGCTTTGTTTTTTCTCTCTTGAAATAGGCTTTAAGAATGGTTTTTTAAAGATGTGTTTTGTTGCTTTTTATTTAATTTAAAAAGGGTGGGCCTTTTATTTTTTTAAGGGAAAATGATTTTTTTATTTATTCGGATTTTTAAAATTGAGGTGAAAATTTAGTGACAACAGCTGCCCCTCTTTTCTTATCTCTATGCAACAGAGATAAAGCAAAGACCAAAAAGCACTAATTTTCACTGACTTTCCAAATTGGCACCATTCTTCAAATGCCTGAATGGATAGGCTTGTTCTATTTTCCTTTTGCCCGAATAGATGAGCGGATTCCAATCTCTAAACTCCCGAATGGATAGGCTTGTTCTATTCTCCTTTTTCCCGAATAGATGAGTGGATTCCAATCTCCAAACGCCCGAATGGATAGGCCAATTCTATTCTCCTTATGCTCAAATAGCTAAGTTGGTTCTATTCTCCTTATGCTCGAATAACTGAGTTGGGTTCTATTCTCCCAAATGCCTGAATAGCTGAACTGAGTTCCACGCTCAAACAGATAGGTTGATTCTATTCTCCTTACGCTCGAATAGTTGAGCTGGGTTCTATTCTCCCAAATGCTCGAATTGTTGAGTTGGGTTCTATTCTCCCAGATACTCAAACAGGTGAATTCTTTTGAAAACTTCATCATCTTTATGCTTGGATGAATAAGCAAACATTCTATTTCCTCCCGAACGGATAGGTGAATCTTCTGAAAAATACTTCATCCTCCTTGTGCTTGGATGAATAAGTGAAATTGCATCCTCTTTATGCTCGGATAAATAAGCGAGTCTTCTAAAAAATTTCATCCTCATGTGCTTGGATGAATAAGCGAACTCTATTCTCCTTACGCTTGAACGGATAAGCGAATCTTCTAAAAAAAATTCATCCTCCTTATGCTTGGATGAATAAGCGAACTCCATTCTCCTTACGTCTGAACGGATAAGCGGATCTTCTGAAGAATTTTCATCCTTCTTATGCTTGGATGAATAAGCAAACCTCTGAAAAATTTCATCCTCCTTATGCTTGGATGAATAAGTGAACTCCATTCTCCTTACACCTGAACGGATAAGCAAATCTTCTGAAAAAATTTCATCCTCCTTATGCTTGGATGAATAAGTGAACTCCATTCTCCTTACGCTTGAACAGATAAGCGAATCTTCTGAAAAAATTTCACCCTTCTTATGCTTGAATGAATATGCGAACTCCATTCTCCTTACGCCTAAATGGATAAGCGGATCTTCTAAAGAATTTTTATCCTCCTTATGCTTGGATGTATAAGCAAACCTCTAAAAAAATTCATCATCCTTATGCTTTGATAAATAAGTGAGATCTATTCTCCTTGTGCTCGAATAGATAAGCAGATCTTCTGGAAAACTTCATCCTTCTTATGCTTGGATAAATTAGCGAACTCTATTTTCCTTGCGCCCAAACGGATAGACAAAACTTCAAAAAAAATTCATCCTCCTTATGCTTGGATGAATAACCAACCTCCATTTTCCTTACAACTGGCTAGGCGAATCTCCTAGAAAAAACTTCATCCTCCTTATGCTTGGATGAATAAGCGGGTTCTAAGAAAGTGTTTCATCCACCTTACGCTTAGATGAATAAGCAGGTTCCAAAAAGTGTTTCATCCACCTTACGCTTGGATGAATAAGCATGCTCTAAAAAGGGGTTCCATCCTCCTCATGCTCGGATGAATAAGCAGGTTCCAAAATGTGTTTCATCCACCTACGCTTGGATGAATAAGCGGGTTCCATTCTCCAAATGCTCGAACGGATAGGCAAGTTCTTTTGCTGAAAGGTCCTTCGTGTACCTGAAAATGCAATACTTAATGCAGTTATGATGTGCATGCCCCTAGGGATGCCTAAAACATGAATTCATGTCTCATTTCTTTTGTTTTTTGAATTCTTTTTCTCAAAATTGATTTTTCCACATGTTTACTTGATTAAATTCAGATAAGCATCTGTACTTTTTCTCTATATTCTTTTCAACTCGTGGGAAAACATCCGATTTTTGCTCACTTAATCCAATGATCATGTACTCTTTATTGGAAGGACGGACTCCTTCCATTGTCATTGCTTTGTCGTTCTCATTCTTCATATCTCTTTGCTTCATCGGAAACATTCGACCCTCGTAGCCAACTGTCTCAAGATCTTCTACCAATGTAGTTGATATATCAATGTTGAGTGAAAGGCTTCCCTTTGAGGTTTTGAAAGCTTCAAGTCTTCATATGCCCCTTATCAAGCATCTTCAAATATTCTTGTAAATTCTCAAATTCTTGCCCCTGCAGGACATCTTGATTTGTTTGCATGTGAAAGCTTATATTCATCTTGGATATCTCCAAAAGAAGCTGGCACTTTATTCTCTTCTCCTCGCGCCTATTAATCATTAGCCTACGTAGGTTGCCCCAATATGATGTCATCATTTGCTTCTCAAGTGCAATTCTATATCTTTTCATATTTCTAAGCTTTTTCATCTTATATGTGGATCTTTTCTTGACAACACGGCCCACTTCAAACTCTTCATCGCAGGTGCTTCTTCTTTTCTTTTTACCTTATCATGCAAGGTGATGCCCTCATTCAAACTGAGGTTCAATAGTTTTCTGTAGTGATGAAATCATTCGTTCATGGTCTTCTACAGTTGAGATCAATACCCAAAAATCTTTTGCTTTTCATTAATCTATGTCAGCCTACTTGTAAGATGCAAGAAAAGGCTAGAAAAGATAGTTCAAGAAAAAAATTCATAGCAAACGCAAGAAAATGCTAAAAAATAGGGATCTCAAGAAAAGGCATGGCAAACACAAGAAATGGGCAAAATCAGATGCCCCAAAATTCAAAGCATGAATGATTCAAGAATCCATCAACCGGATAGTGCCCCATTTTTGGTGGCTCTCTTTTACTCACACACTTCCCAAATTTAAAATTTTCCCACTTTTCTAATCTCAATCAGACATTAGAAGCTCGAGGTCCCTAAAGAAAGGTTAACTCAATTAGGCGGAATGTGTTCTGAAGGCGAACTACTTTTCTCATATATTCGTGTGTGATCCAAATGGTCTTTTAAGGCTTGTAATGTAGGCTAGGCTCGGGTTGCCGAAGAAAGGATATAAAGGCTCAGATTCATATTTTAAGGGTGATTAAACCAAGGATCAACTTTTTTCTGGTGAAATCTATGTTCTTCTTCTTTTATTCTTTGGATCACTCTAGACTGCCCATTTTGGGTTTTCACCCTAGAGTTCATTTTCTGATACAATCTTTGTAACACCCGGGTTTGGGGTCGGATAAAATTAATATTAAAATAATGGTCCGGTTTCAGTTTTAAAATTTAAAATAATAAAATATTATTTTAGGCTTCATATTTCCAAATAAACATCTTGTGTTGGACCAAAATGTAATTGAAATCTAATTTCCATGGAATTTGCAAATACATGAGATTGTCATCTCATTAATGGCATTTTGGTAATAAAGGGACCTTCCATTTAAAAAGCCCATTTTTAATTAAAACAACCTTTGTCATCATCTTCACTCCCCCTTCCACCATTTCCACGACAAGAAGAGAGCTTCTCTTCATCTCACTCTTCCATCTCCTTTCTTCTTCATTCTTGGAGCTTTTTGAAAGGTAAACATATTTTTGACTTGGCCTTGGTCTCCTCTTCATTTTGGTATCTTTAGATTTCACTAAAACTAGGTATTTTGTAATTTGGGTTTTTGAAAGTTTTGGTTAAAGGATGGAGCTTTATGAGTTTTTATCAAAGCTATTGATTTAATATTGTTAGATATGTTGTTTATGAACCTTGAGGTCCAACATATATGAATTTTAAAGTGTTTTATAAGAATTCCCGAATTTGAGTTTTGGTGGGGTTTTAGGAGGGTTTTGAGTTGAGTTTTGGGTGTGTTCTATGTTGGAAATTGAGGGTTGATGTTAGGGTAATAGTTGGGGGCTGTTTTGGAAGCATTTGAGTGTGCCAAAAAGGTTGAAATCATGAGTTTTGGATTGGGTATAAGGGCTGCCCGAGTTTGATGTTTTAGGGGTTGTTCTTGGCTTGGAATCTTGTGTTTATTGCTTGAATAGTGTTCCGGGTTGCTACATTGTTGTATGAGCTGATTCAAGGTTGTTTTGTTTGTGTTGAGATGGTTAGAAGCAAGAGAAGACCATGGTAAAACTTCGGGCTCGAATCCGGAAACTTGAAGACCTTGGTTGCTTGGTAGTGGAGCTTGGAGGTGAAGGTGAGTGGTTAAAATGTTTTAAATGGTTTTGAGTAATTGGTTCAAGCATGTGGACTAGGTTGGGATTGGTAGACCCACCTAGAGTTGGGATTAGGGTGGTAGCCTAATCCTAAGCTTTAGTTAGAGACTTTGGTTGTACTATATTTGATGTTTGTGTCTCATGTTTAATTGAGATTATGGTGGTTATGTATATGTTGTTATACATGTATGTTGAGACATGGTTTGATGCATTATCATATGCATGTTGATGATAGATATGATGTGGATATACATATGCGTATAATATGATGAGATAATTGTTTTGATGATATACATGTTGTGGTGACTTGTGAAATGATATTATGAGGTGGTTGCATGATTTCAAGGATCATGGTGAGTACGTGCTAAGCACGGAAGTTGTTGTGATATTACGTTGTGAAAGATTATGAATTATGTTTAATATTTGCACTAGTATGCTTGGGTACAATGATCGATCATTAGGATGTTAGTGTGCACACGAGAGTCAAATTCGCGCGTGGCCTTGGTGGCGTTAAGTCACCAAGGAGGAGTACGGGTTCGCCCAGAAATCTTTATATATTAGTCGGTGATGAGTGGAATCCCATCGACGGGGCGTGAGGATGAGTGGAATCCCCTCCGCGAGAACCGGTGATGAGTGTAATCCCACCGAAGAAAATGGTTGTGTTGGAAGTGTGTTCCAACGTATTATCTGCGTATTCGAGTCATAGCTAGATGCCAATATGATATGAAATGTGATTCCAATATGGATGAATATATGTTGATATTAATACGTTGATATATGTTGTTGTGAATACATTGATATGGGTATCTTCGTATGTTGGGCTTATGAATTGTTGATCATGGCATAGTGTTGATTATATGTTCACGCATCATGATTATTTTGGCTCTTGTGGATCGGAGGTAAGATTATGCATTTCATCTCGGTTGATGCTCGTGCTTGGACCCTGCATTGTCGAAGGTTTGTTTTATGAGCTTACCCTCACTAAGCTTTTATGCTTACGCTCCTTTTTGTTCGACAATGCATATCAGTAGCTTGTGGGTGGCAAGGGAAAGGAAAGGCCTCCATGTGTTTCTTTTGGTTAGCTCAAGTATGAACTTTAAATTGTAGATTATAATAGTCAAGCAATGGGATAGGTGTTGTTAATTTGAGCTTGGATGTATGTGATGTTGGTTTGGCTGTTAGATGTTTTGTTTCAATTGTAAACCCTGTTTATGTTGCATGTTATGAATGCCTATATGTTTGTTTCTAAGGCATGAGCCTTTATGTGTTAAGTATGTCTTCTTTTTTATAAATGTATGAATCCTTTCGTTGCATGATCCTTGTACGTTTTGAATGCCATGTATATTGATATCTTGGTAGTTAAAGGTTGTATGTATGTTGTCCGGGGCTAGGGGAGTCGTAAATCGTATCTAGAGTCGAGTCTTAAGTTGTTTGGCTAAAATTTGAGAACTTGCAGTGTAGGGCGTATCGATACGCCTAAGGGCCGTATCGATACGGTCTGTCTCTTCAGGACTCAGTTTTGGCTTGGTGTATCGATACGCCCAAAGCTCACTGGAAATCCGAGATTTTGGTGAGACTTTGGCGTATCGATACGGGCTCTAAGCGTATCGGTATGGTTTTGTCTCGTTGACCATGTGATGTTAACCGATGAGGGTGTATCGATACGCCCAAGGGCTGTATCGATACGGCCTCCCCTGAGTTGACTGAGGGCAGTTGACTTGCTCAAGGTGTATCGATACCCTTGTCAGGTGTATCGATACGACCTGCTTAAAAAGGAAAAATGGGTTGTTTTCATGTGTTGCTTTGGATGGTCGTTTGTGTTTCCGCTGTTGTGTTTCACATAGGACTTAACAATGCATTTAGACAAGATATAAATAAAGGAAATTTTCTAGGGTTGCTAACCGAGGTGGGACCTTAACGGGTTTCACGTCGGTTTTCCCCGTGTAGCCTACTCGGACCGGTCAGTCATCTAGATCGGGACGAGGGGGTTACAATCTCGTTTAAAGGATTTCATATTTTCCTTCGCATTTCTTTTTTTCTTTTTTCTATCTTTTTCTTCTTCTTTTTCTCTCTTTTTCTTCTTCTTCTTCTCTTCTCTTTTCTTCTTTTTTCTTTTTCTTTTTCTTTCTTTATTCTTTTCTTTTTCTTTTTCTATCATTTTTCTTGTTTTTCCTTTTTGTGTCCTTTTGGTTTGGAGTTTAGGACATTGAACTTAATCTAACATATTTCTTTCAAACAACTTTCATTTTCTTTGCCCCTAGTGTGGGGAGGGATCCTTGGTTAAGGTTAAATCACAAGAAACATAATATCAGGCTCAAAGGGGACAACAAATGAATTTTTCTTATTCGCGAAGGGAAATGAAGGGATGCCAAATGTCATTTCACACATAAATATCGTCGAAGAAAAGTAGTCTTCAGTTGGTAGATGTTTTAGAGTTATCACTTCATTCAAGGACCCTAACAATAATGTCTGAGAGGAAAATACACTCATAATTTGTATATGGGATTTCCCCATTAATCCTGAACTCACATTTTGTCCCTCTATCTCGAGATTGAATTCAATGATCATTCATGCAATCAATAATAGGAACTCTGCAAAGAAGATGTATGCTTTAAAAGAAATGGATGAAAAATGCAAAGAAGGGAAAAGGATGAAACAAAAATGAGAAACGTTTGCCACTTGAAAAAATGCGTTTTTAAACAAGTAAACTGGCATAGAAGCCCTTACAAAAGATTCCAAATGCTCGCGGGCAAAAATAAAAGGGCTGGTTCTAAGCATGACCCCAACTGTTTAGAGAAAATTATGCATTATTCCATGAAAGCACAAATCCTGGCCAATCTTGCCTCCAATGACTTCGTGACAAAACTCTAAGCACGCTCGTCCTCGCCATCTTCTTCTCTCTCGAGTCTTCCACTTCTGATGGCTGCCAATATTAACTCTCAAATCATAACCATGTTCGCAAAACCTTCGATGGCGTGATTTAACATGTAGTCATAGAAGGGTCCATCTAAAGTCTCCACAAACATTGGAGTAACCTCATTTTTCGACAGTGGATGTTGAACATGGGCTGCCACATCTCGCCACCTCTGGGCATATTGGCGGAGGCTCTCATTGGGCTTTTATTCCTTATTTTGTAGCACAATCCTGCTTGGGGCCATGTCTGTTACATACTCGTACTGTTTGAGAAACACTTTCGACAAATCTCTACATGTGCGTAAGTTGGCCCGACTCAATTGAGCATACCATCGGATAGCAGACCCGGATAAACTATCTTGGAAACAGTGGATCAACAGTTTCTCATTTTCTAAATGTGGAGACATTTTACGACAGTACATGGTCAAGTGTGCCAATGGGCATATAGTTCCATTATACGTCTCGAAGTCAGGGACCTTGAACTTTGGAGGAGCCACCAAGTCAGAAACTAGACTCGGGTCTCTAGCATCCATACCACCATAGATGCTTCTTTCTTGATAAACTTTAAACATTTCCGCCAGCTTCATCTTGACTCCGCCACTGGAATAGAGATCGATGGTGGAAATCGCATCCGGCACCATGAGTTCTGAAAGATCAAACTTCAGTTGATTATTTGAAAGCTTCATCTTCTGCAGACTTCTCAAGTTTGGGAGGGCTCCTCTCAGTTTACAACCAGCTAAGTCCACCTCTGAAAGTTGTCTATGATCCAGTTAGGAACTGTCCCTAAACTGAGATTGTCAAGGACAAGTCTATTGACAAAAGTGAAGGGACAACCTTGCTAGAAATAAACGTACACATATTTGCCTGAAACGATGGAGGGTCCTTGACACCTTGCCGCCTAGGGAAGCTTTGTTTGTTCTGAATAATGTCAGGAAAGAAATCAATGGGTCATCCCCCACAGACTCATATATTGCACGGAAATAAGTTCATACATGTAGGGATGTAAAAACAAGTAATCGGACAAGTTTCAGGTCGGGTTCTGTCAGGTCGGTTAAAATCGGATACAAGTCATTTCAGGTAAAAAAAATTTTTTTGACTCGACTCGGGTCGGGTGCGGGTCCATTGCAGTCGGGTAATTTGCAGGTCGGGTCCATTTCAGGTCGGGTCAATTTTCAGGTCGGGTCCATTTCAGGTCAAACTCGTTGCAGATCGGGTAAAAACAGGTCGGGTAAAATCAGTTAATTGGCAAGTAAATTGCAGGTCGGGTAATTTCAGGTCGGGTTCATTTCAGTTCGGGTTCATTTCAGGTCGGTTTCATTTCAGGTCGGGTTCATTTCAGGTCGAGTAATTTTAGGTCGTCGGGTTCATTTCAGGTCGGGTTAATTCAGGTTCACCAGAAATGAACAATTTTGAATAAAAACAAAGTTTTATGGACTATAGTGAAAAAAAATAATAAATAAGAGCTAATTTGGACTAAAATAAAGTTTTATGGACTATAATAGGCTCAATTTTGAATAAAAACAATTTTTTATGGACTATAGTGAAAAAAATAATAAATAAGAGTTAATTTGAAGTAAAAATAAAGTTTTAAGAACTCAATTGAATTGAACTAAAACTTAAAGAACTTGAATAAAAAACTTATATAATATAAAGGGCTTTATTTATAATTTATCCCCAAATTAAAATTCAATTTGGGAATTGGGCGGCTTCAAAATAAATTTTCCCGCCCATATATATTAATTTTCCCGCCCAACAATTAATAATTATTATTAATTATTATATTTAGTCCATCTAAAATATTTAGTTCAAAGCCCAACAATTAATAATTATTATTGATATTATTAATTATTATAAATGGGTGGTGGGATATGAGCCCAAAGGCCCAAGACTCAAACTTTTACTAATTATTATTTATTATTAATTTATATTATAAATACAATATATAAGTTATAAGTTATAAGTTTATATATATATACATATATTATATTTATACATTATAGGTTTTAGGGCCCATCAAAAAAAAATGGGTGGTGGGATATGAGCCCAAAGGCCCAATGCCCAAACTATTACTAATTATTATTTAATATTAATTATTATATTATAAATACATTATATAACTTATAAGTTATAAGTTTATATATATATATATATTATATTTATACATTATAGGTTTTAGGGGCCATCTCAAATAAATGGGTGGTGAGATATGAGCCCAAAGGCCCAAGGCCAAAATTATTACTAATTATTATTTATTATTAATTATTATATTATATATACATTATAGGTTTTAGGGCCCATCTAAAATAAATGGGTGGTGGGATATGAGCCCAAAGGCCCAAGGCCCAAACTATTACTAATTATTATTTATTATTAATTATTATATTATAAATACATTATATAACTTATAACGTATAAGTTATAAGTGTGTGTATATATATATATATTATATTTATACATTATAGGTTTTAGGGGCCCATCTCAAATAAATGGGTGGTGGGATATGAGCCCAAAGGCCCAAGGCCAAAACTATTACTAATTATTATTTATTATTAATTATTATATTATAAATACATTATATAACTTATAAGTTATAAGTTTATATATATATATATATATATATATATATATATTACATTATAGGTTTTAGGGGCCCATCTAATATAAATGGGTGGTGGGATATGAGCCTAAAGGCCCAAGCTATTACTAATTATTATTTATTATATTATAAATACATTATATAAATTATAAGGTATAAGTTTATATATATATATATATATATATATATTATATTTATACATTATAGGTTTTAGGGCCCATCTAAAATAAATGGGTGGTGGGATAAGAGCCCAAAGGCCCAAACTATTACTAATTAATATTTATTATTATATAAATTATAAGTTATAAGTTTATATTATATTTATACATTATAAGTTTTAGGGGCCCATCTAAAATAAATGGGTGGTGGGATATGAGCCCAAAGGCCCAAGGCCCAAACTATTACTAATTATTATTTATTATTAATTATTATATTATAAATACATTATATAAATTATAAGTTATAAGTTATATATATATATATATATATATATATATATTATATTTATACATTATTGGTTTTAGGGGTCCATCTCAAATAAATGGGTGGTGAGATATGAGCCCAAAGGCCCAAGGCCCAAACTATTACTAATTATTATTTATTATTAATTATTATATTATAAATACATTATATAACTTATAAGTTGTAAGTTTATATATATATATATATATATATATATATATATATATATATATATATATTAGGTTTTAGGGGCCCATCTCAAATAAATGAGTGGTGGGATATGAGCCCAAAGGCCCAAGGCTCAAACTATTACTAATTATTATTTATTATTAATTATTATATTATAAATACATTATATAACTTATAAGTTTATATATATATATATATATATATATTATATTTATACATTATAGGTTTTAGGGGCCCATCTACAATAAATGAGTGGTGGGATATGAGCCCAAAGGCTCATGACCCAAACTATTACTAATTAATATTTATTATTAATTATTATATAAATTATAAGTTATAAGTTTATATATATATATATATATATATATATATATTATATTTATACATTATAGGTTTTAGGGGCCCATCTAAAATAAATGGGTGGTGGGATATGAGCCCAAAGGCCCAAGTCTCAAACTATTTCTAATTAATATTTATTATTAATTATTATATAAATTATAAGTTATAAGTTTATATATATATATATACATTATAGGTTTTAGGGGCCCATCTAAAATAAATGGGTGGTGGGATATGAACCCAAAGGCCCAAGGCCCAAACTATTACTAATTATTATTTATTATTAATTGTTATATTATAAATACATCATATAAATTATAAGTTATAAGTTTATATATATAATCTATATATATTATTTATATATTATAGGTTTTAGAGGCTCATCTCAAATAAATGGGTGGTGGGATATGAGCCCAAAGGCCTAATGCCCAAACTATTACTAATTATTATTTATTATTAATTGTTATATTATAAATACATTATATAACTTATAAGTTATAAGTTTATATATATATATTATATTTATACATTATAGGTTTTAGGGGCCCATCTCAAATAAATGGGTGGTGGTATATGAGCCCAAATGCCAAACTATTACTAATTATTATTTATTATTAATTATTATATTATAAATACATTATATAAATTATAAGTTATAAGTTTATATATATATATAATATATATATATATTTATATTTATACATTATAGGTTTTAGGGGCCCATCTCAAATAAATGGGTGGTGAGATATGAACCTAAAGGCCCAAGGCCTAAACTATTACTAATTATTATTTATTATATTATAAATACATTATATAACTTATAAGTTTATATATATATATATATATATATATATATATATATATATATTATATTTATACATTATAGGTTTTAAGGGCCCATCTCAAATAAATGGGTAGTGGGATTTGAGCCCAAAGGCCCAAAGGCCAAACTATTACTAATTATTATTTATTATTATATTATAAATACATTATATAACTTATATGTTATAAGTTTATATATATATATATATTAGGTTTTAGGGGCTCATCTAAAATACATTATATAATTGAAAGACAATTGTTTCACATGTTATATAAGTATAATAACATTAACTTAATGTTAAACATAATACTAACTTATATTTTGTATTTATTTTAATTTTACGAACATAATAAAATTTATGAACATAATAAAGTTAACATAATATATATTATATAATAAAGCATAATAAGTTTAATATATTATATTATCTATATATTACTAATATATTATATACTTAGTAAAAATTATGACAAATCTTTTAAGTATATAATTTTATTATACATAATATATATTTTTATACTTAAACAAATTTCTAAGTATATAATTTTATTATACATAATGTAGTTACAAATTAAGACAAATTTCTAAGTATAATGGAAGATAAAATTTTTCTAAGTAATGAAATTAACATAATCTACTAAAAAATTATTAAGTTTATAATGAACATTTTACACTTTAAATTATTTAACATTTTTAGCCAGGTCTACATTAGTTCAGGTCAACAACAGTTTAGGTTTCAGGCAGGTTTTCAGGTCTTGACTTGTTGTTACAACCCTACATACATGTAACGCGCATAAAGCTCTTGCACCAGGCTGATTTGTATTTTAGTGCTACTGGAGTGCTAAGGGGCCTGGCTGATTTGTTCTGGGAAGGGGTTATGAGATTTTGATCTTATTTTTAATTTTATACGTCTCAATGACCAATTGAAGTGTACTCTTTTTTTTCTGAATAGATTTAGAAAGATTTTTAACGAGTCACTTGACTTGAAAAATTCAATAAAAAAATTATATTGCTGAGTAAAAAGAAAGGAAAAAATAAGGATATAAAATATTGAGGAGTACCCAAACAGTACCCTATATGTCCCCAGTACGGGAACGCACCTGGTACGTGATTCGATATTAGATTGAAATACCCATAATTCATAGCTTGTGGAAATTTTTTGTTTCCACCGCAGTGCATGAAATAATTACCCTATATTTAAATATAAAAAAAACAAAATGGTAAGATCAAACTAATATCTAGTGAATGAACTTGTTCACATGCAATGCTAATAAGTGTAATTATTTGATGCACCGTCAGTGAATAATAGTTTTTTTACAAGCGAGCTTTTAAAGCTGTCGCATATCCCTTTTAGTAGCCATAAATCTTATCATATGAACAAGGAGGAAGAAGTTGATGCTTTAACAGCTTTTCTTGGAGGAATCAGTCTTGGCTTAAGTCTTTCCCTGGGCTCTGGTCGTACTTCCCTCCTGTGCGAAAAAGGCTTTGATCTTGATAGCTGCTTTATTCCTATCCTTGAAGTCTCGGATGAAAGTTGGGATTTCACGAGAGCATGCTTGACCGTCCTTCGTGTTCTGAGCGACTAAAGGATGTGAGACCGGGTCAGGTGAGATACGAAGTCACTTGGGCAAAGGCATGGTAATGAAAGTGAGGCCGGGCTTAACTCTAAAATTCTAAGGCCTAAACTTTAAACCATAAAATATATTCTCAAAACCTTAAAACCTAAACACACAAAAATTCTAATATTAAATCTTAAACCATAACCTCTAAACCCTGCAACTTTGCACACGTAAAAAAACAAGTTTTTCACCTCCACAACTAATATTTTTCCTATTAGTTATACCAACATATTAATAATAACTGAAATTAACCTGAACCATGGAGGGTCCTTGACACCTTGTCGCCTAGGGAAGCTTTGTTTGTTCGAAATTATTATGGTTTAGTGTTTGGTCCTTGGCCCCTCCTGGGAGGAGGCAGACCTTTTCGAGTGGATAAGGATTTCGTGTCTTATATGAAATATTATTTGATATGTTGTTAGTAAAAAATTTATGTAAATAAGTTTATTTAATTTAAGTCATTAAAATTCGACTCGACTTGAAAAAAATTGAATTTTTCGATTAGATTAAAAAATTTAAATAGAATTTAAGTTATAAATTGAGACTCGAATAACTAATTTTTTTAGTAATTAGTGGAACGAGTTTTAAAGACGATTCGAGTGCCCCAACGCTTCCTCATAAATATATATCATATATGAAAAAATATGAAGAAATATATATATATATGTATAGAATATATGATTATAGAAATTAAGTCATTTAAATTTGAATCAATTAATCTTATTTACAATTAAATTTAAACAAAAACTAAAATAATTCGACTCGGAAAAAAATCAAATAAAATTTGAGTTATAAAATATAACTCGTAAATTTAAATAACTCAAACATTTTTTATTCGAATCGATCAAATATTCACTCTACCCTTCACTGATCGATTTAATATATGTGGGCTAGAAAATTAACCAAACGTTGTGATTAACTCAAATTAATGACATTATTTTGCCACTCATTAATGACTTTTTTTTTGGTAGAAGGAATTAATTTTATTAAAAGAAAAATATCTAAAATTATATTAAGGGTTTACAAGTATCATCATAAATTAAATATATAATTTAGACATTTTTCTATAACATTGAAACAAGAAACTAACCATTTTAGATCATATAAGGATTGTACACGGAAAATGTTAAAAACTGAACCAAAAGACATGAACAAAATATAGATACGAACAAATCTGATGCATCGCAAACGAATGACAAAAGGGGATCAAGCTAGCGAAAGACCACAAACAACCGCAAATCAAACCCGAGTGTCATGAGAAAACTATTCACGAACACAAAACCGCGTAACCAAATTTAATGTGAGGGTTCAAAGTAGTGAAGATCAATATGATAATGAATAAATGTCATCTCTATCAATCGAGTCGATGTCAAATTCAACACTACAAAAAAAACGTGTCATAAAAACAGAGAAAACGTGTCAAAAAAATAAAAAAAATGTGCCATAAAAATATAATTATTTTTCTTAAAAAAATTAAAAATAAAAGAGAGGTAAATATAAGACATTCGAAAACAAAAGAGAAATAAAGAATATCGACTGTCACGACTAGTATCAAAACTAATATTGCAGTCAGCTTATAGAAAGAATAACCTAAAACCTACAAACTTAGGCGGCACCAACTCTTGTACTATTTGGGCAAAGTGAAGGGAATGGATTTATAGAAAGAGAAATCCTCTATCCGCTCTTATTTATATTCCACATTAAAAATTAAATTTAAAGTTTATAGTTAAAATTTATAGTTAGAGTTTAGAAAATTAGGAGTATGGTATATTTTTTTAGGGTGTAAAGTATAGAGTTTAAAATTTAGAATTTAAAATTTAGGCTTATGGCTTAAAATTTATTTTTTTAATGTTGAGACATTGAAATAGACATGAAAAAGATGTAGATGATTTTTATCGAGATTTATTAGCATACTTTAATACATTAATCTATAATTTCAATTTGGGTGCTTATGATTTTGACAAATCATAACAACTAAGCTTTAATATTAAAATGGTGGAAAGGGTTATTTAGGGTATTTAATTTTTAATAAAAATAAAAGAAAATATAGGGAAAAATATAAGAAAAAGTATTTGTATTATTCTTTAATTGTTAAAAATATGTGTTATTATAACATACGTATCCAAATTATATTATTTAAGTAATTACACCAAATTTTATTAAACTATAGTCGTTAACTTATTTTTGTCATTAACTTATCGAATATTTACCCTACTCTTCGCTGATAATTTAATATGTGTAAACCAAACGCAGTGAATAACTCAAATTAATGACAGTATTTGCCTCTAATGAATGACTTGTTAATTTTATGGGTTAACAACACCACATATCACTCAACTATGGTCACTGATTCGAAAATGTCACTGAACTTTAAAAAAAGTGTAAATCTAACACCGAACTTTATTTTTTGACTCGAAAATGTCATTATGTCGTTAACTCTTAACGTCTCGTTAAGTTAAAACGGTGTCGTTTTGGTGCGGCTACTTTGAAGCCTAATTTAGGCCAAAACGATATTATTTTGCTGGAGGAAAATTAAAAACATGCACTTAAAGAGCTTTGAAGTCGTGACCTTCAAACACAAATGCTAAGTCTTCACAACTAAACCAACATGATATTATATAATATTTTACCACAAATATTATATTATATATCTCAAACCACTTGAGATTAATTCAAACTATTTTATAAAATAAATAATATTAATAAATAAAAATATAAAATATATTATTTGTATATATATATCAATATATATAAATAAAAGTGTATTATTTGTATATTTTAATATCAATATATTATATATATAATATTAGTTCATTGAATCTTCTTCAGATCCCCAATACATAATGACCTTATTTTTTCAGAGGAAGCAAGTTAAGTATCACTCTCCAGGGTCCAGCGTTCACTAATCAATTTAATATGTGTGGGCTAGAAAATTAAGTTAACGTAGTAATTAACTCAAATTAATGCCAATTTCCCCACTAATTAATGATATAATATTTTATTGAATTTTCTTCTCATATTCTTGGATACCCAATGCTAAAATGAAAGAGAGAGAAAAAAACCCCAAAGCTCTACAATTTATTGTCCTATAAAAAGGAGCGAAAGCAAGCATCAAAACACACACTAGAGCAATAAAACATTCCAATTCCAATGGCAGCTACACTTTCTCCTCAGTTCTTTGGAGCAATCTTTGTGTTGTTCCTGTTGCATCCTTTTGCAGCCAAATCTAGACCTGTGAAATTCGAATCCTTTGAGAATGTCCAGAAAGGAGAAGTTGGCGATGGGATCAATCAAGTGAAGCAATTCCTTAGAGCCTACGGCTACTATCCAGGTGATGTCAATCCATCGGATGATCGGTTCGACGATGCGTTAGAGTCTGCTCTGAAAGCATACCAAGAGTTTTACTCTCTAGACGTGACGGGTAAGATCGATCCGAATACGATCAAAGAAATGTCGACCCCTCGTTGTGGTGTTCCTGATATCAACCTTGAACAAACTTCTAACTATGTCATAAAGGATCCGAATAGGAAATGGAGCAAGTACGACCTCACCTACAACTACCTGTCTAATTCTACTCAAGTGTCTAATCTTGGACAATTCAAACAAGCCATTTCTAGCGCGTACGGAACATGGAAAAGTGCTTCTAAGTTTACGTTCAGCGAGGTACAAGGCGCTACACCAGATATCGGGATCGGGTTCTATCTAGGAAATCATGGGGATGGATTCCCGTTTGATGGTCGACCAAGCGTTAATAATACTTTGGCTCATGCTTCTTATCCAGGTTCATCGCATATGTTTCTTCACTTTGATGCAGCCGAGAACTGGAGCGTTAACCCTACTTCTACTAACGACATAGACCTAGAAACAGTAGCCTTGCATGAAATAGGACATAATCTCGGCCTCGCTCATAGTCAAGACAATAAAGCAGTCATGTATGCAAGTTACCGAGGAAAGCAAAGGACCCTTGACCCAGACGACATTGCTGGCATAACGAAGTTATACAAGTGAAAACGTAGACCGGCTTGATAAGCCTAAGTTTATGACATTAAATAAGTGATTAACACAGTTGAATTAAGACTACTTATATGTATGCGTAAAGCTTTAGTTCCCATGCTAAATGACATACACTTGAAAGCTTTAGTTGAATCAGTCAATTATTTATCAAACTCAAAGCATGATACAAATCGAGTCTCGATATTATTTACCGAACTCTCGAATACTTATCTGATATAAATATGACCAAAAGAAGTAATTTTCTTAGCTACATAAATATGGGAACATTGTGTTTGAAATAATTTTAAGCGTAAACTATAACTTATACCACTGGGCTTTTGGCGCTATATCATTTATACCACTAAACTTTCAATTTTAAATCCATAGACCTAAAATTCTAAGCCCTAAACTAAATTCATAAACCCTAAAATTAAGACGCTTATAAAGATCCAGCAACAAGGTGTGGAGGCGTTTTGAGAACGTATGTAGGAGACATAAGAGCCATGTTTTTCAGACATGTCGATTTCGTAAGCCCTGACTTTGAAGAATTGGTGGCAATAGAAACAGCTCTGTCAATTTTTGTTGAAGCATGCTGGATGGGGAAAGCAAAACTTGTATTTCAATCATATTCACAAGTCGTACTAAACTGGCTTGGCGATAGGAACCTTCGACCCTGGCGTTGGTGGTCTATGTTTGATAATAATCGATTAGCGGATCATCTTGCTAAAGAAGGCATATATCGCTCTAAGATCTTCAAAGCATGGTGGTAATTCTTTTAATGTCAATGTTTTGTATTTTAGTGCTACTCGAGTGCTAAGGGGCCTGGCTGGGAAGGGGTTATGAGACTTTGATCTTATTTTTGATTTTGTACGTCTCAATGACCAATCGTTGTGTACTTTTTTTCTCCGACTATGTTTAGGGAAGTTTTTAACGAGGCACTCGACTTGGGAAATTCAATAAAAAATAATTCTTAAAAACTAGAATTGTGTACAATGTCTTCATCTATTTATAGGCATAAGAAGTACATAATACATTAAACTCTAATTAATTAATAGAGATAATATTCCTAATAATAAATAAATCAAACTCCTTAGATAAAGTTCTAATAATGATAGACATCCACATAGATAAATATTCATAACACTCCCCATTGGATGTCTATGAAGATAATGTGTTTCGTTAAAACATTACTAAGATAAAAACCCAGTGGAAAAAAATTTCATTAGTGAAGGAAAAAGAGTACACACATCTTCGATAGCATAATATGTTGTCTCATTAAAAACCTTACCAGGAAAACCTATTGGGACAAAACCTCGGTTAAGGAAAAAAGAGTGCAATGTGTATTTACTCCCCCCTTATGAAAACACCACAAAAGATCTTTGAATCTTCATAATTCAATCTTGAATACTTTTTTCTAAAGATTGTGAGGGATTAAACTTTGGAGTAATATGTTCCACGTTATATCCACATTTCAATTGAGATATACATCTTGCGTTATCTCTACATAAGATAGTTTTGTATCATATCTTGTGAAAGTAAATCCACATATCTTTTGGATATGTTGGTTCAATGGTCTTAGCCAAAAACATTTTTGGCTTGCCTCATGCATAACAATTATTTCAACAAGATTTGAGGAGGCGTCGACGAATGTTTGAAGATCTAAAGGTAATGATCTTTGTATATCCATGGACATTTCTTGACCAACTAATGTATGGTGCTTCCAAACGAATTATTTATTTATCTTTCTTTCGAAGATAAATTTATTCACACCCAATAATCTTGCAATCATAAGGATACTCAATAGATATGATTTATCCATATTGAATCTTCTTTAAGATTCTTTCAGTTGATGTCCATCTATAGACAAAGAGATATTTAAATGCTCGATCTCCAGGTCGAGATAAAACTTGATGTTAAGATTCTTTTTCTCAAATAATTTCATTAAATGCATTGAAAGCACTTCATGAGTTTACAATTTGAAGCTCTTTAGGATTTCTAATGAAATTCAAATTATCATAATGGATCTTGATCCAAAACTCCTTTATAAAAATACATAAGGAAATCTTATTATTCTTACAATATTTTCTCAATTAGTACTCACTAAGGCGATTATACCAAATGCGCCAAAATATTCAATGAGGCACGTCTAAATAAATTTCTTTGGAAATTTTCAAATGCTTCTAGCATTTTAAATCTGTCAAGAATAACTTTCCTTTTATAGGGATCCACAAAATGATTAGACGCATATAAAATATTTCATGACTGCCAAAGTAATTACATCCACCAAAAACTCTTCATAAATCATAATTCAAGTTGTATTTACGACTACTTATTTGTGCCTCACTTGCATTACACTTTTAGGTGTTTAAATTGTTGGTCCAAATACTTCTCTTTTAGAAGTTCAAAGCGTCTTTCTATATTGGCCAATTATTTTAACATCTATAGATTTTTATACAAGATCCTCGTTTTCTTTCTTTACTTCTACAAAAGTATTCTATGTAAAATCGTTTGTAAAATTGTTGTCAAAAACATTTCAATTTTCTAGTTCCATTCTCGTAGTGACATAACTCATCGAGATCTCTTCAAGATTTCAATCTTTATTTCAGGTACTTGAAACTCTTCAAGAATTTTATAATTAGTTATGTCTTGGTTCTCTTCAGAAACACCCGCCTCTAATATATTACCATCTCATACTACTTTCTATTTACGAGAATTTTGATCATTAGAACCAATTTCAACTATCATGCTTTAGGCAATATTTACATTCATTCGCTCTAACATGTAATTTAAACTTAGATCATTTTCAGCTGGTATATGAGACTTAGTTACTCTCATTAGGTTAGTAAATATGTTTACATGAATTATCTTATGAACTTCTGGTCCATATACGAGGATCTAGATAATGATAATTCATTTTTCTTTATCCAATTGATTATTATCTCCCCTAATGTTGAGAAAAATCATGTTATAAATGATTCTCCAATTAATGTTTAAGAATTTAAACATAAAAGAAGACTCATACTTAATATATATTCTCAACCCTTTTATTTACCCATTTTGTGCATTGTGGTGGAGCAATTCAACAATATATCGCACATCCAAAATTATAAATGGTAAATGTATGACTTTTAACCAAAAACCAATCATAACGGGGAGTTTATTATAATTCGTTAGCTTGATGCGTATAAGTGCTGCTATATGGAAATATCATATAAATAATAATTTTCTTGTTCTCATAGTTTAGCTATCAAAGATGAGGCATCCAAATAAAATTTTGCTAAACCGTATTTTTCATAACCAATAGGCTTTGTAACAACTAATATAGCCTAAAATATAAACCCACTAGCTACTACAAGATGAATAGTCTAACTGAATAATCTAAATCCTTTTATAATCAATCTCACAAACTTCTGGTTGTAAGTTGATAAAACAAAGTAGATGCACCTACTAAAATCATATAAAACTTTCTACATTTGTGGATAAATGGGCCCATATTTCATTCAGATATGCAAGACATGTAGTCTCAACTTTAGTACAAGAACTTCAAATTCTTTTGGTAAGTGGGAAGTTAATCATTTCCTTTAACATGTGATTCATGTTCTTTTAGTAAATGAAATTTAATAAATTCCTTTGAGAACAAGAACTTCAGGTTCTTTTCATAAATGTGCATATAAATCTTAATAGCTTTCGCGTCATTATTGATCAGGATGGTCTAACCGATCATGCCAACTATATACAAGAGTGTATATACACTTTTGAATTTGGTAAACTTTTGGTTTACCATAACATGTGATTTAATCTCACTCATACATGTCTAGTACGATCATCAAAATTGTTCTTTTGAATAAGAATATATTTAGCTCTTTCGGAGCTTTCAATAGAAATTATCTTTTGGTAGCAATATATAGCTTTTCTAGAGCTTCCAACTAATTTTTTGGCTAACAAAACTTATATCCACATTGGCTTATTTCAAATGTCAATTGATAACATATGTTATCTATAATTCCCAAAGGCATATTTTGCAAACTCATGTTGATCTCTTAAAATTTCCACTTCTAGTGGTGATGATATTATTACCATTAGCGCTAATTATTGCAATATTCGCAATTCTGCACTTTCCATAATTTGCTTTCTCTCAAAAATTTATTGCTTTTCTAGAGCATCAATATTTTCAATACTTAGAGATATAGTACTCATATTATTCTGTTGCATTTAAATGAAAAAAATATATTGTATGCTTATGTTGAGCATAAATCGTCACCATAGATTGTATTTGACCAATAATCATGTTAAACAAAATAAATAAATATCATAATATATAAATATAAATATAAAACGTAAATAATTAATGTGTGTAAAGTAAATAAACATAAAGAAAATAAATAAAAAGATAAATAATTTCTTCAAAGTTATGAGAATAATTAGAAGATGATTTATTCCCTTCGAGGGTTATAATAAAATCAACAACGTTCAAATGAGTTGGACCAACAACAACCAAATGAGTTGGAGCAATATCATCTTCATCATTTTCGCAAACAAAATTTGCTTTTATTTTCTTTCCTTTATCATTCAATGATTGTTGATTTTTTTTCAGCGTACAATAAGTACGAGACCAATGGTTTATAACATCATATTGGTAAAAGAATTTCACTTCCTTAGAATTATCTTTATCACTCTTGTAATCCTTATAACTTTACTACATGCGGGTAGAAGTATCCTTAAAATGATCATGTTTTTCATGCATATATTCATGGTTTCAATCACGGCCACAACTTTTAATGTGGCTTTTATTCTTTCCATAATATAATCTCACATTCACTTCAGGAAATGGAGTAGAGCCAGTAGGCCTTTGAAATCTTTTTCACATATCCTTATAACAGAGAGTAATGATTTAATCCTCGTACGTGGCATTGTTAAACCAGTCCACAAGGTCCTTTAAAACCCTCCTTTGAGACCAATAGCCTCGCAGAACGGGATGTCCAGCCAATATACTTGGATTATATCGAAGTTATGTTACCAATTAAATAGTGATTTTCCATGTTTGCATTCTCTTCAGGGAATGAAACGGGTCCAATAATTGCATGGAATAAACATCATGCTTGCATTCACTTTAGGGAAAACCTCATCATTGATAATCGCATGGAATAAACATCATGCTTGCATTCACTTCAAGGAATGCCTCCCATAAAACTTTTTGGATCAAGACAAATTTTCAACACTTGATCTTGGGAGAAATAATCGAGTTTTTCGACACATGAAAATTATTGCTTTCGAGCAAAATCACTATAATTTATCACACTTTAAAATCATAATTTAAAAAATAAAAATAAAATTTACCGATATTGATTTTCTTCTCGAGGACAATGGAGGCATAGCAAATGACCAAAATAGCTTATCATATCTCTTTATGTCACACTTCTTTCCAAATCATTTAAAGATATCATGCAAAACTCAAAATACGGTTACAAATATCAACTCTCATCAAATAAAAATATTAATAATTAATTATAAACTAAAATATTATGAAAAACCCAATAAACTTATCACGGTACAGAGTCAGATTCGATTATCCACCGGTACAAAATTTGAGACCAATATTATGAGAGCAATGGGGATTTGAGCGCTCTTGTGATGGTAAGGACCATCACGTTTCTCTATCAATTGATGTGCAACCCCACACTTGATCTTTACTTTTCAATTGTATCTTCATCTTTTGCTATTATTATTATTACACTAGTGACTCGGCTCGTGCAACTTTGGTATTCATGCCACTCTCTAGTTATACTAAAACTGAACAATCAATGATTTTTCAAAAAATAAAAATCAAGTTAAAGATAAAGATAAAGATAAAAAATAATCGATAACTAAAGGCTTAATACAACTTTTCCCCCTAAAGTATACCCGATTTCCCAACTTGCCCCCTAAACTTTATTTTGCCCACTTTTTCCCTTAAACAATTAATCGTTACCCATTTTGCCCCATTTCATTACCCTTTGTCGTTAAAAAAATTTTAGCCAATAACATCCTGCCACGTCATCAACAGATTGACTAAGTCAATCCGTCTGGTTTTATTTAAAGGATAAATGACATGTCAAGTCTGTCAGGTTTGTTTTTTGTTCAATTTAGTCACTGAAAAGTCTATTTTTACCTTAAACTGACCCCTATTTGTTTCTAATTTAGTCCATTATTTGTTATTATTAATAATATTATTTTATTAAAATGTTAATATTTAATAAAAATAAATAAAAAATATTTTAATCCTAAATTAGTAATTTTTTAGATTCGAATTACAATCATATTCTAATTATTAATTCTAATTTCACTATATTTGAATTATAGTTTTTGAGTAAAATTTAAATTATATTCGAATCATGTTCGTATTATATTCGAATCATATTCAAATTGTATTTGAATCATCTTCTAAATATATTCGAATTTTGCTATATTCGAAATATATTTTTTGAGCAAAATTCAAATTATATTCGAATTATATTTGAACCATGTTTATAATATATTCGAATCATATTTAAATTATTTTCGAAATATAATTTGAATATGATATTTCGAATATGATTCGAATATAATATGAACATGATTCGAATATAATTCTAATAAAATTACATGTTTTTTCAACTATTATATTCGAATCATGTTCATAGTATATTCGAATCATGTTTAACATGTAATTATATTCGAATTATGTTTATATTATATTAGAATCATATTAAAATTATTTTCAAAATATAATTTGAATATGATATTTCGAATGTAATTTGAATATGGTTCGAATATAATATGAACATGATTCGAATATAATTCTAATATAATTACTTGTTTTTGAACTATTATATTTGAATCATGTTTAACAGGTAATTATATTCGAATCATGTTTAACATGTAATTATATTCGAATCATGTTTAACATGTAATTATATTCGTATCATGTTTAACAAGTAATTATATTCGTATCATGTTCATATTATATTCGAATCATATTCAAATTATATTCTAAATATGATTCGAATATAATACGAGCATGATTTGAATATAATACGAACATGATACGAATATAATTACCTGTTAAACATGATTCGAATATAATTTGAATATGATTCGAATATAATAGTTGAAAAAACATGTAATTATATTAGAATTATATTCGAATTATGTTCATATTATATTCGAATCATATTCAAATTACATTCGAAATATCATATTCAAATTATATTTCGAAAATAATTTTAATATGATTCTAATATAATATAGACATAGTTCAAACATAATTCTAATATAATTTGAATTTTGCTCAAAAAATATATTTTGAATATAGCAAAATTCGAATTAGTAATTCGAATATAATTAGAAGATGATTCAAATATAATTTGAATATGATTCGAATATAATACAAACATGATTCGAATATAATTTGAATTTTACGCAAAAACTATAATTCAAATATAGTGAAATTAGAATTAATAATTAGAATTTAATTGGAATTCGAATCTAAAAAATAACTAATTTAGTATTAAAATATTTGTTTTTATTTATTTTTATTAAATAATAACATTTTAATAAAATAATATTATTAATAATAACAAATAATGGACTAAATTATAAAAATTAGAAACAACTAGAGGTCAATTTAAGGTAAAAATAGACTTTTCAGTGACTAAATTGAACAAAAAACAAACCTGACAGACTTGACATGTCATTTACCCTTTAAATAAAACCAGACGGATTGACTTAGTCAATCCGTTGATGACGTGGCAGGATGTTATTGGCTGGAATTTTTTTTAACGGCAAAGGGTAACGGAGTGGGGCAAAATGGGTAACGGCGAATTTTTAAAGGGGAAAAAGTGGGCAAAATGAAGTTTAGGGGGCAAGTTGGGAAATCGGGTATGCTTTAGGGGGAAAAAGTTGTATTAAGCCATAACTAAAATATAATTGAGGGAGAAAAACTTATCTTTGATTCATGTTAGAATCAAATTCTTTTTAGTAACTCCTTTGAGATTCGAACGACAAAACACCTCAGTTGGTTAGAGTCTCATGTTGATAACGTGTTGTAAATAAATTAAAGAAGAACAAGAATAACAAAGAGATAGAAGAAAGAGAGAGATTCGTATTATTCTCAAAAACTAGAATTGTGTACAATGCCTTCATCTATTTATAGGCATAAGAAGTACATAATACATTAAACTCTAATCAATAGAGATAATATTCCTAATAATAAATAAATCAAACTCCTTAGATAAAGTTCTAAATAGACATCTACATAGATAAATATTCATAACAATATCCATTTTATGTTGAATTAACTTATAATTTCATTGAATCTTCTTCTGATATACTTGGATCTTCAATACTAATTAATGACCTATTAGTTCAGAGGAAGCAAGTTAAGTATCACTGTCCAGGATCCACCATTCACTAACCAATTTAATACGTGTGGGCTAGAAAATTAACGAAATTAGCAATTAATTCAAAGTAATGCCAATTTCCCCCACTAATTGATGGTGTAATAGTTTATTGATTTTTCTTCTCATATTCTTGGATCCTCAATACTAAAATGAAAGAAAGAAAAAATTCAAAGGTCTACAATTTATTTTCCAATTTTGACCATTAAATCTTGATAGTTTTTTTATCTATTGGTGCAGAGCTTTGTGTCCAAGTGTCTCAACTTGACATTTTTAAAAAAATTATTTAAAAAATTTTAAAATTCTAAAAATTCTAAAAAAACATATAAAATATAAAAAGAATATTTTTTTTGAAGAAATTTGTAAATGCAACATTATAGTTTTGTTGTGTATCAAGTTCCGGTAATGTCTAAAGAAAAAATTGTCAAGATTTAATGGTCAAATTGGTCAAACGGCTTAATTAATTATATTTTTTGGTTCAATAGCTCAAATGAGTGCAAAAAATGGTTCAAGTGCTTATTTTAAAAAAAATCAAGGGTTTCTTATGCCTAAGCCTAAAAATAAAAGATTAAAAAACGTCATCAATAGGATTCGATTCACTAACTTTAAGTAAAACAAACTTAATTTTCGGTACACATTTTACTACTAAAATGACACACACTCTATAATATTAAAACAGATAAAATTAATAAATTATAATTTAAAATTCAACATGGGCAAAATTTAAAAAAGAATGGACTGTAAGGGGGCCACGGGGCCTAGCCCCTGCCAGCCCCATGTGGCTTCACCCATAATTCTAACTTGAGTATGGGTATTATTTATCTAACTCTCGAATAAGTATAAGATATAAATCTAATCAAAAGAAGTAATTTTCTTAATTATGTCTTTACATTTTCAAAAGTCTTAAATTAAAGAATAGAGACTATCATATAATCCCAACAAACTAACGATCACATATTGGATCAAGCACCATAGGATGCTGATGAAATGGGGCAGGTTGTTGTAGATTATTTAATAATCTTTAAACTTGAGGGAATCTAACTAGGGACCTCCACAACAATTACAGTTGTTTTAACAAAATATGTTTATTATAACATAAAATTATAAAATTGTTTATGGCCGCTGAAAAATAAAAGTCCATTAAAATTGTTTATGGAAATGTAAAATGAGGAAGATAATGGAACTTCAATGTAAACTTCACCCAAAATGAGTATAACAGGCCCTGGTGTGGATATACATTGAAAAAAAAAAAAAAAAACCTTGCAAGTCATACAGATCAAAGCCTGCCGTAGATATGTACCAGGAATAATTTTATGTCACGTTAATTCACTATTTTATTGATTATTTATATTCTAGTAATAACAGATGTTATTATGGCCGCTGAAAATATTACCATCGTAAACTTTTTAATAGCATATGCTATTGCAGACATAACAGTCACTAATAATATGATTTGAAACAATACTTATACCATTATATAACAATCGCTATTACAATTGTAGATCGTTATTTAAATCTCTCGTTATCACTATAAAAACATCCGCAAGGTATGCATTTGCATAATACCATTTTTTTCACATTAATCGCAGCAGAAAGGGGAGAGAAGATGGATTGGAGAGTTATGGGATTCGATCCATCCATCCTGAATTTATTGAATGATAATTAAAAGTTATAAAATGACATTAAATTTTGGGAAAACTACACCGGTGGTCCTTAAACTATTACTATTTTCTTATTTTGGTCCTCAAACTATGTTTTTCGGCAAAATCGTCCCTTCTGTTACATAGTTCTTCTGGTTTGGTCCCCGACGTTAAATAGCTAACGGTTTTGCTGACGTTGCATTTTTTTAAGAGGAGAGAGAAATGATTAAAAAATATTTAAAAAATGCCACGTCAGCAAAATCGTTAGCTATTTAACGTCGAGGGACCAAAACAGGAGAACTATGTAACAGAAGAGACAGTTTTACCAAAAAACATAGTTTAGGGACCAAAATAAGAGAACATTAATAGTTTGGGGACCACCGGTGTAGTTTTCCCTTAAATTTTTTGATATTTTGTTATTAATATTTATCGAATTCGCATTAAATGATCATTAAATTTAAAGTAAATTACACAAGTACATAGGATCTGACTTGATTATACCACTAAACTAAAAAAATAATACTATTACACCACTGAACTTTAATAAAATTTTCAATTATACCACTGAACTTTAATAAAAGTTCAATTATACCACTTAGTCGTTAACCGAGTTAACGAAGTGATCATGTGTCCCCTGAACCAAAGCGACATCATTTTGGTATGACTACTTTGATGTCTTAGATAACCCAAAACAACGTGATTTTATTAGAGGAAAATTAAGAAAACATTGCACTTGAGGAGGTTTAAACCAAGTACCTTTGGGGATAAAAGATTGGCGCCTAACCACCAAACTAACTTAGAATCTTCTAATAATTCCAACACAAATAATATATATATATGTGTATATATAATATTTAAAAATTAATATATAAAATTATTCTATTAATAATATAAATAGAATTTATATAATAATATATAAATAATTTTTATAAAAATATTATTTATAATCTAAATAATTTTTTTAAAATTAATATATATATATATATATATAATCTCCATAAAAATTAATACTTATTTATATTATAAATAATATTTTATTTTTTGTAACATAAATCATAAATAATATTTATAAAAGTAATATTATATTTTTTTTTATAAAAGTAATATATATATTGTAGTTTTGTAATATAAATTATAAATAATATTTATGTTGTACTTATTATCTATAATATAAATTATAAGTTATATTTTATAAATATTTATATCACGAAACAAATGAATTTAAGTTTAACTGCCGCTATATATATTAATTATGTTGGGATTATTAAAAGATTCTAAATTGATCTAGCGGTTAGGTGCTAAGTCTTTGGTTCAAACCTTCTTTCTTTAATTTTTCCTCTAATAAAACGACGTTGTTTTGGTCTATCTTAGACATTAAAATAACGTCATTTTGGTATATGATCCATGTCTTCATGGCGTTAACTCATTCAACAGCATACATGTGTAATTGAACCTTTTAAAGTTCAGTGATATAATCAGACATTTTACTAAAGTTCAATGGTTACTAAAGTTTAGTGTTTTAATAGTATCGATTTTTAATTTAGTGGTATAATCAAGTTAAGTCCTAAAGTTCAGTGATATTTCGTGTAGTTTACCCTTAAATTTATTGAATTATTATAAAATAGTTATTAAACTTTTCAAAATTTATCAATAATTTAAAACGTGCAATGAGTCAATGACCATTTTGTAATAGTTCGATAAATTTAATGATTATTTTGTAACTTCTGAAAGTTTGGTGACTAAAAAGATTATTTTAACATAGGTTATTGACCATTTGTGTAATTTACCTAAAATTTTATAACAAATGTTAGTTAATTCAAAAACTGACTGAATTAACTGATTTTTCGATTCGATTAAAAACTTTCAAAAAAAATTAGGTTAATGAATTTTGGGTAGCTAGGTTCAATCAATTAACCAAATCGACCGAATGCACAGTCCTACTAATAACATCCTATTATTCAATAGGATATTATTTTTATAAATCATATGTAAGATAATATAATTGAAAAAAAAATAGTTTTAAAGTATTTGACACGTGTGCACGTGTTAAAATACAATTATAAATTGACAGGTGTATCAAACTCATTGTAACTTCTAGTCCATACAAAATTACTAAATAAAACTATTTTTTTAAATTGCTTTTTTAATATAATTAGGGTAAACTATGTCAAGTACCATCAAATTATTGACGTGATCTGTTTTTACCACCAATCTTTTAATTGGTCCAAATTTGCCACTAAATTTTATTTTTCGACTCGTTGATACCACCGCGCCGTAAACTTCTTAACGGCGTGATGACTTGAAGGTTAGACTAAAACGACGTCGTTTTGATGTTGCTATTTTAATACTAAATGGCCTAAAACGACATCGTTTTGTTAGAGAAAAATATATAAAAAAAATATGGACTCAATAGGTTTTGAACTTGAAACCTTCAAAATCAAAGACAAACTCTTAACCACTAAGTCAACTTAGCATCTACATTTGTTTCTAACAAAAAATAATATATATTTCAAACTGCAGTTTATCATATAAATAATAAGGTAAACTACATAAATGATTATTATACTATGAGTTTAGTCGCAATTTGACCACTATATTTTTTCCGAAGCAATTAAACTATTATACTATTAAAATTGTCTTAATGTAACAACCTTCCCTTAGAGGCTAACAGAAGAAATGACGTGACAGTTAGTAAAAATTTATATATTTACACATTTGATCTTTACCATTTATATGTTGTATGAATTTGATCCTAAGTACGCATTTGGTACTCATTAGTCATTACTTACCCACCAATACCATCCATCTCCTGCAACCCCTCATTTGGCATGGTCAACAACCCAACTCCATCACCCCGTCAACAGCCACATCCTCACCGCCATGTAATGCCACGACAGTTTGAAGGCCTCCCACACCCTTCACTGCACGTCTGCACCACGCATACCCAGCTATACAAAACACACACCCCTGCAAGCCACTACGCCAGCACCTACCCCTTTGCCTCCTCAATCTGGCCTCAAATGTGCACAAACAAACAAGATGAATCAGAGAATTGCAGCTGCCACTAGGTTTTGAATCTCTGAAAAAAACAAAGTTTTTAAAAAATATTTTCAATCAAAATTTGATTTTCCTCTTGGATCAAACTCAGCCATTTCAAAAAAAGGGTTAATTTTTTTTATCTGTGTTTTGAAGCCGTCAGCTTCAAATCCTTTGTTGCCGCCGCCGGTTACCGGCCTTTTTTTTGTCTGAGTGAAAGAGGCTAAAACCGGTTACTTTTGGCCTTCTTAGTTGCCGATGGGAGTGACTGGTGAGGTGCGTCGCTGATGATCGGCGCCTCTAGTCCTGGTTTAGTGAAAATCGAGCGTGAGAAAGCTTGAAAAGGGGATGGGTTTTTTTTTGTTTGTTCGACTGAAAGAGAAAACAAGGAACCCCTTGTTCCTTTTTTTTTTGTCGAAAATTGATTTGGACCAAATGTGTAATTAGGACCAAATTGATAGAATATATAAGTAATGAGAATTAAATGTATAATTATATAAATTTTTATTAACTGTCACGACTCTCATTCCGTTAGCTTCTAACGATTGGTGGCCACATTAAGATCATTTTAATAGTATGGTGGTTTAATTGCTCCGAAAAAAATATTATGGTCAAATCGCGATTAAACCCATTGTATAATGGTTATTTATGTAATTTACTCTAAAAATATTACTCTATATAAATATATTATTTTTAATATAGACATATTAGAAATATATTAGTATACATATATGAATATATAAATAATAAATAAAATAAAATAATATAAATATTTTTATATTATAAATAATATTAAATATGAAAATAGATAAATGTATTATTATAAATACTAAAAGACTAATTTTCAAAATCCAAAATTTCCAACAACAAAAAAATTAAAAATCCAACAAAACCTTAAACTCTAAACCCATAAACTATAAACCTTAAACCCTAAACCTTAAAATTTTATTCGTAAATAAATAATATTAAAATACATAAACAAATAATATATTACTATAAAAAAACTAATTTTTAAAAAATCTGAAATTTCCAAAATTAATTTTTTTTTACCAAAAGCCTAAATCTTAAACCCCAAATCCATCCATTTTGGCTATTAATGGGTTTATGGTTTTAGGGTTTTAAGGTTTATAGGTTAGAGTTTAATGTTTTGGTGGGTTTTTAGTTTTTTTTTTTGTAAATTTTAGGGTCTTTTTGAAAATTTATTTTTTAGTTTTTATAATAATATATGATTTATTTATATATTTAATATTATTTCTAATATAAATATTTTATTTATTATTTATATATATTATTATATGTATATTAATATTATTTATAGGCTTAAACGTCAGATAGGTGCTCAAACTATATCCTTTTTTCCAGTTAGGTGCCTAACGTTTGTTTCGGGCCACTTAGGTGTCTAACGTTTCATTCTGTAACCCATTTAAGGTTTTAGCCGTGACGAACGTTAAAATTTTCCGTTAAAGGACACGTGGCATGTTTTTAGATTTTTTGATATTAAAAATAATAAAAAAATTAATTAAATTAATTAAAAATAAAAATAACTTGGGTTAAATTACCTTAAACCCCCATCTTCTTCCCCCCATCAAACCCATATTTGATTACGCAGGGGAAAAAACAGGGGGAAAAGCAGGGGAAAAAATGTTATCCCACAGCATTCCCTCACATTTTCACAAGCTCATAACCAATTAATAATGTTAACAAAAGCAGGGGAAAAAACACACTTTTTTCATTCACCAGCACCGTTCATAATTTATAGAGCTGAAGGGAAAGAAGAAAGTGTGGTTCCCAATCCCATATTTGATGATGAAGATGATGTTGGTGAACACAACAGTGTTAAAAAAAATTACAGATCACAGTAAAAAAACATAGCATCTGAATCATAAACAACATAAAATTATTAACATAAAACATATTCATAAACAACAACTAAATTACCAGAAAAAAAGTTACAAAATCGAGAAAGAAAAACAAAAAAAATGATAAGCATAGCCATTAAAATCCAGCAAACAGGGAATGCAAGATAGAATAATTCAAAACTACTTACCATAAAATTTATATAAAAAGAATAAGAAAAATCTGGGTTTTGATTATTAGCAGCTAATAATGAACAAACAATTAGCTGCTTGGATTTGCATTTTGGTATTTCCCAATCCCATAATTTATAGAGCTGTGGGATAACATTTTTTCTCCTGCTTTTCCCCAATCCCAAATTTATAGAGCTGAAGGGAAAGAAGAAAGTGGGATAACATTTTTCCCCTGCGTAATCAAATATGGGTTTGATGGGGGGAAGAAGATGGGGTTTTAAGTAATTTAACCCAGTTATTTTTATTTTTAATCAATTTAATTTATTATTTTTAATATCAGAAAATCTAAAAACATGCCACGTGTCCTTTAACGGAAAATTTTAACGTCCGTCACGGCTAAAACCTTAAATGGGTTACGGAATGAAACGTTAGGCACCCAAGTGGCCCGAAACAAACGTTAGGCACCTAACTGGAAAAAATGGTATAGTTTGGGCACCTATTTGACGTTTAAGCCTTATTTATAATATATATTATTTATATAAAGTAATATTATTTATATAATAAAATAAATTGAATTAATATCAATTGAAGTTTAGAATATATATTATTTGTGCTAAAAACAGTACATAAATGTTAAGTTAGCTTAGTGATTATGAGATTGCTTTTAATTCTAAAGGTTCCATGTTCAGATCTTATTGAATGTATAATTGTTCATATTTTCCTCCAGCAAAATGATGCTATTTTGAGAAATTTAGTATCAAAATAGCGGCACCAAAATGACGTCGTTTTGGTCTAGCATCCAAGTCATCAAGCCGTTAAAGAGTTAACGCCGCGGTGGTATAAATGAGTTGAAAAAAAAATTTGGTGACAAATTTGAACCAATTAAAAAGTTGGTGATAAAAACAGGTCACCTCAATAGTTTGGTAGTACCTGACATAGTTTACTCATATAATTATTATATGTTGTAGTTAAGTCTTCACTCAATTATCATATAATCTTATTTTGTATGGATTTAAATATTGATATAAAAATATAAGACATCTCTATTTAATCAAAAAAATACTATTAAAATTATAGATGATTCATTCAATTTCAAAACGTTACAAATAAATCATAAAATAATTAATTGTTAATAAAACAGAAGTTAGAAGCGTAGTTAGAAAATATTTAAAAGATCCAATTTTAAAAATTCACAAACCAGCCACTCAATTAATTGGAAAAGAAAATTTATCTTGGGTTTTAGGTTTTTCAAATATTGGGGTTCCATTCGACTATCCAAACGGTGAAGAGACTCTCGATGAGATGAAAAAATATCCCAAGACATAGATCATCTTATAATGGTCGACGTGGATTAAGGTTCAAAAAGTTCAAATTTTGGGTGATTTTATGGATTTTGAAAGAGATTCAACTAGGGATGGGCACGGAACCCGGACCCGACGGGTTCTGACCCGACCCGGCCCGATCGGGTCGGGTATTTTTATGAAAAAATCGGGTTCGGGTCGGGTTCGGGTTTTAGGGTGAAAAATCCTACCCGACCCGACCCGGGACTAATAGTGTAATTTTCCCCTAAATTTTTTAGGGATATTTATGATAATACACTTTTTTATATATTTTTTATAATTAGGTCCTTAAAATTGATTTTTATTTACAATTTAGTCCTTAAATTTATTATTTTTTACAATTAAGTCTCTTAAAATTATTTTTTTACAATTTAGTCCCTAAAATTGATTTTTTTATATAGGTCGGGTCGGAGTCGGTTTTAAGGTATTTATTTTCGGGTCAGGTCGGGTCGGGTTTTTTAAAAGATATGGTCGGGCCGGGTCGGGCCGGGTCGGGTCGGGTTTAGGGTTAATATTTTCGGGTCGGGTTCGGGTGGGCCAAAAACCCGACCCGACCCGTGCCCATCTCTAGATTCAACTAGAAAATCGATGCGAAATATGTGGTGAAATTAGGGGTTTATCAGACATAGTATATCAATGCGGTGACACTGACTTGATTAGTACAATTAATTAATTGAGTGATTTAATTGTGATTCTCCGAAATCTAATATTTAACGGTAAAATGACTTTTTGTAACAATCGAGATTAATTGTGATTCATTTGCAACTTTTTAAAATTAAATGATATATTTATAATCTTATTTATAATTAAGTAACTTACTATGTAATTTACCCAAAAAAATTCTTCTAGGCTTCTACCTACTTGCTCCATGTAAAACAAAAGTTGCAAATTTTCCATCCAGGTGAACAATATAAAGGAAAATTGCGGTCCTCAAATTTATTCTATATATATATATATATATATATGGGTTTAAGATCCACTTACACAATGTAAAATTCTTTACGTTTTATATGTTTTTTGAATCGTTAGATGAAGAAAATAAATGACTAAGATTAACTTCTTACTTTTTTCCCAAGTGTTAATCTTAGCCATCTGTTTCACCCTTCCAACGATCCAAAAAACGTATAAAACTCAATAAGTTTTACACTATTTTTGGACCATTAGATGATGGAAATAAATGGCTAAGATTCTTTCCTTATCTTTTTATCCAAGTGATAATCTTCACACTTTTTACTGTTAATCACATTCATCCACTTCACTAATCCAATGACCATAGATTAGTGTAAAACTAAATTAGTTTTACACCATGTAATTGGATCCTATCTCATATATATATAGAGAGAGGTTAAGATCTGCTTACACATAATGTAAAACTCATAGTTTTACACATTTTTTGGATTGTTGGATGGACGAAATGGATGGTTGAGATTAACTATTTACTTTTTTCCTCAAGTGATAATCTTCACATAGCTTATTGTTAATCTCAACTATCAGTTTCACTCATCCAACGATCCAAAAATATGTGTAAAATTTAAAAACTCATGTAAGATCCACTGTCATAGAATGAAACTTCTTTAATTTTTGGGTAAACTACATAAATGGGTCCCTCGACTATGCTCCAATTATCTTTTGCATTCCCCAACTATCAAAAGTTACAATTTGATCCCTCGACTTACAAACGTTCCCCAACTATCAAAAGTTACAAATTGATCCATCGACTTAAAAAAGTAACAAATTGGTCCAACGCCGTTAACAATTTAAATGCGGATGACGTGACAGTTATATAAATTGATATAAGGGAAAACTACACCACTGACCACCAAACAAATTGGGGATACCTATTTGGACCACTGAACTATAGAAATCGTCAATCAGACCACCGAACTATAAAATCAACCTATTTTGACTACCGTCGTTAAAACCCTAACGGTAGAGTGACGAAACTGACACGTGACAATTGATGGAAAATTTTTAAAATTACATTTGGTCCATGTTATTTACACATTCTTTCAATTTAATCCTAATTTTTCCTCGCAAGCGCCCAGTAAGATTCGAACCCGGGACAGTAAAGGGTAAAGCCAATGGCTTTGCCACTGCACCAGGCACAATTTTGTGTCATAATTCTCCAGATATAATATATATCTCTTATTGATTTCTACATTTATAAGCCAAAAGCTCAAACCCTAAACACTAATTTCACATATATAAACCCTAAATTCTAACCCTAAATATTTCAAATTAATTTCACGCTAAATATTTCAAATTAAACCCCAAACCCTAAAAATTTCAAATTAATTCCACGCAAAATATTTTAAATGATTTTATGTGTGTGTAATAATTAGGGTATCTAAGCATATGGATTTATCAAACCGGATGTATGCTTCAGATGAAGCTAGTGCAGATGCTTTTGAGAAAGCAGAAAAATTGGAATCTGATTTAGGCCCTGATTTTCCAGTCTTCATCAAGTCCATGCTTCAATCACATGTTACTGGTGGATTTTGGCTGGTTTGTTTGCCAATCCATTTGTTTTGCTTTCTGTGTTTCTTATTCAATCTAATACATGATTGTATACCTAACAATGCTCGGCATGAAAACTCGAAAACGACCAAATTCATGTGACACCAATGAATATTCATATACATTAAAAAATAGGGTAAACTACCTGAAATACCACTCAACTTTAACGTGTGACTCTAATATGTCACTGAACTAAAATTCGATACTATAATACCATTGAACTTCACTGTGTGATTCAAAGTTAGCACTCCACCGTTACTCCCATTACGAGATTCTGACGTGGACTCTAACTCCCGTTACAGGGATGACGCGGGCGATAAAAAAATAATATCTTTTTCCAGATATGATCCACCTCATTATATTTTATGTTTTATTTTTATTGTAAAATGACGTAGTTTTGTTAAAGACTCTTTATCTCCTCAAAATTAGGTTAATGAAATTTCAAACTTCAGAAATCACTCTGAAATTAGACGGGAAAAAAATCAGTGGGTTTCTATGGATTGTTATTGATTATTCAAGTGGGTTTCTCTAGGTTTTCTCTGAGAGAGGATTGTCTTCAGACATTTGTTTAGTGATCGATTGTTAGAAAGAAATCAAATGGTAAAACGTGTGTTCAGAGTTGAAGGAAGCCGAACCGTAAGATATGGTATGTATTCAAAATTTATAATCTCATATATATTTAATGTTTCTATGAGTTTTATGTATTTTGTTTGTATTCAAATTTTGGGTTTAATGTTTTGTCCTTTTAGTGTATAATTTTTGTTTGCATTCAATATTTGTTTCTATTCAATTTTTAGGGTTATGGTTTTCAATTTTTATTGCTATTTTATTAAATAGAGGTGGGTGTGATTCACTTTGGAATCACTTGGATGATAAAAAAGTAACAATAATTCTGTTGTTTGGGGACCACTTGGATGATAGTTGCTGAGTTAATGTGTTAAAAAAATTATGCATTTTGTTCTGTTGTGACATTGGTTGTTGAGTCAATGTGTTATTCACGTGGGATAGTTGAGAACTATTATATTTGGGGATCACTCGGATTGTTTGACTGGTGCAATTTTTAAGTTGAAATTCAATAATTCTTTACTTTTTGACAGATGCTTCATCAGAATACTTTACACTTGTTGTGCATCACGGTAGATTCATAGTAAATTCTCCAAGGCTAAAGTACACTGGTAAGAAGATAAGCTTCTTTGATATGTGCCATGTGGATAGCATGTCTATGCTAGAAATATATGATATTGTTGCAGAGTTAGGGTATAATGGCATGTGTAGTCTGTATTGGAAACAACCTACTGTGAAAGTAAGTGTTAAACCATTAAGAACTGATTCTGATGTCATTAGCATGTTACAGACTATGCCTACACTAAAACAATTGCATGTGTACTTAGAAGAAATAGTTGGAGAAACTGCTGAAATTGATAACATAGGTGTTGTTAGTAATAAAAACATAGAAATTGAAGAAGATAATGTTGTAGAAGAGAATGAAGATGATGTTGTAGAAGAGACTGAAGATGATGATGTAGAAGAGGATGATGATTATGTAGAGGATGAGATTGAACAAACTGACAGTGATAACAGTGATAGTGGATATGAAAATAGTGATGATGCCATAAATGATGAAGCTCGGGAAGAAGAGGTGGATTCTGAAACATTAATGATGGATTTGGAGTTTGGTAATGAGACACATTTGAATGGATATGTTACTGATGGATCAGATTCATTGCATAGTGTTAGTGCAAATGAATCTAATGAAGATGATCGAAAGAAACACCCCAAATGTCATGTATTTAATGCTGAGGTGGATATGGAAAATCCGAGATTTAAGAAGGGGATGAAATTTAGTGATAAAGAGATTCTGAAAAAAGCTATAAGGGAGTATGGAATTAAGAGCAGACATGATATCAAATTCAAAAGGGTTGACAAAGGTAGGATACATGTAATTTGCAAGGAATCCCATGCTCACATGCTGTGTCATGTATGGTACGAGAAAATCAAAGACCTGAAACCTTTGTTCATAGCTGCTACAAGAAAGAAACTCAGCAACTAATTTATAGCCATTTGATCAAATCTATTAGAGGTCCAAATCAGTGGGTGATTGACACTACATGTGAGTCAGTACTGCCACCAAAGCTTAGAAGGCCTCCTGGTAGGCCAAAGACAAAAAGAAAGAGAGAAGCAGATGAAACCACCTCAAATACTAGTGGTAGATTTACTAAGAGATGTGTGAAAATGTATTGTACCAAGTGTCGTAGACCAGATCACAATCAAAGAACTTGCAAGGGTGAAGTTGGTGCCAACATACCTATCTCTAAAACAAGACTAGTTGCTAGGAATCAAATGAGACCTTCTTCTGGTAGAGTGTCGAAATTACAGGTAATGTTAATCTTACAAATTAATTAATTTGATTACTTATTAATCTACATCTAACCTATTTTTTTCATTTTTTAGAGGAGGCCAACCCAAACTAGGCCTTCAACTTCAACCAACCAACCAGCAAACAGTCCATTTGTTTTTATCCCTACTCCAGGCCTTCAATCTGAAAACTTGAGGCAACAAACATGTCCTACAACAATTCCCATGACAGTTAGATGGATGCCTTATGGTAGTCAAAGTTTCAGCCAATCAAGTACTTTAACTCAGACTGGAACACAAGCTGGAACACAAGAATCTCATGCTCAAAACTGACAAAGACTGTAGGTTGGGAGTGGAAGCTAATGTGTTTATCACTTTTTGTTGGCAAGTTATTTTGGTCACTTTTTGTTGGCAAAATCATATGCTTGTATTTGGTCTTTTTCTGCTTACATTTTCATATGTTTGTATCTGCACAGTTTTGTAATGGATACAAATTTTCAATGAAAATATATTTTGTGAACATGTTTATGTTTCAGTGTTGGTAGTGTACTTTTTGTGAACATGTTTATGCTTGTATTTGGTCTCTTTCTGTAATGGATACATATTTTTTTGTTGGTCTCTTTTTGTGAACATGTTTCAGTGTATTTGGTCACTAGTTGCTACATGTACCAATTTATGATTTTCATATATTCAATCAACACAACTATCTTAAGCAACACTTAACATTTTTATTTTCTTAAGTCCAAAACATAACTAGTAAACATAGTAGTAAAACATCCTTAACACAGTAAAACAAAACATTTTCATTTCTTTCTCAACAAGACATAACCAGTAAACATGCTTAATACAGTAGAACAACACAAAACATAACTAAAAAACACCCTAAATTTAAAATCCATTTTCATTCCCTTCATCCTTTCCAACAAAACATAACTAATAAACATCTCCACTCCCCTTAGTGCATTAAGTACCACAGTAGTACAATACTGACAATCAAAACAAAAATTCAAACAAATCTCTCATTCCTTCTTTGGATGTTATTTGTCTTGATTTTGTTTAGCAGTCCCACGAGAGCAACTCTTGCACGTGGGCTCATTAGAGGATCAAACCAACAAAGAAATCTACAATGTTTATGAAGAAAATTCCCGTAATTTTTGCAGCCAAAGAATCTCCTTCCAGGGTTGGCATTAGACCACGATGTAGTCAGCTTTGCCGGATATCCGCATCCACACACCGGAATTTAAATGGGTTCTTCTACTTCAACCCTGCGTTCACTTGATCTTTGCCTACCTCCATAGATTTGGATCAGCTTCAAAATCTATGCTGAGAAATAGAAAATAGGAAATTAGGGTTTTGTTTTCAGCCAAAAGAGATTTTTATAGTAAAAATAAAACATAAAATATAATGAGGTAGATCATATCTGAAAAAAGATATTATTTTTTATCGCCCACGTCATCCCTGTAACGGGAGTTAGAGTCCACGGCAGAATTCCTTAATGGGAGTAACGGTGGAGTGCTAACTTTGAATCACACAGTGAAGTTCGATGGTATTATAGTATCGAATTTTAGTTCAGTGGCATATTAGAGTCACACATTAAAGTTGAGTGGTATTTCAGGTAATTTACCCTAAAAATACTTCAAACTTGATCCTAACATGAAAAAGATACTCGAACAAGCTGCGAGCATGAAAATGTCAGATTTAAACATAGAAAATCATTTGATGTTTTGGTAGGGAACTTGGAGTTTTGAAACGTTTTTCGATATTGGTATTCTGCTGATTTGGTTCGTGATTTAAACATAGGAGATGAGATCGATCATTGCTGCTGTTATTAATGATTTTTGCATGTTTCACTGCTAAGATAAATGAGTGGTTTGTTAATTTAGAAAAAAACAGCATTTACACCCCTCGTATAATTTAAAATATTTAGCGTGGAATTAATTTGAAATTTTTAAGGTTTGAGGTTTAATTTTAAATATTTAGCGTGAAATTAATTTGAAATTTTTAGGGTTTGGGGTTTAATTTGAAATATTTAACGTGAGATTAATTTGAAATATTTAGGGTTAGAGTTTAGAGTTTAGAATTTATATATGTGAAATTAGTGTTTAGGGTTTGAGCTTTTGGCTTATAAATGTAGAAACTAATAAGAAATATATATTATATCTGGAGAATTGTAACACAAAATTGTGCTTGGTGTAGTGACAAAGCCATTGGCTTTACCCTTTATTGTCTTGGGTTCGAATCCTGCTAAGCGCAGGTGAGGAAAATTTTGTTTTTCTCCTCTAAATTGGTGGTAACACGTGTCACCACCTGATTGGAGGGGGAAAATAAATTAATAAAATTAAATATAAATAATTAAAATTCTCCAATAAGGTGTTGACACGTGTCACTACTTAATTAAATAATTTATTATTTTATTAATTTAAAATTATGACTACATTGAAAGAATGTGTAAATAACAGTGACCAAATGTGTAATTTTAAATTTTTTCCATCAATTGCCATGTGGCAGTTCCTTCACTCCACCTTAGGATTTTAACGGCGGTTGTCAAAATAAGTTGATTTTATAAGTTCGTTGGTCTGATTGACGATTTCTATAGTTCGGTGGTCCAAATAAGTATCCCCAATTTGTTTGGTGGTTAGTAGTGTAATTTTCTCTTAATATAATTACATAATTAGTCTTCAAGTTCTACACTTATTTTAATTTAACCCCAATTTTAAAAAATTAACCCACATAATTTTAATAATCTATCAATTTAGTTCATTTTTTTTCTATTTCTCCTCTACTTTAATTGTTCAATTCATTTTCACCGCAACCCATTTAAAAGCCCCCAAAAAATTGGCCACGTCATGCCTTGCCTTGACCCCCTTTGACCTTCCAATATCTAACTAACAGGGGTGGTTCAAAAGTTTACAATGCCCTGTACAACTTATTAAAACGAGGCCCTTTAATTTATAATTTCAAAGGTATATAAGATTTTTTTCAAAGATATTTTTATCTTAGTAAAAAATATTTTATGAAGTCCTCTTTAAAGTCGTTTTTTATATTTTTCTTGTAATTTAGTAAACCACAAAATCTTTTGTTTTCTCCCTATAAACATTTAGTTTAACTCATTTGGGGCTCCTCTTTTCTTGGGGGCCCTGTGCAGTTGCTCACCTCGCACATGTCTAAAACCCCCACTAGGTGCAGCAATGTGGAAGTAGAATTACACATGAAAATCTCAGTGCTAAAGCAGAAAAAAAGCAGTAAACCCTCCTCCACATTTTTGAACAATTTAATTTTTAACTCTAACAGCTGGCGACTAAAATTGTAAAATAAGAATAGCTTAATGGTCAATGGTGTTATTTGTCCTAAAAAATAATACATAGACTACTAACAAGGAGGTAAGAGAAAATGACGTGAAAAATAAAAAATTATAAGTTAGCATCGACGTTAATCTTTTAATGGATTAACACCGATGAACAATAAAAACCGTAACATTAGAGACAATTGTGGCGGTTCAAAGATTTTGGGGGCCTTGTGCAATTTATTAAAATAGGGTTTTTAATTTATAATCAGTAAGAGATATAAGTATTTTTTATAAAGATTTTAATACAAAAAAATATTATTAAATTGTCCTCTTGAGCAACAAAAAATTAACTTATAAACATCTAAAAATCAAACATTTTCACTTCAAAATTATCATTCTTCTTTCATGCTTTACGTTTTAGATAAAAAAATTATATACACATAATTATATATATTTTTAAAAAATATTTAATTTAATTTAAATTCCTTATTTTCGGGGCCCCTCTTTCTTGGGGGCTCTGTGCGGTCGCTCCTGTCGCGCCTGTCCAAAACCCCCACTGCTAACCAATTTATTCTTTCAAACATTCTCTATATATATCCATTACTTTTGCTTCACAAAAACTCATAACAAAACCAAAGAAAAAAACAAACAAACAAAAGAATGTCCGAGAAAGACGATTGTTGTGCTGGTTTAAACAAGCCACGACCGGTTGTGAGAAAGTTTTTGGCTAGGCACAACATGAAGGAGTTGGAGCCATCTCCGAATAAGCATTGGCACGTAACCCACCAAAAAAACAAAACTTTATTCATTTAAGTTGGTTCCGTTTTTCCCATTAAAATGAATAATTTCTTGATGAATTCGAACCTTTTGGATTAAATTGTATATTTTTTCTGCAGTTTTGAGTTAAGATACTTTGATCCTTTCTTTGTTTTGGATGAATTCTCAAGTTAGTGTCTCTGTTTTTTGATGTAATAATTGGGTGAATTTTTTAATGAAAGTAAAAGCCAAGCAAGTTAACAATACAGAAAAGAAATAAAGGACAAACCAAACCATAAATGAAAACAAGGAAAAAAGTCAAAATGAAACCATGAGAACTTCAACCGACCAATCTTCCTCCATGCATAATTGGCAATGAAGAAACAATGAGGTAGAGAAAAGATAGAGGGTTTGTCAAAGCGCTAATAAGATGAACTTCCCCTAAAAAGCACAGTCTCAGAGGCAGAAATTGCAAAGATTTTGGTTTCGAAAATTACAGTCACCAAAAAAACCATTCAATTCGGTTTACATCAACAAACCTTTATAGAATTGAATTTGAGCTAGAAGATATGCAAGTTTTATTCGGGCTTTACTTGCGTCGTTGGTTATTGGCCAACTTCGGGGCTCTTAAATTAAAATAAGTGTAGAACTTGAGGACTAATTATATAATTATATCAATTTATATTAACTGCCACATCATTAGCCTTAAATTTTTAACAACGCTGGACTAATTTATTGTTTTTTAAGTCGAAGGACCAGTTTATAATTTTTAATAATCGGAGACGCAAAAGATAATTGGAGCATAACCGGAGTACCATTTATATAGTTTACCCTTTAATTTTACACTAGGCCATTAGTGAAAACACGACTTTTCATCCTTCAACTTCCATCACATAAGGAAAATAATTAATGATGAAAGCTAAAATATATGAATAATCCAATTCATAAATGATTTCACATTTGGTCAGCCATATGATACATATTGTATTTTATATTATTTTTATGTAAAACACAAATAAATATAATTAATTTCATTAGAATTTCAGGCATGAATAATACCTGTCAGGAATTTATTGACTTCTTGTCTTCAAATATTTTATAAATATAATTAAGGAGTTTGATATTATAAAGTTTCGAGTTTGAAGCTTTGTGTATGCAAAAAAAAATGTTAGAAAATTCACCCACCAAAATTAAACCTGCAATGTAAGTTGATCCGAATTAATCATGACAAAGCCCGAGAAGTAGAACTAGGAGGGCACCCAAATAAAATATAAAAATTCCGCAGTGTAGCTTCCAGGAACCAGATATATAGTTGAATTGAAAAGTTTATCCCAGAATGAGTTGACACAAGGTATAATATATATATATATATATATATATATATAGTTGACTATATAATTAACTAAGCCAATCAGCTGGTTTAAAGCCTGGAAAGTAAGAAAATTTCTACAGTGACAATGGAAGTTACATGTAGGGTTCCGAGGCAGGGATGGTCAAGGTCAATGAGTCTTTTATTAGGTGAAGTTAGATGGTTAATGATGAGGATATTCCATCCTTGGGAGATAATGGATACCGATATGCGAGGGTGTCCCTCCTAATAATGTTGTTTTCAAAGTTTGAATTCGTGTCTTCACAATGTGTCGTGCTAATGCAACCAACACGAAGCACGCGTTAGGGTTCGACAAAAGCTCATGTCTGCAAATAACGGTTGAGAATCTGGTATACTGTCGGGATATACACTGATTAGGGTAGATATTCTGTTCGGCTGATCTATTCAACCTACAAGTACATTATTATTATATTGCATGCATGCAGTCTCTAAATACCATATTTTAAGAATAGTTTGGTCAGCTTACTGTTCATATTATATATATATACATATATATATAATTTGGCTTCAGCTATAAATGTAAAGACCAAAGACCGGAATAATGTTGATAATTGTTGGGGGTCTTAATCACTTTTGACTTGTCTTCATCGCACAACGTTGTGAAAAGCTTGGTCTAAGCACGAGACTGATAGAAAAAAAGCTAAATTCACACAAAACAAACAAAATTCCAGCAGGTCTTCGTTTTCCTCAAGTCATCAAGCTAGCTGGGGCCCAAAGATCTAACTATTTACGCATGTTATTTCAACATCAACCATTGAAGCTTCCTGTGAATGTCCTAGGAAGCTCATGGCGAAACCACCTTGCAGATAATGAAGCAGAATATAATATATGTATAGCTGTGTATACTACTACTACTACCAGTTGACAGCAGTCTTTTGCTTTATATAAATGTCTAATAACGATTTTATGCCTCCGGACTCGCCAGAAAGCGACCGTGCCGATCAATCAAGTTTCGGGTTCCCTGACGGCTGGACTTTCGACGGTTGGCTCGAGGATTATCCTGAGGCTATCATCTCAGGGCCAATTCAGATTCCTTTTGATCAAGCTCATGAAGTTAATGATTCTGCTGGCACTAGCAGTCTCCTTCAAGTACTACCAGGTAATGGAAATTACTAGGAATTTGTTGAAGTTCTTGTATTAGTCTGTGTTCACTGAGTGAGAATCATGATTCTCTGTGTTGGTTGCAGAAAATGGAACTGTGAGGGAGAGGAGGGAAGCCAGAGAAAGATATGCATTCAAGACCAAATCCGAGGTCGAGATACTGGATGATGGATACAGATGGAGGAAATATGGGAAGAAAATGGTGAAGAACAGCCCAAATCCGAGGTATTTTAGCCAATGCTTCTATGGTTTAACTCTCTGTTATATTCATTTCCTATTGTCTGGTTGATAGGAACTACTATCGATGCTCCGTCGAAGGATGCCCCGTGAAGAAACGAGTCGAAAGAGATAAGGAGGATCCGAGCTACGTGATCACAACTTACGAGGGGATCCACAATCACCGAAGCGCTTCTTGAATCAGTTGACAATCCACCATTATTATCTCAGATTCAACTCCTGCAGAAAGCCAACATCGATCTGCAACAATCGCATGTCTGCATAGAATATCGAAAAGTCTGCGTCCATTTCTATCCATGTAGGTATCTGTAAGAAAATCCAAGGACCAGACTTCATGTGGTTTGGCCAACTTTATCTTGTTATTGTTAGCTTTTGCAGAACCCTGAGTTTCAATTATAAGTTGATCCTATATAGTGTTAACCACACAAAGTCATGTCTGTTTTTAGCTTAGGAGAACCGGTTGCGGTTGTTCAGATCTGTTCTTTGAACCCTCGATGTAATATCTCGAATAAAAACATAGACTTCTTGGTGAGCCAAGTGATTGCAGCATGAAGAAACCATTTGAATGTATATTCAACTGTAAACTTATTCTTAATGGACTCTACAATCTTTGACAACTTTAGTTGCAGAAAAGTTGGTTGATACATGCATACATATTAAACGGTCAAAATCCACAATCCACAACAAAATTTGACGACTTAATTAGGAAGATGACATCAGGGTTTTCGAGAATGTGGACCTCGATCTGCCAATTCTTTCAAACTAGTACCTGTTTCGTCGACATTCGAGGTTAGACTCCACAGCACATTCTCATCATGCATCTTTGTCATCATCACCATTGGGTATAATCTTACAACTGCATTTGACTTCGAAAATGTTTTCTTATTGGAGTTATCTGTGCAGCGTGTCCCCGACTGTTGCTGTGCTATGCTGCCTGGACTCGATATCTAATGCAAGGGCTTCATTCCTCATCTGAGCAAAATTGAAATCCTTCAACTTCATTTCTCTGATCAAATGAATCCTGCTCACATAGTAACTCTTGCTTCGACTTGTCCCACCTGTCAAATAATGATTTTGAGTTCATAAAACAGGATAAAAGAAAACAGTGGAAGACAAGAACGGAAAGAAATCAAGAAACCGAAAACAAGATCAACGCGTACCTCTCTAGAACTGCAGCTGTAGGTGCAGCTTCCAGTACCCAATACTGCAGGAAATACAGCAGCTCTAGATACTTGCGTCGCAAGGTGCCCAACATTTTCACAACTTATAAAATGTGAAGGATTCATAGACCACAGGACACCTCCATCCTTTGTTGGAATGAATTTGTCCAAAGCCTTCTCCTAACGGAGGTAATTCGACTCATTCCGATGACAGCTCTATTGGGCTTCCAAATCCATCGGTTCGAACACGCTGAGAACTTTGAAATGCCTTCTCATCTAAGCCCCGCTCAAGCATCAAAGCTTTTGCCTCCAAGTATTCAAGCATTTTGCCTCCTCGTCGATATCAGTGCCATAATCTTTAAGTATTGATTGTCAAAAGCAATCAATTGATAGTTAGCTAATAAAATGTCATGAACCGTGTTATTGTCCAAACTTGCTAACTTTTATAAGCACCATGGGGTCGAAAATAATACAAAACAAATGCCTCTCAGAGTGATTTTTTCAACTCAGAGGCACAATGAATACAATTTCCTACCATGTCCAAAAGCATGGAAATCCACATAATTGCCTACTTCCTACGGCACAGCTAAGTGCTAATGACTTGCAATAACCCAGAAATACAACGATGCCTGCTGCACGTTCTATAGTGTAAATACAAATGGAAAAAAGCTATGTTCAAACCATACGAAATTTATGTCGCATGGAAAAGTTGAAGAAACTAAATCATGGCTTACTCTTGAATTTCCTTTGAGCTTTCAGATCCAACACAAGTACCGTGATGTTGTCATTGCCTCCTTTTTGGAGAGCTCGGTTCAAAAGGTATTCGGCTGCTGCTTGAGCTGCAGGGTCGATTGTTTCGCCCCTTTCTGATCTCAGGGTTGCACCGTTCTTTTTGTGCCATTGAAGTATTCGTCTACGAGCCAGGTCACATGCTTCTTCGTTTGTCATAACGTCCCATAGACCGTCACTGGCTAAAATGAGGCATTCGTCTTCTTTAGCTCTAGGGACAAACAATACTTATGGTTCTGGAATGATCCATGGCTTCAAATATCTGTCACCTGAAACACCATGAACGGTCATTCTCGTTTTTTTAATTATTCCGTCCACTAAAATTATTTACTACGTGTCAACCCAGTGCACTTACACCCCTAGAACACCTGCAATATTACGACTTTTTTTCCTGACTAAACAAACAAGCATGCATGGATGTTTATAATCTATTACTCTTTAACATTCCCCAATTACCGTTCAACCGAGGGCTATAGAATAGCTGCATATTTTGAACACTTTATGCATATAAAAGTATCGAAAAAGCTAGACTCAAACCAGGTGTAAAATAGATACCGCAGATGCCACACCTAAGTAAGCAAATTTTTATATATAGTAATCCACAAGAGATAAATCTTGTATTCTGTTTTGCATATAGGCGATCAAAACTTAGAAACATGATAAAGTTCAGAAGACATAACTGAAGACGCACCAATGGACCTTGACATTGCAAGAACACCAAAAACCCGATGTCCATTCCATTGAATAACCTTGCCTCCAGCTGCTTCGATCCTTTCATATTCGTCTTCTCGATTTGGCTAAGAAATACAAACAGAATTAAAACATAAGGGTATAAGTTTCCAACAGTTGATGAACAAATACAATAAGATATGAAGGCCAAACTCACAATCTCTTACTTTATGATCCACGGACAAAGCCATGGGCTCTTTACCACGACATAGAACTGCCCTTGAATCTCCACAATTTGCTACAACGATATGAGAAGAACAAATAAGGGCAACAACAGCAGTAGAACCAACTGTTTCTGGGGCAACAGGTTCATGACCGGCTTGTCCTTCGACTTCGGCATCAACCTTAAGGAAACAATTAGTGAATGCCTTTTTCCACAGCTCTTGGCAACTATCCGTTACGTTTCCATTGTTCCAACATTCTTTAGCAAACTCTATTTGCTAAGACAAAGCATAGTGAAGCCGGTCTCGACAGTAGTTTGCAACCTGTATAACAGTAAATAACAGCAAAAGAATTCATTTCCTGAACAACCAATGTGATTTACAAAGGAAATCGCAAAACCGACCTGTGAACCTCCATGACCATCATAGACCCCGAAGAAATGAGCAGTCTGATGAGCAAAGCCCTTGTTCATGCCATCGAGTACCCTATCACCAATTAGCATTTCAATTGGAACCTTTACAAACCGCGGCACAGCAGCCACTGCATCTTCCATCTCGGGTCTCCTTCCACATATAGAAGTAAATCCCCAAAGAGGTACACATTCCACCTCGAACACACTGCGCGGAACAGGAACTGTCATAGTAGTTTCTTCCTTTTGGAGAGCCAATTGAAGAACCCCTTCAGATAGTTTCTCTTCAGAGCCATCTCCAACCTCTTCCTCAAGGCTTACAACCACAGCAATGGGATCACTCACAACGTCTGTTTCAACATTCTACTCCACAAACTTGGTGGCTTTCGCAATAATATCCAAACCGCAAATGCTTTTCTCGATGTCTATACCAGAAGTGGCATCAAAACCCAGGAAATCCTCTCCACATAAGCTACTAGTCTCACTTGCCACAGATAACGAACACCAGCTATCAATGTCACAAACACAATCGCCTTCCAAAGACAAAGAATCATCTTCCTCGCTTTCTTGGGCTATAATATCATTACTACCAATGCAACTATCTTTACTACTAGATACCATATCAACTTCTTCCATTACCTCTTCTGGTAGTTGCAAGTCTATGCTACTGACTTCAGTTTCCATATCATCACAGTTGCAATCCACATCTTCATGAGTTAAAATACCAATGGGATTTGCCATAAAAGATCAAATCTTGTGAATTGTGATGTCCACACAAGTAGCAAAGCTTGAGTTTTCACAGAGTGAATTGCCTAATCTAAATGGCAACTCCTCCATCAAAATTCCCTTCAACCCCTTCAAATATCACACTAGTAATCAGTGTTTAGCTAAACTAATGACAATGGAACTGAGAATTGTGGGTTTTAACAGACCATTAACCATGCCATAATCAACTCAGGTGTCCAAAGAGGATTCAAGTTCAGGTTTTGAACCTATGGGTGAGTAAAAAAAAGGTGGTGAAAAAATGGGTTATAGTCGGATCTGGTCAACTACAACTGGATCCAAACTTCCATTTGGGGGAATTTCTACCCAAAATAGTTGCTTTCCACCTTTGATTATTTACATCAAGAAATAGAGAAACACCAAAAACATCCACACAACCAAAAGCAGATCAAATTTAAAGCCAACCCTTTATCCTTAAACACAAAAAGGAAAGACTTTGAGAGAAAGAAGGGGGAAAGGGTTCATGAGAAAGAACTCAAAGAAAAGTGGTGCTCCAAGAATCACAAGAAAACCCTAAAAAGGAGTGTACCCTTCTTCAGATATTATACAAAGAGTTCCCAGGATCTGAGGCAACCCTTCTCAGCCTCATGCAATTTGTTTGCTCAAATAATTGGCTAAAAATTATAGTAATCAAGAAAAGAAAATGTAGAAACTTTAACAGCAAAGGAATGACTGCTACCTAGTTTTGCCAACTGTGGTAGAGTTCTTCTGTTTTGCCAATCACTTTGTGGTTGTTTTCAAGCAGGAAGCTGTAACGAACCGTTTTAATTAAAGTTAAAAACGGTGTCGTTTTATTATGCTTTTAGTTTCATAAAGTGTTGTCGTTTTATATTTTAAGATAAAAATATCAAAGTTGTAGGTTTTTTGCTATCGAATGAATGAAAGTGTTTTTGGCTCTCTTGTTTTGACAGAGAGAATTCTGAGTCTCCCCTTGCTTCTTCTACTTCTTTCCCCAAATAATTCTTGTTCTTGATTTGTTCTCTTACAAAGGCATCAGAGCTCACGATATTGGTTTAGATTGTTAAAAATGAGAGAATTGACTGAGAAAATTGCGAAGGAACTGCTGGAAGGATTTGCTATTATATGGGATAAAGTGTTTGATCAAGTGTTTGGGCCTTCGAAAAGAAAAGAGAAACAAGATTTTCAGCCTGAGTTAATAAATCCAGGAATCGCAGACTCTGTGATAGCTGAGGAATCGGATGAATCATCTTTGGTGACCGATTTCGCAGAACCGAATGTTCAAGTCTCGGCAACTGAAATCTCCGCTGCAGTGGGGTTTAGTGACTGTTTGCTGGAACCATCACTGGTTCAAAGTGAAGTGCCAATAGAGTTGGTTGAGACAGAACAGGAACCGTTGGTAACAGACTCTGTTGAATTCAAGGTGTTTGACGAATTGTCGGTGATAACATATGTGGAGTCGTATGATTTTAATGGTTCATTTAACGGGGTGTTGGAGGCTCCACAAAATCAAGGTATACGGTTGGATTCACCTGTGGCGATGAGAGGGATGCATCCTAGTGAAATTAGGGTGTTCGATGGAAGGCTGCCACAGATGAAGGATGCAATATTGAGTATTAGGAAATCTGTTCATTTGGTTACCGACTGTCCATTTGGTCGAGGTAACTGTTTGAATGAGTTTTTAAATATGTTTAATGATGAATGGGTCGAGTACAGTCTTCCTAAGGTGTTAATACCTTCTTTTGATCCGGGGGGAAGTGAAACTACAAAATGTTATTGTCGTGATATTTTAAATACCTTCTTTAATGAATTTAAGTCTGGAAAATATGTGTCAAGATACAGTAACTCGAATTGGACAATTGTATTAGTTAATGGACATTTTAAACAGGCTCGACTATTGCTTGTTAGGAGGTACTTTACTGCTATGTTAGTTTCTCGAAGCTTTTGGTATTTTGTTGGAACAAGACACTTGAAAAGAGGAGTGAATGATCAAGCGAGGGTCGCAACTGATGTTGAAGTGGAGCGAATTGTTTTTATTGAGTTGTGTCTTATTATTAACAATGATCATGCGTTTTGGGAAGGTGATGGAAAAACTACAGTCAGAGGAGATGATTTACTCACTGTCGATTTGTATGACATTCAAAATGGTGTAGTTATGGTCATGGAGATGGATTCAAAAGCTTCAATGATTGAGGGAACATATATGCTGAAGAAACCTGAGTGCAAAGTGAACATTCTCGGTATAATTAATGAGGAATTCTTGGAGAAATTTAGACTAGAGAAGAGAATTAGGAAGGCTGTAAATGAAGCTGAAAATGAAATCTGTAGTAAAAATACCACACTCAAATTTCAGCAGCAAAAAGGCATTCAAGTTGTTATACAACCAATTACCAATAGAAATACTGGTAATGTTCATGGTAAGTCGAGAACAAGGGCCGGTGTGGATGAAAATAAGGGATTATGTGAGCTGAAATATGAAAGCTACTGCATTTGGCATGAAGAAAATAGGAATAATCAAGATATTGAAGCTAAGGGGTCCTCTATCTACATCAAAGGTTTGCCTTGGAATGCTAGCATGCTGGAGAATGAATTTAAGAAGTCTGGGCCTATTAAGGTTAGTGGTATTCAAGTTTGAAATCAAAAGGGGTTCTTTTTTACTTTCGTGAAATTTGAAATGTCTAGTTCTATGCAAAGTGCTGTAGTGGCTTCACCAAGTAATCATTCCTTCTATTCTATAGTGTTAGTACACTGGAAATATTTTGTTGGTTCAGTGATTTTCGCTATCTACTTGGAAGATCTCACAAGAAAATACCTCAGTGATCTAGATAGAGTCACAATTAGAGAGGTGAGAAGGGCTAATGAAGATATTATTCATGGTATGCATGTGATTCCTTCTAATTCGGAGATGTTACCTTGGCTTCTAAAGAAACCGCCTGATATTATCATAGGTGTTGGAGTATTGGTGATGGAAAGCTTGGAACATACAATGAAAAGAAATGCACTAATTATTGTCGAGTACCTAAGTAGATTTGTTATTTGTGATTCTCATCTTATGACTGATCCAAGAACTTATGGTTTTGATGTGTCTTCATGCATTGAAAGGGGTCCTGAAGATGTTGGTGTGTCCCCTAAGGATGTTAACTACATCAATGCACATATAATTTCTACTCTTGCTGATGGCCTAACCGAGAGAAATGCTAGAACTTTTGACCCGGGAAGGAGTTCTATAGTAACGTTTACAATGACGAAACTTGTGCATCAATGTATGGAGAATGAATTTCAATTCCTTGAGTATTTTCCATCATCAACACATCACAAGAATGTAGCAGTTGTTCGACATGATTTCATCAATTCTTCAGCTTCTAAAAATAAGTTGAAAGCATTTCTGTGGGTTCTCGAGTCAAGCTTAGCTAAGACTAAAAGAGCTTTGGGCAATGTTTGGTCAAACCATTTAAAGAAAGGAAAAACGATTAGAGGGTGCTCAAAGACTTATGCAGGGCCTTCGCTTATTGTCTTTTTATTTAATCCTTGAGGACAAGGATTATTTCGAGAGGGAAGTTTTGTAACGAACCGTTTTAATTAAAGTTAAAAACGATGTCGTTTTATTATGCTTTTAGTTTCATGAAGTGTTGTCGTTTTATATTTTAAGATAAAAACATCAAAGTTGTAGGTTTCTTGCTATCGAATGAATGAAAGTGTTTTTGGCTCTCTTGTTTTGACAGAGAGAATTCTGAGTCTCCCCTTGCTTCTTCTACTTCTTTCCCCAAATAATTCTTGTTTTTGATTTGAACTCTTACAGAAGCTTTTTTAACATCCTTGGATGAGACATGAAAAAATAGAAATTAAAGGTATGAACTTTGCTTTGCTTAACATTTAGGGTAAACTATCTGTTTGACCACCAATCTATTGGGAAAGTTTTAAAATGACCACCATAGAAAAAAATGCATTATTTGACTACCCAAACTATTAAAATAGGTGGTGACACGTGTCAACACCTTATTGGAGGAATTTAATTATTTATATTTGATTAATAAATTATTTTCCTCCTCCAATCAGATGGTGACATGTGTCACCACCTAATTAGAGGAGAAAAACAAAGTTAAGCACAAATGCCATCCAGGGGAATCGAATCTGGGTGGTGTAGGTGCAAAAGCAATGGCTAAGCCACTGCACCAAGCACAATTTTGTGCTTTAAAACACCAAATGCAATTCTACATATGTTTCAAAAGTTTCCCAAAAGAATCAGAAATTTTGAAAGAGTATTTCCCCTTTCGAAGTATTTATGCTATGAACAAAAGGAATCCTTCAAATTATAGAGATCAGAAGGAACATAAAGCGTGGGGATAAATTCCCAGAAATTCAAGAAAAATAAGTTAATAGTCTACCAAAGAATTGTAATGATCATACACTAGATCCATGTTTACAATCAGGAAAAAAATCCCTTTAGTCATATCAAAAAGAAATCAGAGTCCAGAACCTGAAATTATTGATGTTTGTAAAACAATCAAGTACAATGAAACAAAAAAGAGTAAACAGAGAACATAGTATCAGATCAAACATTGTTTTTCATTGGAAACAGTGACGACACACTGCAATTTAAAATAGGATCAAAAAAGTTAAAAAAAATATACATACACCAGAACAAGAAGAAAACGATGATACCAACATCCAAAACTGAATTGCAATCTTCAACAAAAGAAAAGCAAAAAGAATTGATTTTCAAAACCGGTTGATCTGGAAAATGGAAAAATTCAAAAAAACATCACCTTTTGAATTTCCAAAAACTGGAACTGTTTTAAATGTTCTTCGAAAAAACAAAGCTACTATACGTCAAGTGAATTAAACAAATATAAAAAGGGAAAATGATAATTAAGTCGAACTAAAAACAATTCAATGAACCCAGAGATTAAGGCAACAGATATGGAAAGAATGAATCGAAATTGCAAATACTTACTGTTAAAGCAATCCAAAGAACAAAGATTTGGGAATCATGGCCTCTAATACAATCCCAAGCATAATGATTTTCTCTTTCTTTACCCAAAAAGCAATAATATTTTTTTCAGAAATAAACAAATAGAAGCAAAGAATACAACAGAAATGAATTGAAGAAAAAAAAGGAGAGGGAAAGGAAACAATGAAGAGAAGGATTTAGAAAGAATGAGAATTAAAAAGAAGGGAAAAAGATAATGAGAACACTGACAGAGAGCATTTTATAGATGATGAAGATGAAGACAATGAGAACCCAGAACCCAGGGAAAAAGATATATATTGAATTTGGTGTTTTAAAGCACAAAATTGTACTTGGTGCAGTGGCTTAGCCACTACTTTTGCACCTACACCACCCAGGTTCGATTCCCCTGGATGGCATTTGTGCTTAACTTTATTTTTCTCTCAGCACCTAATTAGAGGAGGAAAATATTTTATTAATCAAATATAAATAATTAAATTCCTCCAATAAGGTGTTGACACGTGTCACCACCTAATTAATTTATTTTATTAGATTAAAATTAGGACTAAATTGATAGAATGTGTAAATAGTAAGGACGAAATGTGTAATTATACCTTTAATTTTTTAACTGCCACATCACCTTCCGTTAGCCTCTTAACGGCAGGTGGCCAAATTGATCCCATTTTAATAGTTTGAGTAGTCAAATGACGCGTTTTTTCTATGGTGGTCATTTTAAAACTTTCCCAATAGATTGGTGGTCAAACAGATAGTTTACCCTAACATTTAATGATATGGGTAATCTTCATCGTGGTTTTTTTGTTTGAGGTTTATTTTATTGGGTAAATTGTACTGTTGGTCACCCAACTATCACTGTATTTCTATTTTAGTCCCTCAACGATTTTTTTGTCAAAATCGTCCTTTTCATTAGATACTTTTTCTTTTTTGGTCCCTACAGTTAAAAACTAACAAAATTGGTTACGTGTATTTTTTTAATATTATTTTCTCTATCCTCCTTATATTATTTTTAAAATTTTATTTGAACCAATGTAGTGGTGACACGTGTCACACCACAACAAAAAAATTAAATTAAATTTCATTGAGGGGAGCACTAAGATTTGAACTCGCACCCCTAAGAGAAGGAACAAATGTGTTTAACTGCTACACTAAGCACCACATATTGATCAATTTTACCACAGATTAATGTTAAATTAAAGAAACGAACCCAAAAAAATATTAAATAATTATTTATCTTATTCGAACACAAAACCTTATTGATAAATATTTAAACACCAAGTTAAACTAAAAAAATGTAATACTTTTAACTTAAATTATATTTAACTAATTTGTGATTAAAATTAAAAATTAAACTAGATTTCATCTTTTCGTTTTGTTCGATATGACAAAATTAATTAAATCATTATTTATTTATTTTAAAAAAGTAATACTAAATTACATTAAAAATTAAATTAATAATATTTATTTATCATTTAATATAAATTTTAAATTATATTTATTTATTATTTTTAAATGATCTAAGATCCTTTTAAATAATTTAATATTAAATTTATATAAAAAATAAATAATTATTTAATATATTTTTGGGTTTGTTTCTTTAATTTAATATTAATATGTGGTAAAATAGATTAATATGTATTTCTTAGCTTACTGGCTAAATACATTTGCTTTTTCTCTTGGTGGCGCGGGTTTGAATTCCAACAGTCCCCCTTAATGGAATTCAATTTTATTTCTTTGTTGTGGTGGTGACATGTGTCACTACCGCATTGGTTCAAATAAAAATTTTAAAAATAATATAAGGAGGAGAGAGAAAATAATAAAATAATATTTAAAAATATTTTTAAAAAAATACACGTAAGCAATTTCGTTAGTTTTTAACGGTGTGGGACCAAAATAGAAAAAGTATATAACGGAAGAGACGATTTTGACGAAAAAATTAGTTGGGGGCCAAAATAGGAAACAGTAATAGTTGGGTGACTACCAGTGTAGTTCACCCTATTTTATTTTGGGTACTCGAATTTAAAAAAAGATTATTTTTGTTATTTATGTTTTGAATCATGTCTGTTTTGGTCCCTTGGTCGTTAACCCCGTTAATAAAACAAATTAATTTCTAGTTTAACCCCCAAACTTTCAAAACTTTTTTTTCATCATCTTCTCCAAAAATTATATATTTCTCGAACATTAAACCTTTTTACGGAACATTAAGCCTTGAAACTTAAAAGCAGAGGAAACAGAAAATTAGTTGGGGGACCAAAATAGGAAAACGGTGATAGTTGGGTGACCACCAGTGTAGTTTACCTTATTTTATTTTGGGTACTCGAATTAAAAAAAAAAGATTATTTTTGTTATTTATGTTTTGAATCGTGTCTGTTTTGGTCCCTTGATCGTCAACCCCGTTAATAAAAACAAATTAATTTCTAGTTTAACACCCAAACTTTCTAAACTTTATTTTTCACCGTCTTCTCCAAAAATTATATATTTCTCGAACATTAAACATTTTTTTCCGAACATTAAGCCTCAAAACTTAAAAGCAGAGGAAACAGAAAAGAAGCTTTTGGGTTTTTTTATGTTGCATTTCAATAAAGTTTGAAACTTTTTATTCGTTAGTTTAATTCCAGCATGCAATTAGTTTCAAAGTTCTATTTTGTTGTTAATTAAGCTTACTAAATTGTCTTTTTGTCTTTTATTTGAGCATTCTGATCTGAATTAGTTGGATGTTTGGGTTTTTTATCAATTTTCTTTTTTTTTTAATTGTTAGTTGTAATTTGTGTTTGGGTTTTAAATGAATTCAAAATTTATTAAGTTGCTATTTGAAGTGGTTTACAATCGTGTTATGTTATGTATAATCTAAGAGATCTCAATTTCTTTTCTGAGTTAGTATATGAGTGTGAAGAACATAGGTGGTTCAATTTTTATTATTTTTTATCTGAATAAGCAAATGATTTAGTGCTCTTACAGAAGTCATATAGATTTGTAAAGTTTACCATTGATTGTCAAGGAGAGTTTAATTAATTCATTTGTTGAGTCTTCAATGACAGTGTTCTTTAGGTTTTCGTATTAGATTCTGACAAACTCCCAGCACCTATTCTTCTACTCTGTTTGATTTTCTTGTTATTAGGTTTTGAATCTTATGATCTTAGAGATAACTACAGCACAACTTGTTATGAATTTGTATCTAAATGTTCATAATTTTTTTTTTGGATAAATGTTCATAGAAATTCCATTCAGCTTAGATGGTTTAGGCGTTGTATCGTTGACCTAAAATCGGTTTCTTCATCCCGGAGTGACGGATTTATGATAGTAGGAAGGTTTAATGTTCGGAAAATTCTGTGGAGACATGGTTGATTTTAAGTTTCAAGACTTAATGCTCGGAAAAAAAGGGCTTAATGTATGGGAAATGTATAATTTTTGGGTAAGATGATAAAAAATAAAGTTTTGAAAGTTTGAGGTTAAATTAAAAATTAATTTTTTTATTTACGGAGGTTAACAGTAAGGGATCAAAACAGATACGATTCAAAACATAAGTGACAAAAATGATTTTTTTTTTGAATTCGAGTGACCTAAATAAAACAATCCTCAAACAAAAGGGACCACGAGTGAAGATTACCTTAATGATATTAATTTAAGTAGAAAAGCTCAAATGATCAATCAATTAAGGGGTCGATTTGCAACGCGTTTGGGACAATGTTCGGATGAAAATCAGTTGCCAAACGAAAGAGCGCCGCTGAACACTTTGCTTTTGCCCCTCTTTATCGTGTTATTGTGGTTGAATCTAGTACCAAACGCTCGTTTTAAAAAAGCTAAATTTTGTAACTTCTCTGACACCTACTTTTTCACCGTAAATGATCTTTTACCAGTGAAGGTGGACGGGCTTTAAGGATTAAAAAGATTTTTTTTTTTTACTTTTATTGATCAAAATAAGATTTTGATTTGTTTATATTCTTTTATATTTTATGTGCAATACAATAATAGATAATATTATATGGATATTTTGAGATCAGAAAAATTAAATAATAAGAAAATGCATTAGGAAAAAGACGGAGAGAGTGGCTCGAATTAACTTGCCTTAGTAATTAAAGAAATGGTTGTTGTTTTTAGAGGTCACAGGTTCGAGCACCAGCAGCTGCAGCAGGGTGATTGAGCATACATTGTCAAATGGTTGAGAGTATATTCAGAACAATACTCCTTGTAATCACCTTAGCTTTAAAAAAAAAGAAAGAGTGTGTCTAATGTGTGTAAGGAAGGGGAAAAGAGGAGAGTGATGACACATGTCAAATCTATAATGTGTGTAATCTCCTCGTTTTTTTGTTTTCTCTTCGATTTTAAAGTGTTTTACTTCACCTATCGGTCAGCTCGTTTGTGGAGGTTCTTCTCCGACGTTGTTGGTCTTGTTCGAGCTCTCTTGAGCGAGGAGATTTCTTTGGTTCGCGGCCGAGAAGAATTCCATTTTCAGTTTCATCCTTTATTTTGGCGGGTGGTGTTTCGACACCGTTTTTTCCCGCTGTTTTCTCAGCCTTCGTGATGGCCTCTATCTGACCACGAAGCTTGCTGTTTGGATCTCTCACTGCAACGCTACCAACATTCCTATGCTTCTGCGTCTTCAGAAACAACATGCAGCTTGACGAGTGAATGCTGACTTTAGTTCTCTCTCTGTCTATCCAGTTGGTTCTCCTTGCTCTCTTCGCTTTGGGGAGTTTGTTGCTGCCTCTTTTTTCTAATGTGTGCTTTCTTTGTTTTCGTTGCTCGGTTCTTTTTTTATTTTGTTCTGCTGTTTGTGTTTTGGTGTTTGTTTCCGTTTGTTCTCTTTTTGTTTTGTTCTGTTGTTTGTGTTTTGGTGTTTGTTTCCGTTGTGTTTGTTTTGTTTCGTTTTTTGGTGTGTTTCTCCTCTTCCCCCTGTTTTCTTGTTGATTTGTGTATGTGTTATTTCTTTGTTTAATAAAGCTGGCATTGTTCGAAAGAAAAAAACTAGTAAAACAAATAAATGAAATCAACGTTTCATTAACTATCATTAATTTCATCAGTTTCATATATTTAATGTTAATTGTACATACAAGTAATCTAATATCTCTCTTTTCTAATAATCCCATCCCCAAAATTAGGCACACATGGTACATTCTGTGTGATAACTGGTAAACAGAAACCAACACCGTATTAATTTAATATTTATAGCTATCAACTATGATACACTAAAATGAGCAAGAATGTAATGACACATTAGCAATTACCTAATTTCTTCGTAAGAAGAGCCATGTTTGATGTTCCGGACTTCGGCTGCATATTCCCACAGCAGCTGAACAGGCAGTCGTGTGAACCAACCTACCATTTTCATCAGCAAAACCAAAAGGCAACAATAGATTTTGTATATTGAATAAGGAGAAGTCATGGCCATGGTAAAACCAACACAACAAAGGAGGAAAAAAGCTTTAGATAATTAGATGTTTACCTTCGTGCAGAAATTTTATTGTCATTTGGTTTAGAGCTCCCTGCACATAGGTTCCAAAAGTCAAGGCCAATTGTAAGGCAATCACTAACTAATAAACAAACCAGAAAGAGGATGTCGACTAGAAAAATAGTCTCTCTGATAACAGGTCAATCTCCAAGAATTTAATATTGACAAGTTTATCAAAATCTTCAGGCAAATTCTAACAATCCTAAACCAAGTGCATCCTATCACTAAATAAACACCACGTGAAATTTCAAAGTCTAGACTAATAATGCTCTTTCCTTACTAGATATTACAGAGAGCTCTAATAGCTAGGGGTGTTCATGGTAGGTTAACTGTATCGTTTAGCTTAAATGGTTGGTTAACCGTTATAGCGGTTATTAACCGTAACCTAATCGTTAAAGAAACGGTTAACCGTTAATTTTTTAAGTGGTTAACCATTATAGTTAACCTATAAAATGAACGGTTACGGTTTATTTCGCACACCCCTACTAATTGCGCCATGCAACTGTAGTGTATAAGTGACTCACTCCAATGACCGGAGCAAGAGATAAATCTTACAAAGCCTAAAGCTCTTATGACTGCAGGAATATCCTTTTCCAGACATTACTTCTCCAATATATTATAACATTTACCAAATTAACCATATGAAAATATCCAGAATTATTACTTTGCATTCACATCTTGTTTCATGCAAAACCAAAATACCTGTTACTTTTACATTTTCCACGATGGTGACGGTTTTAAATACTTCTCTAGTTGTCTCTTAATAATATCTAAAATTGTTTCAACGACCAACGTTACATTGAACTCAGAAGATAGCATCCTAATTGCATGTGCTCACATGAACATGACAAAAATGTGTGGAAAAAACAAAATATATAACAAGTCTACCTTACTGTCAAGATTTCCAATGGCCATTACAGGCCCTGGAAATGTAATGCACGGAAAGGTCATAGCTTCCTATATTTATGTTTTTCTCTTTAGAGGAGATTTTTAAAGACTGAATCAAAGCCTAGTTTTATGAGAATAAGCACTGTAATTTCTAGTTTTTTGGACTTCAAACTTCTGTTTAAATCCACGATAAATAGTTACCGACTTACCGTTTTGCATCTTTTGCTTAGATGGGAGATCTCCAATCTCCTTCCGCCTGTTTAGTATTTGACGGCGCATTCGAGCATCAAAACTGGCCTCATCATCATCATCACTATGATCAAAGGAATTACAGTGCAACTCCTTACAGACAATTGCATATCACCATCTGCATCTTTTTTATCTCCTTCTCTTCTTGATCTTAGAGCTCCCCTCACAGACAATTGCAACTCCTTAGCAGCTTTGGCAGCAGCTAAATCCTGCATCAAATAGTTGCATTAAGAATATGGAAGCAAGATTTATTGATTGCTCATTAGACGGAAAAAACACTAAGGCAAATGGTAGTAAATAGAATGATTGGAAGAAGAATTTTTGTAAACAAGAAAACTGTGCTTCAGTTAACTTGGCTTGAGCATGGTTTCACAAACTACTCAAGTATTAGAACAAGGTGAGGGAAAATAAACATCAAGATAGATATGGGATCTTACCTGTTCTTTATCAGGAACTTATTGCTTTAGGAGACGGGGATCATCCAATACATCATGACTACTCTTAACCTTTAGCTTCACTGCTGCCAATTCTTTCTCTTCTTCTTCAGCTTCTTCCCCAAATGAAAGCAAGTTAAGCTTTCTGCATTCTCCAAATAAAAACAGCACCTAAAAACAGCAGCTCAAAGTATAAAAAATAAAACTGGCCGACATAATGCTCTTCAAATATAATAAAAACTAAGGACAGTAAGCTGTTTAGTGTTTACAACACAACATAGCAATCTGGTTAATTATTTACTTAAAAGAAGTATAACAGGGAAAATTAACCTCGACGGACTTGATTTTAGGAGGAGGATCCAAAGGCCGGTCATCCTGATCAGTATCGACCTCGCCTATCCTCAGAAGATTAAATATAGAGTCTCCAGTAACCTACCAAAATGAACAATCAGCTCTAGTAACACTCAAGAATGGATTACAATATAAAATAAATTATATTAGAATGCAATCACATGTTACCTTCCCAAATATAGTGTTCTTTTTATCAAGCCATTCACATTTATCCAAAGATATAAAGAACTGACTCCCATTGGAATGCGGCGTACCAGCATTAGCACAAGCAACAATACCTCTATGATTAAACCTTCAACGTGAATGAAACTCGTCCGAAAACGCACTCCCGTAAAGTTTTTTTTTTTTTTTACAAAGCTTTACTATAATCCTAATACTACCTAGATGAGAGGGAAGGGCAAATTTCTAGAAAAAGAAAGGGATGTTATTGGTGGGTCTAGAACTCATGATTAAATAAAATGAGGAATAAAAATGAGCAACTTACTAACTGACTAAATATGTTTGCTATACCAACAATATAAACGGAAAAAAAAATTATGTTCTTTAAGTTGTTTAATGTTGAAGTTGCCATGCCAACAATATAAATATAAAATATTTAGTTAGAAGGATCTTTCCATAATAAATTTTTGTAGTACTTGATTTAAATTAATCGATTAAAAATAAAGGTTCTTTAAATTAGAGAAAAGATTCCTTAGATATTTATCAAGAAATAAGAGAATGGGTTCCTTATAAGCCCAAGTGGAACCATTTTCCTACACAATGTGTGATGCAGTTTAACCAGAATTTTATGCATTATTAGTAGTGTTTCCCTTGAGTGACTTGTGTTTGAGCAGCACAGTCTGCAAGTTTGTGTGAGATTATTCATGTATAAAATTGAATTAAAATACTATTTTATAATTAAATTAGAATGGTAAAAGAGCTGTAGTCTGCAAGTTTGTGTGAAGTTATTCATGTATGAAACTGAATTAAAATCATATTCTATAATTAAATTAAAATGGTAAAAGAGCGCTCGAGTAATTAAAACATGAGCAATGTTAAAGTCTAGTAATCGAATTGGTTTTTTTTTTTTAATTTTAGTGATCAAAACAAAAGAGAAGAAAATCAAGTGATGAAGTTCATAATTTACCCAAAAAAAAATTTAGCCGAGTGCCCCTCATGTAATAATCTGAAATCAGCAATATTGAAAAGTTTCAAATAGATTGGCATGGTTCTGGCAGCAAAATTTAATCTGTTTCTCTTGCAAATGGCATGGACCTGGTCAAATTGCCTAAAACAAGCCACGGCGGAAACCATTGCAGTTTCACCTAAATACCAGGAGAACAACCCTAAAACTAGCCCCATGTTTTCTTTTTTTGTCCTTCATTCTCCCCATTTAGTTGTTGGTATCGTACGACCCTTTTTTTCCTTTTCGTTTCTGTTAACAAGAAAGCCATAGCAGGTGGTGAGGTGGCATTGCCCCCCGGTGATTGCGACGGCGGTGCCTGTGGTGGTGGCAGAAACTTGATTCTGTCATCAACCACAAAAGCCCAGTACACCGCCATTGCCGACCACAGACAGCGTCGTTTTATTGACATGGCTCCTCGCCTCTCATCGGATGACAATGTACCCGCCAATACCACCGCGGTGGCCATCGACAAAGACAAGAACAGCCCGCACGCCGTCCGTTGGGCTATCGACCATCTCGTCATTTCCTATCCCTTCATCATATTGATCCATGTTCGGAATAAATCCCGTGGGTACCCCTTCTCTTTTTTTTTCTTGTATTATTATGGGTAAATATATGTTTTGGCATCTGAAGTTTACTTTAAATTGCAATTTGGTATTTGAAGATTTTTTTCCGGTCAAGTATATGAATTTAACATGTTGGTTCAAATTGATACCCGAACCTTACTTTTTTCCAAATGGTGCTTACATTAAACGACTATCATGACTTAAAATTAAAAGGGTAAACATCACCATTGATAGCTAAACTATTCACGCTTTCCTATTTTAGTTGTCAAACTAGTATTTTGTACAAAATCATCACTAATATTACGCTTTTTTTATTTTGGTCACTAAAATATTCTCGTTTTATTTTTTCTGAGATTTTTTTTAACAGTGGTGATGTTTGACCAACTTAAAAATCAATTTCAATGATCTAATAGGACCAAAAAAAAGTTCGGATATCCAATTGGACAAAAATTTAGACATCAATTACATCTTAAAACAAAATTAAATTTTGACCTATTATCATCATCTTCATTGCCCTCTTTTTATTCGAAGAAAAGTGTAAAAAAAACTCAAAGGACTAGTTGGTTTAATCTGACGAGGCGCTAGGTCACTCAAATAAGCATGAAATTAACTTTTGATAGAGTGAATGAAATAAACTAGATTAAAAAGGTTGTCCTATAATAAATCTATGCAATATCTAATTCGGATTAGTCGGATATACAAAGAGACAAAGAACTTTTTCCATGCTTTTTGTTTTTGTTTTTTTGGTTCTGATTTCTGTCATTTTCATGCAGAAAATGAATGCGAATCTGATAACGACATAAACCAGCTTTTCGTCCCTTTTCGCGGCTACTGCGCTCGCAAAGGGGTAAGCAAGCATTTCCCATGAACAATGGTTGAAGAATCAGTCCAATTTTATAGGTGTATATGTCATATCATTACAGATCAAATTATTTAAAGGATCTAATAGAAAAGAAAAGTTGGCTCGAGGACTGAAAATATACATTTTGAAAAGTTGAATGAATTGCAGAAAAAATCAGAGTTGGTAGACCCTGAGTTTATGAACTTGTTCACTAAATTGAAGCTAAATGTAATCTAATTTCATTGTCAAATTTAGATTCAACTGAAGGAGGTTGTCCTTGAGGATGCTGATACCTCCAAAGCACTTTTGGACTACATCAGTAGAAACTTGATTAACAACATAGTCCTCGGTGCAGCAACCAGGAATGCGATAACGAGGTTCGATATATCTTGTTTCGTGTTTTGAATTTATGGTTTTCAATATATTATGTTCTGATGATCCAAGTTTAGTTTTGGGTTTTTCTCTATGTTATGTCCTAACAAATTAAAGTTCAGTTACTTGTCTTACAAGAAAACCAAAAGTGACGCTCCGACTACCTTGATCAAATCTGCACCAGAGTTTTGTTCCGTGTATGTGATTTCCAAAGGTAAGGTTGTGTCGGTGCGAACAGCACAACGACCCGTGTCGAATACCGCTGCTCCACCAAAGGCACCTCTAGGAACGCCAGCGCAGTTTCCGTCGGATCTAATGGACGATGACGGATACAGGTAGGGAGAAGTTGGTTGCATTTTCGGTATTTAATTAAAAGATCGGTGACATTCTATGTTTGTGGCAGAGGACAAAGTATGAGAGGAGTATCGGGAAATTCAGGACCGGAGAGACAATCCATTGATAATTCCTCGAGAGTACTTACGCGTGACAGACCCAGAAGCTCCCCAGCAAATATGTCATTCGACATTGATAAAGTCCGACCGTCAACATCGAGACAAGACTCCTTGTCTAGTGACATAGACTTTCCAAGAATTTCCCTCGGATCTGTTGATATATCTGACCAAGATATGGATTTTGATGTGGGTTCAAGCAGCCATTTGGAGCCATTTCAACAAAGTTCGGTAAGCATCCTTCGGTGTTTGTACAGTAAAGCACAACTAGCCTAATGACAGAACTATTGATCATAATATGATATGGACATGAATTGCAGAGAGACCTAGAAGATGAAATGAGAAGGTTAAAGCTTGAACTTAAGCAAACCATGGATATGTACAGCTCGGCTTGCAAAGAAGCTCTTACGGCCAAGAAAACGGTGATCGATTACTACCATATTCTCTAGTTCTAAAGAGTGTCAAGAACATAATGGACTTTTTTTAAGTGCAGGCTAATGAGCTTCATCAATGGAAGATGGAGGAGGCTCGCAGGTTCGAGGAAGCAAGGCAAGCTGAAGAAGCAGCTCTTGCCATGGCAGAGAAGGAGAAGGCTAAATGCAGAGCTGCGATTGAAGCAGCTGAGGCAGCACAGAAGCTAGCAGAGATGGAAGCATTTAGAAGAAAACAAGCAGAGTATAAAGCTAAGCAAGAGTCTGATGAGAAAAACCGGGCTTTGCATGCCTTGGCGATTAATGATGTCCGGTACAGGAAATACACCATAGAAGAAATTGAAGAAGCTACTGGGGATTTCACAGCAAAAAACAAGGTTGGAGAAGGAGGTTATGGACCGGTTTATAAAGGCAAACTTGATCACACTCCGGTTGCCATCAAAATTTTGAGACCAGATGCTGCTCAAGGGAAGAGACAATTCCAGCAAGAGGTTGAGGTTCTTTGTAGCATTAGACACCCGAACATGGTCCTCCTACTTGGTGCCTGCCCCGAGTATGGATGCTTGGTATATGAATACATGCACAATGGCAGCTTAGAAGATAGACTATTTCGAAAAGGCAATACTCGTCCACTTTCGTGGAGGAGACGGTTTAAAATAGCTGCTGAAATCGCAACTGCACTACTCTTCCTTCACCAATCAAAGCCGGAACCACTAGTGCATCGAGACCTTAAGCCTGCTAACATTCTCCTCGACCGCAATTTCGTGAGCAAAATCAGTGATGTTGGCCTAGCACGGCTAGTTCCCCCTTCTGTAGCTGACAGTGTAACACAATATCACATGACTTCAGCAGCAGGGACCTTCTGTTACATAGACCCTGAATATCAGCAAACAGGCATGCTAACGACTAAATCGGACATATATTCACTCGGAATAATGTTGCTCCAGATTATTACAGCCAAGCCTCCGATGGGTATTGCTCACCATGTTGGAAGGGCCATTGAAAAGGGAACTTTATCCGATTTACTTGATCCAGCTGTGCCAAATTGGCCGCTTGAAGGGGCTTTATCATATGCTCAACTAGCAGTAAAATGTGCAGAGCTGAGCAAGAGGGACAGACCAGATCTTGCCACTGTTATAGTTCCGGAACTTAACCGATTGAGGGACATTGGATACAAAAATAACAGTTCTAGCAGTAGTGGTTATATCCAAGGATACGACAACAGTGATCATAGCCAGGGATTCTACACATGTGGCGGTAGCCGTGTAAACAGCGTTACTGATAGCATGTGCAGTGCAGTCTCGAATTCGAGGATATCATCATCTAGTCAGGTTTGAGACTCAGTTACTTGCTACACAATCTTCATATGGATGCACAAAAATACATATGAAAGCTGGTTTTCTAACATGGTATTTCTTATCGAACAACTAGGAATTTACAACCATGTCTGCAAATTCGGAATCTGGACCAGGACTGAACACGAAATGAGATGGCGCGGTTGAATGAAGTTCCAGATGATACTGAACCAACATTGCTTTCTGAACAAGATGGAAACGAAACGATCCTGGATTATACGATACGACATCGGAAATATGTATATATAGCACTTGCAGAAAAGCTGATTTCGGAGAGCAAGCCGTGAAACTGCTCAATTTGTTGGTCTTGTACAGGGGATCATTAGCAATGAAGGGGTGAACTTGTATGTCTGTCATGTTAACAGAGATGATGTACTGTAGTATAACTGGCTAAGCACCTAGATAGAGAGATAAACATCAAATATTTTCATTGTTTTGAAGCTTAAAATGCCTTTATACTCATGAAAATGTAATTGTACCAATTGAACAAACAAGAATTTTTCACTAGGGGAAAGAACAGATCAGAGCAAAGACAAGAAAGAAGCAGAAATTAGGAGAAAAGACGAGATAACGATAATGAACAATACAACTCTCCTCTTTTAACCTTAGACTGATAAAAGCGGCATCGTTTTATCTATTGACAAATGACAAGGCCTCAAAAACCTTGTGTTTCGTTAACACAGTTGGCAACCTAATTAAAATTTAAACAACAATTAACCAACATTCAAAATATTCTAACGGTCTAAAAACAAATTCAGTTTATGACAATACTTCCTCCTTCAGCAAATCTTTAACTTCATTGAAATCCGAAAATTGTTGTTTCAGCAGATAGAGCACCTCCCAAGTAGGGGTGAACGTTCAATCGAGTCGCCTAAAAAAATTTCGAGTTATTCGAGTTAACGCGTCATGTTTTACAACTTAAATTTTATTTTAAATTTTTTCGGTTCAAGTCGAATTTAAGAATTTCGAGTCGAGTTTTCGGGTTCCTATAAAAAAAAATTAATTGTAATTATTTATCATGTTATAGTAAGGTTTGATTCCAATTTAAACTCATTTCTCTAATCATATAAGATATGCACATATATATTTTTTCATATGTGACAATATTTCTTCATATTTTTATATATCAGTGTGTATATATCATAAAAAATAGAGGAACTCGTCTTGAACTTAAAAATAAATCCACTAATTATTAAAAATTTCGAGTTATTCGAAATTTCCATTTTACAACTCAAGCTTTATTTGAAATTTTTTCGAGTTATTCGAGTTTAAGAAATTTCGAGTCGAGTCAAGATGAGTCGAGTTTTTTATCTCGAATCAAGTCGAATTATTCAATTTTTTCGAGTCGAGTCGAGTTTTGCTCACCCCTACTCCCAAGTAGTGTCTTACTGGCTCCTTTCTAATGCTTCCATCAACATCAATTATAGGTAGATCATTCTGAATCTGATCAGATCCAACCCTTTTCTTCAGCTGAGATACATGAAACACTGGGTACACTTTAGAGTTATCAGATAACTTAAGACGATAATCTACTACTCCTACTCGATCAATAACGAGAAAAGGCCCAAACCACTCTAAAAATACTCAATCTCCCACTTGAAATTCACATTTTTTCTTCTCTTATTAGTTTGATTCTTCATCCTGTCATGTGCCCTTTGCAAATGAAATTTTAACATTTTTATGGCTACCTCTTTCATTTGCAAGCTCTTGTCCACTGCTGCTACCGTAGACTCTCCAACAACATAAGGCAAATGTATGGGTGGTGGGTGTCCATAAAATGTCTGGTAAGGTGTTGTACTACTATTCTGCCTAAGTATAATCATTCTGCCCACTCCTTAAGCTTATCTCTTGTCATGCGCCCGAAGTAAGTCTCTAAACATTGATTAATTCTCTTTGTTTGTCCGTCTGTCTCTAGGTAATAAACTGTTGAAGCATTTATTACTATTTTTAGCTTTTCAAATAATTCCTTCTGGAAAATTTTATCCCTATCACAAATAATGTTATTTAACAATTCATGCAGTTTAAAAACATTCTCTAGGAAAATTTGTGCCACATCCTTTGCTGTAAATAGATGTGCCAAAGCAATGGAATGGCTATACTTCGTCAGTACATCAACCACCACAAAAATACAATCCATCTTCCTAAATTTTAACAAATTTTCCACAAAATTCATGCCAATGGAGAACCACACAGTTTCTAGTATAGGCAGTGGCTGAAGTAAGCCTCTGGGGTGATGTAAATTTGCAAGCTATACTTTTTTTAATCAAGAATAGAAAGAAAAAGAAAACGTACAAAACGATGCGTTTTAGGCGCCACCCTAGCAAAAACCCTAATTAATTCTTCGCTTTCTCTGATTTCACCTCTCCCTGTACTCTCCAGTGGTCTCACGCGAATTGAACACAGGTAGTTGATTTTTTTTTTTTAATTTTTCTCCCGTTTGGTTTTAGAAATAATGGGATAATCCTCGAATCCACTATTACGTGTTTGTTATCTCAATTGTTCGCTTCTAAGATTTCTGAATTACAATTCGTATTTCAGGGAATTTAAAGCTCTTTCTTTTTTCAATAAGGCTGGTCCAACAATGGATTCCGATATGCAAAATAGTGTGAAACAGAAACAACCAGCTCAGAGGATACAAATATATCCTCCCACCACCCCTGGTGTTTCACCCTTTTGGATAGGTGCTCAAAATTACATCTTTTTTGCTCACAATTATTGGCCTGCATTGAGTTGATACAGGGTTCTCAAAATTTCATCTCTTTTGTTTTGCAGCTAAGTATGAAAGAGATGCTAAGAAGTATTGGGATCAATTCTACAGGCGGCATCAAGATAAAGTTAGTCCTCTTGCAGTTTTCTTTAAGTTATTTTCACCCCTTTTAATGGGTACTTAGCTCATTGTTGAAATGATGTGTTATTACTTAAATGCACTGCCACTACACCCCAGACCCAGATTTTGGACTGGCTGTTAAATAATGTTAATTGCTATAATAGATATCTAAGGTCGAGGATCGAATGTTACAAAATATCGGTTTAGTCTTTGTTCTAACAATGGTTGTCCGAACAGCCCAAGGTTTCCTTTCGGCTCACTTCTAAAGCTGCAACTTATGTAGAACCACTGCTACAGGAATTTTATTATGTTACTTGGTATACTGACTTTGACATTGTTCAATTCCTATTGTTTCAGTTTTTTAAAGATCGGCACTACCTGGACAAGGAATGGGATCAATATTTCTCTGTGAGTCAAAGCTAACTATTTCCTTCTCTTTGCTTTTGATTTTATAATTCTTCAAGATGATTTGTTTCCTTTTTTTAACTATTTTTTATTAACTCAGGGAAGTGGAAACAAAGTTATTTTGGAGGTAAATCACTGAACATTTTCATTTACATGGTACCCGTTATCTATTTGGTATACAAATAGACTACCTACTAATACTATTTCCGGAGTTTGATTCTGCAATAGGTTTTTTGTTAATGCCAGGTTATTTGGAAATGAACTTGTTTTAATTGAGTTTGAGTAATTGAGAATAGTGCTAACTTTTCTGCTTTCACTATGAGTTCTTATTTTATTCCTCTAAATGGTCTGGTAATCTTATTTGAGATGCCCTTATTGTTAAAGTGAACGGAGTAGAAAATCTTGTTGAATGTTTTATTGATATTTTTTGTCACTATATATGCTAGCACTTGACTTTACTGTTCCTTATAGTGCGTGTTAATAGTGCCCCTTCTTGTCTAAGGTTCTTAAATTCTCATGTAAGATTTGTATATTTATCGAACTAATGTGACCTTGGTAAGCAGGTTGGATGTGGCGCTGGAAATGCTGTATTCCCTTTAATTGCTACATACCCAGATGTTTTTGTTTATGCGTGCGACTTTTCACAACGTGCAGTTAATTTGGTTAAGGTTCAGTTTCTTTTCCTAATTGCTCCATTTTTCATAATAGGAGGCTTTCCTATTATTTGGAAATTTAGTATAACTAGGTATTACAGCATGAATGAATTATTTTCCCTTATTATTGTAGGCACATAAAGACTTCAATGAGACACGTGTAAGTGCTTTTGTCTGTGACCTGACCGCTGATGACCTTAGCGAACATATTTCTCCTGCCTCTGTTGATGTTGTAACCATGGTATTTGAATAATCATTTGGATATTTCATTATCTTCCATGAGTGCTCATGTATCCTTTTTTCCATCAAATATGGCTGACATTATAAGTAGATTTTTGTGTTATCTGCAGTATCACCGGAGAAGATGCCTTTAGTCTTGCAGAATGTCAAAAAAGTTCTCAAGGTAATTGCTAATATATTTGCATAATAGCAATAGGTATTAAGATTTCTTATCTACCTTGCTGATAAAACTAAACTTGGTATCTTCCTTCCTTTTCAATTTTTTTGTTGTCTTTCCAGCCAAATGGTCATGTGCTGTTCCGAGACTATGCTGTTGGTGATCTTGCTCAGGTTGATCTTTGCACATATTTTTGAGCACCTTTTTAGTAAAATTAATGTGCTGAGATCTTACAATCTTTTAATATCTTCTTCTGAAAATCTGAGTACATTCTTGGTTTTTGTTTTCAATATGATAGGAGATGTTTTCCCTCTTTTACCGGAGTCTACATTGCTTAACTTGATCTTTTCCTTTACCTTTCGCTTCATATTGTATCTTAGCGGGATGTCTACTCTGCTTCTGATGTGCATTTCATGTATACCTTGGTTTACAGGAAAGGTTCTCTACCAAGGATCAACAAATCAGTGAAAATTTTTATGTCAGGGGTGATGGCACTGTACGTTCGAGTCATGTTCTGCTTTAATTTTAATATTTTTTTTTCCTTTTAAACAGGACTGATTTTTTCTCTACTTCTTTCCTTTTCAGCGTGCTTACTATTTTTCTAATGAATTCTTGACAAGTTTATTTAAAGAACAAGGACTTGATGCTGAAGAGTTTGGTTTGTGTTGCAAACAAGTTGAGAATCGAGCTCGTGAATTGGTTATGAATCGGTAAGTGATCAATGGTTTAGCAAGAGAACTTTTCTCTTTCCCCTTACAAAATACTAATTCTGACTTCCTAATTTTGAGGATTTTTTCCCCACTTTTCTTGGAAGAACCGTATGTTTTCCCTAAAGGAATTGTGTTGCCTGTTATTTTAGGCGTTGGGTCCAAGCTGTATTTCGCTTTTCAGATAGTGTGAACCGTACCGGTTCTTCAGAGGCTCCAACTAAGTCTGACCTATGTTGTCAAGAGATCAGTCAGCCTAAGGCTGATGCTGATCCCATTAGTGATTTTGTTGTTGACATGTCTGAAGGTATGGCAGGCGAAATGTTTGGAGTTCCAACTACTAATGATAATGAGGTAAATATTTGAAATTTGAATACTTATTGAAGATTGTATGAATGAATGCTATAGATACACACACATATACATTTGAACAAGAGATGTATCCTTGCTGCTCATTGTTTCCTTCAAATACACCAAGTTGTTCCGTCTTTTATGCTTGCCTCAGGTTATTAAGATTGAGCTCGGAGGCTGTGATTTCAAGATCAAAGTACTATCCAAAGAGCACCAACACACCTGCAAATCAACCGGCTTGATGTTGTGGGAATCAGCTCGTTTGATGGCTGCTATCCTCGCTAGAAATCCAAGTATTGTTGCAGGGAAAAGGGTTTTGGAATTGGGCTCTGGCTGTGGAGGCATCTGTTCGATGATTGCAGCTGGATCAGCAAGCATTGTGGTCGCCACTGATGGAGACAGCAAAGCACTTGAGCTGTTGAACCAAAATATTACATCAAACCTTAGACCACTGTTTCTAAATAAACTTGTTTCCAAGAAACTTGAATGGGGAGACAGAGATGATATCGATGCCATCAAAGCCATGAACAACGAAGGCTTTGAAGTCATTATCGGAACAGATGTCACCTACATTGCTGAAGCTATTTTACCTTTGTTTTCAACAGCAAGAGAGTTGATTTCATCCAACAGCAGTGCTGAGAAAGACCAAACACCCGCACTTATCCTCTGTCATATCTTTCGACGAGTCGATGAACCATCTTTACTTTCAGCTGCATCTCGGTATGGTTTTAGATTGGTAGATAAATGGGCAAAAGGAAGTCCAATCGACGAGCCTCAGTCTCGAAGTTTGATCAGCTCTTGGTTTCCAGAGAACAGTTTTGAGGACCATATCCCAACTTCAGCACTTAATATCATGTATTTCCAGTTAGACTGAATTATATATCACATAGGCTTTCACAATAATCATAGTTTATCTTCTTCTTGGTTTTGCTATTAAGATAAGTACTTTATATATTAGCACTGAATTCATATTTGCAGATGTAGTAAAATTGTACCCTTTTCTCTTCCTATTTCAATACAAACAAGGGCTTTGAATTTTATTTACTTAATTGTACTGAAAAGTGTGGAACTTACTGATTATCCAACTAATTTAACGATAAAAAAACGAGTAAAACTTTTAAGTTTTATGGTGTCAACGGATTCTAACCTTACACACACACACATATATATATATATATATATACTTATATGGAATATGATCCGTTTACACAAGCAATATAAGAATTTTTAAGTTCGGTACGTTTTTTGGATCGTTGGATGGGTGAAATGAATGACTGCGATTAATAGTAAGATATGTGAAGATTATCACTTGAAAAAGAAGTACAAGTTAATCTTAGTCATCAATTTTACCTATCCAATGATTCAAAAAAGTGTAAAACTTAATTTTACATCACGTGTAAGTGGATCTTAACTATATATATGTGTGTGAATTTTCAGTAAATCAGAAGAAAATACATTATCACACATCCAAATACACTACTAATACATCAAAACTAAAATTCAATGTAAATCCTTTTCTGCTGCTAAGCATGCAAAGGAAATATATATACTAATATTATTGAATACACCAATGAAGCCTTGACAGGACCACAACTGAAACACTTTTACAGCAAGGGAAGAAGAAAGAAAAGAAACATTCAAAAGAAAATGACAGAAAGGAAATGGAAACTGGTCTTCTTTCTCCTCGGTTTTCTAGGCATGCTTGAGAAATTACTTCCATCTCCTGTTTCTATGCTGAAACTGAACATAAATAAAGAACCACTTCTGTTTCAAACACTGAGCTCATGTTCATGGATCATTGGCTTGGAGATTTTTGTTGCATGACTCTCTTAAGACCTCCATGGAAGCTTCCGAGTGTATATCTATAGATCTGATGCTTGACTGAAGTAAGATTAGAAAGAGGAAAAGAAATATACTACCTTGGTCAAATTCAATGGAAAATAAATCCAAACATATATATGCAGTTAAACATAAGTTGTAATAAGAACTTTTGTGATCACTAGTTAAAACCTAAGTTACCTAGATCTAGTGTTTATGCAGTGTTAAGACCCTATGAAAAACCTAAAAAAACGATGAAAACAGTAAATTAACAGTCTTTTAGTAACACTGTTCTTTGTATATGATGAGTGATATATAGGGTTTTGGTTTTTGACTGTAAAAGTGCAGGCCAAGAACACCCATATGAATGATTTGCCATTTCAAGGACCACTATGACTTCTTTTTCTTTCCTTTAAACACAGTGAAAAGTTGATACAAAGTAGATTTTATGTTGGGCAGTAAATTCATGCAAAATAAACACAAAAATCATTACATATAGGTTCATGCATGCATAAGATTATGAAGAAAGATAGAGAAGTGGATGACAGATAGAGAGTGAGCACTCAGAGCTTCAAGCATGAAAATGCAAGAAAGTACCCTCAGTGCTCACTCTCTTCTGTCATCTCCCTTACCCTAAAACGGACAGATTATTTGGCCAATTTTCCCACCAAAAAGAGCTTGTTGAACCTGGGATCAGACAAGTGAAACATGTCTAGTTTTTGGTTTGGTTTGGTGTGGGAAGCAATGGAGGAGCACAGGGGGCTTTATATAGAAGGGAAAGGAGGGTGGTTTGCATCAGGTTTTGGAATAAAATAATGTGGGGTTATTTTATTGGTCACTCCAAAATATTTTAATCCCATTAGTCAGACATTGAAGATAAAGAAGTCTAAAGACTATCTCTTTTGATCAACCCTAGTCGTCCATACAAATCTAGACAAGGCATCACATATTTATTCAAATTATACACTTTAGTCCTTACCATTTGCACTCCACTAATTCCAAATCCAATCCTCAAAAGCTTTCTCTTTTAGCTATCTTCAACTTGGTCTGATGAAATGAATCTGCTCTTCCCATGTCAATTGACCTGCTGAAGAACTTTTTCCCGGAATATATTCATTGGAAATATATCAGGAATTCATGTCAAATTTGAATGTTCTCTCTTTTCTTTTCTTGTTCTAAGATGTTTCTGGTTTGTTCATCTTTGGGAAGATGCAATTTTTTAAATATGGAAAAGGAGGTTGCTAAGGTAAAGAGAAGCCAACCATGAGAAAGTAAAGAGGGTAGATTGCACGTTACACACCCAAGAATAAAGCTACCAACAGCAGCAGCCACATTATTTTAAAACCCTCCCAACAAAGATCCACATATTTTAAAATGAAACATTTGAATAATTTTTTGTATGTTGAAACCTAAAACCCTAGCTCACTCATGTTGGGATTTATATTGCATTACTCTTTTCTAATAATATGGGAAATGCAATATATATATACATATATATATATTTGAGATTTGGTTTAGGAGAACAAGAACATTATTTTCTTTGCATTTTATTGCTAGGGGTTTGTTGGAAGGTGTTGATGTCTCAACGTAGGGTTAATGGATTTTGGTGATCGACAAGATGTTAGATGTAGGGTGGCCAAAATTACTCGACGACCTAAATTAAATTAGATAAGTAATTACCCGATTTTTTTATTTTCTATGGGTCGGGTACCCGGCCCGGTATTTATCCCGAGTGCTCGGGTCGGGTCTGGGCCGAAAAATTAATTCCAGTCGGGTACCCGACTACCCGATTATATATATATATATATATATATATATATTATATTTTAATTTTAATTACTTATAAATTATAATATATATATATATATTAATGTTGTTTAGGTTTGATAATTCGGATATTAAACTCTATGTTGGGATTATATAATTCAAACTTTTATTAGGTATGTATATTTTTTTATAAAATTTAAAAATAGTGGCGGGTACTTGGTACTCGATTACCCGGGTGTTTTGGGTACCCGAATAAGGTGGTCCGGGACACGAGCCGATGTTTGAGGTACCCGGATGAACCGGGTACCGGACAACTCCCACCCCTAGTTAGAAGTAGGGATGAGCACGGGTTGGGTTTTTGGCCGACCCGAAAATAATTACCTTAAGCCCGAACCCGACCCAAAAATTATATACCTCAACTCGACCCAACCTGTTCTATAAAAAAATCAATTTTAGGGACCTAATTGTAAAAAATTAATTAATTTTAAGAACCTAATTGTAAAAAAATTAATTAATTTTAAGAACCTAATTGTAAAAAAAATAATTTTAAGAACCTAATTATAAAAAATATAAAGATTAGATATTATTGCAAGGGAGAAATTACACTATTTTTTTTGTTCGGCAATGTTAAGTTTTATTAATGACCTGAATTGTGCACTTAAAAACCTCTCTAAATTTATCAAAGAAATTACACATTAATCCTAGACCGAGTCAAATTTTTTGCACACTAAATTTGAACCCAACTTAAACTCACTCTTAAAATAAACTCGACTCGATCAGCTCAGATCAGATCAAAATCCGTCGAGTACAAGTTAAATGCCCATCCTTACTTAGAAGGGGAGGTTGTTGGTTAGGATTTTGGTCGTTGACCTCCCTCTTTTTTAAAAGAGGTTTTTCACCTTTTTGTTTTTTATACCATTTTACGTTACATGTCAATAAGGCTTCTCAATAGATGGTTCAAGAGCAAAATGACATGAGCTTGTACCGATTATTTGTTATTCTCAAATCTCAACAGTCATTTTATTAATAATAGAAAAACCACTATACAATGGTTACAATGTCCCTTATGAGGGAAGATAAGATATTACAACCAAAACGTTAACAATATCACATCAAACTAATCAAAACACACACACAAAAAACGTAATAGTCGACAGTAAAATAACTCTCGTTATCAATAGAACTATCGAACGAAATGTTAATATAAAATGACCAATTCTTATTAAACAATCGAATTAGATCGAATTATGTGAAAAATTTCATTTTTGAGGTGGGAGTGAAGATTGGATAGCTGAAAATCCACCCTTATCCCTACACATTGCGAATTTAGCTTTGGAAAAAGAGAGAGAAAGAAGAAGTGAGAGTTGTTTAATTTAATGAAAGGGAAGAATCGGCGAGCGAGTGGTGAAGACCACCTCATATGAACGCATGAAAAGGGAAAAGCTCCCGCATACGGCGCAAAAGCAGGCTAAAGTATATATGCTTTTCATTAAATAAATCCTGAAGAGTATGATTTTGACATATGTTAAATCCGGACCACTCCTTCAAATGCTACATTCCCTCCCCCATTACCATTTCATTCCATACTTGCGTAAAGCACCTGCTACAATCTTATGTTCTTCTTCTTTTCGGTATCCAATAATTATGTTAGAATGCGACACGTGATAGATTTTTTAAAAAATCTTTTAAAAAACTTAGTATCTTTAATTTTTTATATAAAAAATCCTCTAAATGTTCTTATACTTAAAAATGCTAAAACCCATAAATTTACAATACCAAATCCTAAATCCCTAATCCTCAAAGTTTAATGAACTGTCGGACATCGTCGTCCTCCCCTTCATGGTTGAAAAACCACTATTTGGTTGTCTTCACTTGTCGTCATTCCTAAATCTTTAAATTTGTATCTTAAATTCCTATTATCAAATCTCAAAAATCCTTTATCTCTATTGTTCGCCCGTTGTCGACCACCGTCACCCTCTCTTTTGTCATTAAACCTCAATTGATCGATAACTCTCTTATCTTCACCTTAAATTTTTAAATTTTAAAAGTTATAAATATCAAATCTCTAAATCCCATAGCTCATAAACTATTATCATCGCAGACCACCATCACTCTTTTCATTGTATGGGTTTGACGAAGGAATGAGTAGTCAGTGGTAGTTGAATCGACATTATAATTATTAAAAAACTTTAGGTGAGAGTTTTTAGATTTAAAAATTTTTAAAAAAATTTAAATAGAGATTTTTCGATATTTTAAAGCATAAAGGAAATTAAGAAATAGATCACATTATAATTATGTGATGATTTTTTTTTTACAATTGTTGACAGGTTGACTTTAAAATAGTAACAAAAAATGTTAAATACCTAGTTTGACAAAAAAAAAACTTTAAACCCCTAACGCAAAAAAAAAATTGAAACACTTATTTTTATGCTTAAACCTATTTATACAAAAATCTTTACTATTAATAAGATTTATAATAAGTTTAGGTTTTATTGTGTGTTTAATCATTGATATACAACTCATTGGTTGACTAATTCAAATCAGGTACTGCATAAGCCTATAATAGAAGCGACTCTCCCAATTCAATTTGCTTCATTCGCAAAGTTATGATTAAAACATCCGATTTCACTTAAGGATCTAGTGTCTCATCTTATAAGATGAATTAGTTGTTAGTATAAGTTTAGGGTTTCAAATGTTGATTTGGATCACATTTTTCCATGGTGGTATCTTTGTATTGAAAAAATTACCTAGTGGAGAATGACCTAATTTACTGCTTTAGTTATTTATTGTACTAAGAATAATGAAATAGGGTGGGTATAGAAACAAATGAATTATAAACTTTCCCCATTATGGAAGTGGACATTTCTTAATTATGGCTCTGAACTTTCCCTTTCAAGAGTGGAAGATGAGAGATGTAGGCGGTCCCCTTACAGGTGGATATTCCCCCATTTCTCCAGCACCATCCGCAGCTTTGAAAAGTATGGGTTAATTGCATGAAAACTCCCTAAACTATGACAAATTCCAAATTAGTCACAAAAATTTAAAACACTACAATTAAACCCTCAGAATATCGATGTCGATTGTCGTGTCGATCACCCTTTTGGTTAGCCAGTTTAAACACGTGGAGCATATGTATACCCTACCTCAAGACTAACTTGAAAACGACTTATAAAAGAAAAACGAAAGAAAGACAAAAGCTAAATTAGAGTTAAAGCCTGCAAAAATTTTAAATCTTAATCCTAACTTTATTTGAAAATAAAAAATGAAAGGAGAATATTTTTTGTATTTTTTAACGTTTTTATGTGTGTTTTAATATTAAAAACATTAAATATTGTACTTTAAATCTCAAAACTTAAAAGTAAACCTTAAACTCCAAATTTAAACTATAAATTTATTTGTTTAAGGTGGAGGCATTTATAAAAAGGAGAGAATGAAAAAGTGAAAATAAATAAATTTTGTGTGTGTTTGGTAGGAAAAAAAAAGAGATTATCATTTTTCATCTTCATGTGTAAAAAATCACTCCAATTTAAAAAAAATAAAAGAAAATGTGAAAAAAATGTGAGTGTGTTCAAAATATAGTATTTTTCAATTTATTTTTTTCTCCTTTTATTTTTCAACTCTACCAGACAATAAATGAAAAGAAAATTACACTTTCTTTATTTTTTTCATCCTTCCTACCAACACACCAAAAAAAGAAAATTTTATTCTTCCATCCTTCTATTTTTTTCTTCCTCCTATTTTTCTATCCTTCTAATTTTTTATTTTTCTCATTTTACCCTATCAAGCGAAGCCTTAACACCCAAACTAATATAAAACTTACACAGATAGATTAAAAAACTCGATTAGAACATTTTAAAATTTAAGAATTAATCTAAATTTTGACTCGTAATTCGAGGACATCCTGTGACGTTAGAGAAAGGCTAAGGTGCGACACTTTTAGGGTGCGGCTAAAATGCGGCCAACAAAAATTTTTACAATTTTGATAAGAATTTATGTAGGACTGAATAATAATTTACAGTAAAACCTATATAAATTAATATCATTGGGACCATGAAATTTTATTAATTTAGAGGGATATTAATATATCAATAAATTAATAATTTATTAATTAAAAGAAAATTTCTCAATTCAGCAAATATAACTTTGATAAGGATATTGTGTGCAAATAAATTGTGGCTAATATTGTTGAAAGTTCTACTAATGATGAAGTTGAAGATGATTCAACACCACTTGAACTAGTCACGCGAAAGGAAGCATTGAATGCGGCAACAACTCTTCACAACTTTTATTGCAGTTGGAGACCTCAACGTCGGAACTTGTGGGTGCAATTAGAAAAGTTAGAGATGAAATTGAATTAGATTTGAATTTTAAAAAGAAACATATTACAATAGATTCATATTTTAGCAAGTTACCAAAGTAGTAATTGTAATATTTATGAATTATTAATTTATAGTTTTTATGAGACCTTTATATTTATAAAGGGGATCTCCAAAAAAATATTATATTATTATCTTATCGAATTTGATGATTTTTTACATTAGCCCAAGTTGGGACCGAAGAAATTTATTATTTAATAGAGTTTATTAATTTAAAGAGGTTTTACTGTAGGTAGAACTGAAATTCTCACTAACTGGGTAAGAATTTATGTTATAACACAAATTCTTACCAGCTAGGTAATAATTTTACTTTTAGGTTGACGGAACGGGTTGTTCAACCGTTAAGCATCTAAGGTGTGCGGCTAAAATAAGGCGAAATTCTACATAAATTTTTATTCTATTAGTAAAAATTTGTGTAGAAATCCGTCTTATTTTAGCCGCAACTTAAATGCTTAACGGTTGAACAACCGTGCCGTCAACCTAAAAGTAAAATTGCATAAAAACAGCGATGGCAGGTCAACATTCTATGCCTCTATTATGCCACTTTTGACAAACAGCTGTTGCTGCAGATTGGGTCTATCTTTATGTATGCGGCTTGACCTGTGCTGGCTAAAACCCAGCCATGTGTTCTTTGATTTTGCCTTTTGATGGTGGAAGTCCAAGCTACATCAGGAAGTCGAAAATATACGAAAAGGGTATGGCTCATTAGATTTATGAGAATCAATCTTTCCTTTTTCTTCTTCACTGGTGTCCAATCAAGAATCTCTCTCACACTCATATATATTCTTTTTTTCTTGGTCGCATGTCTTCAAGTGTTAGACGGAGGGTTTCAATTCAATATACGAAAAATATTTGATGCACTCGCGGTAGAAAATAAAAAAGTTTCTATAAGTACTTTAGTTTTAGAGTTTAGAGATTCAATTCAAAGTTTAGAATTTAAGGTTTATGTTTAGGGTTGTGGTTAGAATTTTGGGTTTATTGTTATAATTTAAGGTTTATAATATAGGGTTTAAGGTTTAAAGGTTAGAGTTTAGGTTATAGGATAACATGTTAGAGATTTAGGGTTTAACCTATAAACCCTACATTTTAACTAGATACCCTAAATTCTATTTACAACCCTTAAATTCTAAACATCTATACCTAAACATCTAAATCTTAAATTGAATTTCTAAATCTTAAAACTAAGACGTTTGTTTAAACATCAATATAATCTTTGACATACAATAAACATTATATATTAGGAAAAATATTTGATTTGTTGGCGGGGAAAAACCTAATTTTCCACAAACAAGTCTATTTTAAGATTTGGAGGTTTAGTTTAAGGTTTAAAGTTCATAAGTTAGGTTTTAGAATTTAGAGTTTAGGATTTATAGTTTAAAAATTTAAATTTTATGGTTAAAAATTTAAATTTTAAAGTTTAAATAACCATGCTTGTATATTTTTTACACCAATAGTACATTAAATAATAACTCTATATATTATATAGACTTCTATCGAATGCATATATATTTATTGTCACTAATTTAGATGATGTTGTTATTAGTAAAAAAAAAATAAAATTGTCAACTTCATTTGTAGTACATCAAATATTAACTCCTTATATAAGGATTGATTATATATTATTAGTAAGGGTAAAATATACTGGTAGCCACTAAACTATCACCATTTTTTTTATTTTGGTCTTCCAACTAATTTTTTCGTTAAAATCGTCATTCCCGTTAGATACTTTTTCTGTTTTGGTCCCTCTCCGTTAAAAAATTAAAGGAATCGCTCACATATAATTTTTTTTTTATATTTTTATTTTTCAAATCAACATTCTCTTTCCTCATTTGTGCAAGTGGGAAGAATCAAATCAAAGACCCCTTGCATGAGGGGTCTAATGCTTAACCACTGAGTTAAGCTTGAGATTTGGTTAAATTTTAACCAAACAAATATTTATGTTATACATTTTCAGCCTAAAAAATAACTAAAACCACATTTATAGAGGTTTGAACTAAGAACACTTTGAACTAAAAGCTTTATGCTTATCCACTACATTAAGTTAACAATTTATTAAGCATCTACAAAATATAATATTTAATTTAAGATTTATTATCACCTAAAATTATTTTTTCCAATTCTTTTGGAATAAAAAATTAATTATTTAATATTGTGAAAATGAATTAGACCATTCTATAAATTTTGAATTATTTGAAAATAAATATTTAGATTTTAAATTATTATTTTAATTTTTTAAAAAAACTTTTTAGCTTGAAATGTAATTAAAATTGTAACACCCGTGTTTTGGGGCTAGAAGTTAGTCGGGTTAATTGGTTCGAGTCAGTAAAATGTATTTTTAATCAAATTGACCTTAGTGTGAGCAAATTGAGTTTGGAAAGAAAGGGAGGGATCACTTTGGTAATTAAACCAAAATAAAAATAAAGACCACTTTATCTATCATCTTTTCTCATTTCTTCTTCCTCACCGTGTAAACATCCCAAAATTTCTCCCAAACCCTCTTTACTATTTCATTCGATTTCTTCATCAATTCAAGGGGCTTTTGAAAGGTAATCACATATTTGAACTCTCCTTTCCATTTCCTATTCATACATGGTCTTAGATTTTAAAAATATGAACTTTTGAAAATTAGGGTTTATATCAAGTTCGGATTTTTAAGGGGGTTTTTCAATTGGTTTTGATAAATTGAGTTGGGGCTTTAGTTAATCATATTAAAAGGTGTAACATATATCAATTTGGTTGAATTTTGATGAATTCCCGAAATTGGATAAAAATGGGTTTTTTGAAGGGTTTTGGGTGAGTTTTGGGGGTTGTTTTAGGTGGGAATTGATAGCCCAATGGTAGTACTATGGTTAGGGGTTGATTTGGGATTGTTTGTGGGTGCTATGGATGTTGGAAACATGGTTTTTGGACATGGTTTAGGGGCTGCCCGAATTTACTAAAAATGAGATTTGTTCATGGTTTGCAACATGGTAAATTGCATTTGAATTGTATTCCGGGTTGGTATTTTGATGTTGGGCTGATTTGGAATTGTTTGAAATGTGTTTGAGGTTGTTAAGAAGCGGGAATTTGTGTTGGGGAAGCTTCGGGAAGAAATCCGGAAATTTGAGGGAGGTTGCTTGCTTGGCTTGGAGCTTGGAAGCTTAGGTGAGTGGTTAAATATTTTCAAAATGGTTTTGAGTATTTGGTTCAAGCATGTGAACCTAGGATGGGCTTGGTAAACCCACCTAGAGTTGGGATTAGAGTGGTAGCCTAATCCCAAGCTTTGATTAGAGACCTTGGTTGCACTTTTTAATGGTTGTATATGCCTCGTATTAAATTGTGATGTTGTTGATTATGTATATGTTGTATACATGTATGTTGAGGCGTGGTTGATGCATTGTTATATGCATGTTGATGATAGATATGATATGGTTATACACATGTGTAAAATATAATGTAATATGGTTGTTAATGATGTACATGTGGTGTTGACATGTGGAATGATATTATGAGGTGGTTTCATGATCCGAGGATCATGGTGAGTACGTGCTAAGCACGGAAGTGTTATGAATTGATATTATGAATGATTAATGAAATGTGTAGTATTGGCACTAGTATGCTTGGGTACAAATGATCGATCATTAGGATGTTAGTGTGTACACATGAGTCAAAAGTCGCGCGTGGCCTTGGTGGCATTGAGTCACCAAGGAGGAGTACGGGTTCGCCCGGAAATTTTATTTATATTAGTCGGTGATGAGTGGAATCCCATCGACGGGGCGTGAGGATGAGTGGAATCCCCTCCGCGTGAACGGTGATGAGTGTAATCCCACCGTCAGGTAATGGTTGAGTTGTTGGATGTGAGTTCCAACGGTTATCCGCGTATTCGGGTCATAGCTAGGTGCCAATATAGATTGTAGTTTATGTTGCCCATATGTGGTTAATTGTGAGACAATGTGATTTGGGATGTGTTGCTAACATGGTTTAATATATGTGATTTCATACGTTGTGGATTTAAACATGTTGAGCATGACATGATATTGATTATATGTGCATGCATCATTTAGAGTTATGGCTCACGTAGATCGGAGGTAAGATCATGCATTTTATCTTGGTTGTAGCTCGTGCTTGGACCCTGCATTGTCGAGGTTTGTTTTTAAAGAGCTTACCCTCACTAAGCTTTTATGCTTACGCTGTCTTTTGTTCGACAATGTAGATCAATAGCTTGAGGGTGGCAAGGGCAAGGAAAGGCCTCCAAGTGTTGCTTACGGTTAGCTCAAGTATGATGTTTAAATTTAAAGATTGTAATAGTAAAACAATGGGATAGGTATTGTTGATTTGAGTTTGATGTATGTCTATGGTTGACTTGATTTGTAAGCATGATGTATCTTGCCAAATGCTTGTATGATGGATGGCTTATGGATGCTTAAGTTGCTTGAATGGCATGTAAACTCATTTGATGTGTATGATGCTTATTGGTTCTTTTTAATGTCTTCAAGCATGCTTGTATGAAAGGCTCTTATTGTGTAATTTGCCATGTTAGAAAGATTGTCCAAATCCATGCTTGTATGTGTTTGAGTATGTTAAATCTAGGATGTATGCCTCTAGACTTTGTTTGATGGTTTTGTGTGCCTTTAGGGGTCCTATGGGACCTCATACTTGTTGAAATACCCTTAAATCTGAATTTCAAAAGGCTGCAGACAGCCCGCGTTTCGAAACGGGCTGGGTCGTTTCGGAACGGGTAAGGCTTCAGGGACCCCGTATCGGAACGCGTTTCGATACGGTATGGCCTTTGAAACCCCTGTTCTGATACGCGTTTCGGAACGTTTTGGCTACTGGAATTCTGAGAAATTCACGAGATGAAGGTGTATCGAAACGGGTATAAGGGTTTCGAAACGGTCAAAATCTCATTGACCACGAGAAGTTGACCGTTGAGGGCGTTTCGGAACGATTGACCACCGTTTCGATACGGCCCCTTGTAGAGGCTCTGGGACAGTTGACCTGGTCAAGGCGTTTCGAAACGGTCTGTCTAAAAGATTAAAATTGGGCTGTTTAACTGCTGTTTTGGGTTCGAATGTTTGTCTCATGTATTTTATTCCGCTGTTTGATCACATAGGACTTAAATGAACTTTTAGAAAAGATTAAGTAAAATAAAAAAATAGGGTTGCTAACCGAGGGGGAACCTTAACGGGTTTCGCTTCGGTTTTCCCCGTGTGGCCCACTCGGACCGGTCATCCGGCCAAACCGGGACGAGGGGGTTACATTTGTTGGTATCAGAGCCTAAGGTTACCGAGACCTTGGGCAGGTAAGTGAGGTAAGTTTAAGTTTTGAATTGATATGCACGGTGTTTGCTTGCTTTGTAAGTATGATTGCTTGTATGACAAGTATGTTGATTTTTCGTTTAAAAGCATGTTGCTCGTTACCCGTGTATGCTGTGATGTGTGATTGTTTGATTGAGAATGCATGTTGTTTGATCGTACGCATATGTTTGCTTGTTTAGCAAGTATGCCTTGTTATATGCTTGGTTGAGCATGTATGTGTACTGATTTGGTTGAAACATGTTTAGTAGAGTCCCATTGCTTCTATTACATCGGAAAAAGGATTTTAAGTGAGGGAAATCATACTTGAGCCACTTGGACCTTTCCTTTGCTAACCCAACTTGTATGTTAAATTGCTGATTGATTTATTGCTTTTAGTAAGTTTAGGGCCAGTGTGTGGGCCGTGAATCGGTAAGTGGAAGTTGTGGTTTTGAAAATGTGGATGATGCGGAGGAAGTTCTTTGCTATAGTTAGGGGAGTATGGTTGTACCGAAGTTGAGGTACAATTTGTTTGCTCGAGTCCGTGTGTACGTGAGTTGATTCTTGTTGGTGGGAGATGACGAGACCGATTCTGGTATTAGTTGGTGAAAAGAAGTGAAGACCTATGAGTGGGAGTCAGGTGGTATCTATGTTATAGTGGATAAGCCCTTGGTACAGTTTTGAGTTTGTCTCTTCTGATTGGTTCTGAGTTCGTACTTCCGTATGTTGTTAACAAGCATGCAAGTTTGAAGGTGCTCGATGAGGTAGGTATGAGTACCTTAGTTCTTTTGGCGAGATCTAGGTAGGGGTCTCGTGTGAGTAATCTGAATTTCAGAAGTGTTAGTGGTGACCGTTGGGGTTCAGCCTATGATTTCGATGCAAGACAGCCGATCAGTATCCGTGAATGGGAACCGATTTGTGTGTTTGGGGCCAGTGTGCGTCTGGGTGGTTTTCCAGTATGGTTGTCTGTGTGTGCCCAGAACTGCGTTTTTGAAGTTTTGAAATGCTCTACGAATAGTCTAGAAGAGTCGGATTTTGTTGAAGAATCAGTCTGAAAACAAGTGGACCGAAGACTATCAGTTGTGTACTTGTGAAGTTACGATTTTTGCAAAATCGCCCGTTTGTGTGAGCTTGCAAAGATTTTGACGTATATCTATTGAGATTTTAGACGTAGGGACGCATGTGACTAGACCTTTTGGGAGATAGTAGTGATCAGAAAGATGTACAGAAGATGTTTGTTGGTGGTTCAGAGTTACTAGTTTCTAGTAGATGTGAAGTGATTGTCTTCCTACAGTTTCGGTGTGCCTTTTTCCAAGGCTCGGCTTGAAGAGCAAATAGTTAGTGTATACGTTGAGACAAAGAAAGAGTTGACTTGAAGTTACAAGATTTATGTGTGACTGAAGTGGTAGGTGAGAAGGTGAACTTCTTGTTGAATGTTGATCCAGATTTAGAGGTCAAAGATTGATTGAGTTTAGTTGACAGGCTTGCTTAGCAAGTGTGATGGATTTGATTTTTGAATGAAGATTAGACCGCAGAGTGTTAGGATAGTTTGTGTTTTCTTTTCCTAGAAGTATTTGGAAGAATTGTCGGTTTACCTCTTGTTAGAGGAGAAGAGTTTGTTATTGAGACCATTTTCGAGGTTGCTTCTGTTTTGTTTGCTCTGTAACTTGTGAATCCCGGAAGAATTGAGAATGTGGAAGAATTAACTTCGAGACTTGTTAGACCTTAGATTCATTAGGCACAGTGCATCATCTTAGAGTTCTACAGTGAAATTTGTGTCGAAGAAAGAGTGACAGTACGAGAATGTATTTAGATTTCAGACAGTTGAAACAAGTGACAGTGAATGATTAGTATCCGTTTCCGTGTGTCAGTGATTTGTTGATCAGTTAGTGTGTGCTTCAGTCCAATTGAAGATTAATTGAGATTCGTTTATTTCCAGTTGGGAGTGAGAGAAGTTAAAGTATTGAAGACAACTTTTGAGGCAAGGTGTGACCATTTTGAGTTCTGAGTTATGCCGTTTTGTTTGATTAGTGTATTAATTACCTTCATAGAAATGTTGAGCATAATATTTTCCTGAGTTTCTTGATCAGTTGTAGTAGCTCTTCTAGATGTCACGTGAGTATATTCAGGTACCGAGGAAGATCATGACAAGTTTTGAAGTTAGTATGGTAGATTCTATTAGAGAATTAATTGTACACCAAGTTGTGCAACATGAACTTCGAGTTAATGAAGATGTTCTCCTAGAACATGCAGATCATCCGAGTGTATTAGGGTAAATCCCAAGTAGGCAAAAGAGGACGTGAGTTGGAAGAAATTGAAGACTGTGACAGATATCTAGTTTCTAGGTCTAGCATTGTTACTTTCAGAGAATTGTAAATGGTCTTTTGTAGATAGTTGCTCCATTGATAGATTGCTATAGAAGAATGTTCAGTTGTGTGGTTAAATGCGAGATAATGAGCCCTAGAGAAACTGAAAGAAACTTTGATGAAAACTTTGACCTTGATCCAGCCTATACTAGAGAAAGAGCTTGTGAACTGTAGTGACGTGTTACATGTAGGGTTAGGTTGTGTGCTTATGCAAGACAGAAGATTGCGACTTGTTCATCGAGTAAGTTGAAAGACCGTGAGAAGAGTTATCCGATATGAGACATAGAGTTAATTACAGTTGTATTTGCTTCGAAGACTTAGAGACAAAGCTTGTGTAGTAAGAAATGCGCAGTGTATATGTACGTATCATTAGAGCTTGAAATATTTGAAGACTTGAGAATGGTTGGAACTTGAACAGCATAAGTGTTGGAAATGCTTGAAGACTGTAATATCAAGAGTGAGTACCATCCGAAGATAGCCTCCGTAGTGACCGATGATCCGAGTTGTAATTGTTGTTAGATTAGTAGTTGAGTTGCGAGCTGTATTTACTGAATTCAGTTTACCGAATGATAGTAGTTTTGTGGCTGAGTTTCGGGTTGAGGCTACTTTGAGTCAGAATGTTTGAAAAGGAACAGTTGCAAGACAGATTCTTGGCACCTCACGTGCGAGGCAGAGTAGAAGGAAGACCTTCAGAATACAGTTTCAGAGATGATATAGTTTTGCACTTTAGAGACAGAATAGTTGTACCGATTGACATAGTGTTTTGAGACGTATTGTTTTGGCCGAAGCACAATATAGTTCATTTGTATTGCATTTGAGTAGTATGAAGACGTATTGTGGGTTGAAGATGAATGCTCCTGAATTGAGTGGAGGAATAATGTGGTTCAGTATGAGAGTGAGTATGTAAATTGCCAGCGTGTCAAGATCGAGCTTCAGCTCCTTCTATTTGTTACATCCGTGGAAGGTTCATAATGGAAGCGAGTAATAGAAATTCGAGATTTCAACTAGAATAATTTTGAAGACGTCCGCATAGTGTTTGGTTAATTGATGAAGACAGAGGATCAGTCAGAGAAAGTTGTGAGTCAAGTGTTCAAGCAGTATTGCATGAGTTTGTGAATCGGGCTAGTTCTGTTGTTATCTGTTGCGGTTACCACCAGAGTTAGAAAGGGGTTTGAGATGTGTACCGTGTATCCATGATTCAGAAATGTGAGTTAGATCTGTTCCGTGCTATGTTTGTTGAAGAGATTGAGTTGAGTTTGAAATTGGCATGACTTGAAGAATCGGTTGAGATCTTAGAGTAAGATAGCAAGTGTTGTGTGGTAAGTCTTTCGAGTTGGTTAGTACGTTGTGGTGAGAGAGGAAAGCGTGGAGGTGCATGTTTCAGTGGCTCTCCGTGATCGATAAATTTCGGGGATGAAATTTCCTTAAGTGGGGGAGAGTTGTAACACTCGTGTTTTGGGGCTAGAAGTTAGTCGGGTTAATTGGTTCGAGTCAGTAAAATGTATTTTTAATCAAATTGACCTTAGTGTGAGCAAATTGAGTTTGGAAAGAAAGGGAGGGATCACTTTGGTAATTAAACCAAAATAAAAATAAAGACCACTTTATCTATCATCTTTTCTCATTTCTTCTTCCTCACTGTGTAAACATCCCAAAATTTCTCCCAAACCCTCTTTACTATTTCATTCGATTTCTTCATCAATTCAAGGGGCTTTTGAAAGGTAATCACATATTTGAACTCTCCTTTCCATTTCGTATTCATACATGGTCTTAGATTTTAAAAATATGAACTTTTGAAAATTAGGGTTTATATCAAGTTCGGATTTTTAAGGGGGTTTTTCAATTGGTTTTGATAAATTGAGTTGGGGCTTTAGTTAATCATATTAAAAGGTGTAACATATATCAATTTGGTTGAATTTTGATGAATTCCCGAAATTGGATAAAAATGGGTTTTTTGAAGGGTTTTGGGGGTTGTTTTAGGTGGGAATTGATAGCCCAATGGTAATACTATGGTTAGGGGTTGATTTGGGATTGTTTGTGGGTGCTATGGATGTTGGAAACATGGTTTTTGGACATGGTTTAGGGGCTGCCCGAATTTACTAAAAATGGGATTTGTTCATGGTTTGCAACATGGTAAATTGCATTTGAATTGTATTCCGGGTTGGTATTTTGATGTTGGGCTGATTTGGAATTGTTTGAAATGTGTTTGAGGTTGTTAAGAAGCGGGAATTTGTGTTGGGGAAGCTTCGGGAAGAAATCCGGAAAATTGAGGGAGGTTGCTTGCTTGGCTTGGAGCTTGGAAGCTTAGGTGAGTGGTTAAATATTTTCAAAATGGTTTTGAGTATTTGGTTCAAGCATGTGAACCTAGGATGGGCTTGGTAAACCCACCTAGAGTTGGGATTAGAGTGGTAGCCTAATCCCAAGCTTTGATTAGAGACTTTGGTTGCACTTTTTAATGGTTGTATATGCCTCGTATTAAACTGTGATGTTGTTGATTATGTATATGTTGTATACATGTATGTTGAGGCGTGGTTGATGCATTGTTATATGCATGTTGATGATAGATATGATATGGTTATACACATGTGTAAAATATGATGTAATATGGTTGTTAATGATGTACATGTGGTGTTGACATGTGGAATGATATTATGAGGTGGTTTCATGATCCGAGGATCATGGTGAGTACGTGCTAAGCACGGAAGTGTTATGAATTGATATTATGAATGATTAATGAAATGTGTAGTATTGGCACTAGTATGCTTGGGTACAAATGATCGATCATTAGGATGTTAGTGTGTACACATGAGTCAAAAGTCGCGCGTGGCCTTGGTGGCGTTGAGTCACCAAGGAGGAGTACGGGTTCGCCCGGAAATTTTATTTATATTAGTCGGTGATGAGTGGAATCCCATCGACGGGGCGTGAAGATGAGTGGAATCCCCTCCGCGTGAACGGTGATGAGTGTAATCCCACCGTCAGGTAATGGTTGAGTTGTTGGATGTGAGTTCCAACGGTTATCCGCGTATTCGGGTCATAGCTAGGTGCCAATATAGATTGTAGTTTATGTTGCCCATATGTGGTTAATTGTGAGACAATGTGATTTGGGATGTGTTGCTAACATGGTTTAATATATGTGATTTCATACGTTGTGGATTTAAACATGTTGAGCATGACATGATATTGATTATATGTGCATGCATCATTTAGAGTTATGGCTCACGTGGATCGGAGGTAAGATCATGCATTTTATCTTGGTTGTAGCTCGTGCTTGGACCCTGCATTGTCGAGGTTTGTTTTTAAAGAGCTTACCCTCACTAAGCTTTTATGCTTACGCTCTCTTTTGTTCGACAATGTAGATCAATAGCTTGAGGGTGGCAAGGGCAAGGAAAGGCCTCCAAGTGTTGCTTACAGTTAGCTCAAGTATGATGTTTAAATTTAAAGATTGTAATAGTAAAACAATGGGATAGGTATTGTTGATTTGAGTTTGATGTATGTCTATGGTTGACTTGATTTGTAAGCATGATGTATCTTGCCAAATGCTTGTATGATGGATGGCTTATGGATGCTTAAGTTGCTTGAATGGCATGTAAACTCATTTGATGTGTATGATGCTTATTGGTTCTTTTTAATGTCTTCAAGCATGCTTGTATGAAAGGCTCTTATTGTGTAATTTGCCATGTTAGAAAGATTGTCCAAATCCATGCTTGTATGTGTTTGAGTATGTTAAATCTAGGATGTATGCCTCTAGACTTTGTTTGATGGTTTTGTGTGCCTTTAGGGGTCCTATGGGACCTCATACTTGTTGAAATACCCTTAAATCTGAATTTCAAAAGGCTGCAGACAGCCCGCGTTTCGAAACGGGCTGGGTCGTTTCGGAACGGGTAAGGCTTCAGGGACCCCGTATCGGAACGCGTTTCGATACGGTATGGCCTTTGAAACCCCTGTTCCGATACGCGTTTCGGAACGTTTTGGCTACTGGAATTCTGAGAAATTCACGAGATGAAGGTGTATCGAAACGGGTATAAGGGTTTCGAAACGGTCAAAATCTCGTTGACCACGAGAAGTTGACCGTTGAGGGCGTTTCGGAACGATTGACCACCGTTTCGATACGGCCCCTTGTAGAGGCTCTGGGACAGTTGACCTGGTCAAGGCGTTTCGATACGCCTCAAGGGCGTTTCGAAACGGTCTGTCTAAAAGATTAAAATTGGGCTGTTTAACTGCTGTTTTGGGTTCGAATGTTTGTCTCATGTATTTTATTCCGCTGTTTGATCACATAGGACTTAAATGAACTTTTAGAAAAGATTAAGTAAAAGAAAAAAAATAGGGTTGCTAAGCGAGGGGGAACCTTAACGGGTTTCGCTTCGGTTTTCCCCGTGTGGCCCACTCGGACCGGTCATCCGGCCAGACCGGGACGAGGGGTTACAAAAATTGAATATCAAACTAGAATTATTTTCACTTCATTTTGAAACAAAAAATAATTATTAAATAATTATTTTATGAAATTAATATTAAAAATTATAAAAATTAAATTTATAATATTTATTTAGGATAAAATATATTTTTTAAAATAACATTTAATTCGTTGACCTGTATATGAACAAATTATTTTTACATTTAATTAATTTTTAGAATGATCTAATACATATGTATAAAAATAAATAATTAGTTTTTTATTCCCAAACAAGTTGAAAAAAATATTTTTAGATTTATTTTAGTAATAATTTAATCTAATTTGAGGTGATAATATATTCTAAATTAAATATTAAAATTTGAGGATATTTAGCTTAGTGGTTGAACCTTTTGCGTTTGGTGCAATGTGTTCACGGTTCAAATTATTATATAGGTAAAAAAAATATTTTTGAGGCTGAAAGTGTATAACTTAAATATTTGTTTGGTTAAAACTTAACTAAATCTCAAGCTTAGCTCAATGGTTAAGCTTTGAACCTCACATGCAGGGCCGGTCCTGACTATTTTTTGGCTCGGGGCGAAATTAAAAAAAATGGGCCCCTAATTTAAAAAAAAATTAAAATATACATAATATAAAATTTATATTTATTAAATTAAACAAATAATAATTCATTACGATCTTAAAAATATCAAAAATATATTTAAGCATACAAATACTTATAAAAAACATTGTCTTCGAGCTTTTCTTGATGCAAAATCATTTTATGTTCGAGCTATATAAATTAACAATGAAAATTCACAACCATGCCTTTTTTTTAAACTAAATTTAGTATTATTTATTAGGTTATGTTATATAAATTAATTATTGAATTTTTTTTAAATATTATCTAATACATTTAATATAGGTGATAAAAATTTTAAATTTAATTTTTATTAAAGAAATTGAGCAATACAACAAAAAATATTAAAAATAGGGCAGTCAAGAATCAAGATGAGTTTGTTTTAAAAATCAATAAAAAATTAACTCTCATAAAAAACAAATCTCAACAAGAATTTTACCTTCAAAGTTATGTTTGAATCTGAAATTGAATTGAATTGGAGTTGAACCAACGAATGAAGACGGAGAATCTGCATATTCATAGTCAAAATTTATTAAACAAATATAAAAGAATAATCTTACTTAGAATTTGAAAAAAAAATATAAAAATAAGAAGAAGAAAAATATTAAAAATATGATCTTAATTCTTACCTAAAATCTTAAGAACAAACTTCAATAGGATTCAAGCACCATAATTGATGATAGGTAATTATATTTGTGATTGTGTTTGTGTTTGTGAGAAATTAAATTTTCAGATTAAGTAGAATATGAAACTATGAGACAGAAGAGATTGAGAAATTGAAAAGTATGTTTGAAGAATTGATAAGAAATTAGGAGATTGAGAAATTGGGAAATTTAGTATTAAAAGAAAAAAATTAACATTCAAAAAATTAACGTTGATATCGGAAATTGGAAAAGTGATTTAATGAATTGATTGAGAGAATTTAGAAAGTCAAAAGTTTAATCTGTTAATTAATATAATTTTTTTGGAAAGAAAATATTTAATTAGTATTTTTTGGGAAACAAAATTATTATTAATTGATATAGAGATTTAATAATGGGCCCCATTATTTTATTTAATAACTTTTTATTTATTATAACAATTTATGTGCCTCTTATTTAATATAGCAATTTTTTTAATTATTATAAAAAAATTAAAGTATATTAATATTATTTCTTTAAAAAAAATTTGGGCCCTGGGCGGGCGCCCCTTCTGCCCCGGCCCAGGGCCGGCCCTGCCCACATGCAAGCGGTCCCTGGTTTGATTCCTCCCACTTGCATAAATGAGGATGTTTTTTTCTCCTTTGATTTGTTTAAAATTTGGAAGTGACACGTTTGAAATGAAAAAATATATAATATGAAAACAAAAACCTATCTAATGTGAGAGATGATTTTGACGAAAAAATTAGTTAGGAGATCAAAATAAGAAAACAATGGTAGTTTGGTGACCAACAGTGTACTTTACCTTATTAGTAATAAAATTTTTTTAATAAAAATTGTTAAGTGGCATTAAGCTAAATTTTAAAATGGTTTGTTATATGGTATGCTTTGGAGTGTCCTTAAGTGGTATTTAAAATAGAAATTAAAATATCAAATCACTAAATTGATGCAGTTTGTGAATCTGGTGGTCATTGGGTATGTCCATCGTGGAGAGGATGAATTGATTATTTGATGCGATTTTAAGGATAAAATACCCCTTAAGTATAGATCTAATAAACGATAATTGAGTAATTACAGTGTGTGCAGAGGTAAAACTTGTTGTGGAGGCAACGCCCCAAGATTTTAAAAGTTCATCATTTAACTCTTTAAATTTTTAAAAAATATAATTAGGTCTCTTTAAATATTTGAATGTCCCATCATTTGGCAATTTGAAGATTTTAAAAATCTCATTAGCACCTTCAAAATTTTAAACATTTCTTTAAAATTTTTCATTAATATATATTTATACATTAAAGAAACACAATAAAAAAACTTACCTTCGAAATTTTGTATTATATATAAGATCTATTAAAAAATCTCTAGTTAGCCCCCTCAAAATTGAATGTAAAGTTCCGCCACTGAAACATGAGTTATCGCTTAAATATATTTTGAGTTTAAATCTCTATTTATAGGCTAGATATAACTTTAATTTTAGTCTAATTGTATTTTGTACTGATTTGATTTTTTTAATAGCCTTAAGATAGTTACAATGTTGTATTTGTACATATTTTTTCTTAACATTTTAATAAGACACACCTTACGAATAAAATTGCTCGAAATTAGTTCTGTTAAGATGAACATCATTTTTTTTTTCATATGTTATACATGTAATTACACTTGCAAACTTGTTCGCATGGTGATCAGCACACGAGAACATCCCGACCTAAACTCGCCCATGATGGTATCCCTAGTGTTCTGGTCCATGTCGAGCAGACACCGTGTGATCACAGTTCTGCATTTGATCGGCGAGCCAATCGACCTTGCTGTCCTTGCGTCTGGTGTTAAATCAAATACTTATTTTTCTTTACTTTGACTGTAAATCCATGCAAAATAATCACAAAAATCATTACATACAGGTTCATACATGCATAAGATTGTAAAGAAAGAGAGAGATGAGAGAAGTAGATGACAGATAGAGAGTGAGCACTCAAAGCTTCAAGCATGAAAATGCAAGAAAGTACCCTCAGTGCTCACTCTCTTCTGTCATCTCCCTTACCACTAAAAGTAAAACCTTTATTTTACCATAGGAAACAGATTATTTGGCTCATTTTCCCACCAAAAAGAGCATGTTGAACCTGGAATCAGACAAGTGAAACATGTCTCGTTTTTGGTTTGGTTTGGTGTGGGAAGCAGTGGAGGAGCACAGAGGGGGTTTATATACAAGGGAAAGGAGAGTGGTCCATTCAACTTTAGCCAGACCTTACACATGCATGCACTCATTCAAATTATTCTCTTTGGTGTTTAACAATTCCACCCACCCACTGATTCTAAATCATCTAAGTCCCTCCAAATCCCTTCTTTTGTCTCTCAATGGCTCAACTCAACCCTACCTCTTTCCAATTGGTCTGGTGAAATGAATCTGCTCTTCCCATGTCCAATGCCTTCTTCATCAAGCTTGGTTTCGTTTTGTCTTTTCAATCTCAAACTCACGGTCCTAACATATTTGGAAGATTAAGGAAGCTAATTACTAGTGGAGAGAGTATAAACAAACCCCAAAGCCTTTGCCTTTTTCTTTATATTTTAGCTAAAGTAAGCATCAGCCAATGCACGCTCAACACCACCTCATATGAAGACTAAAAATCCTCCTCCTTTTTCACCCCACACTAAAAAAAATTAGGTTTAAGGTTTAGAGTTGGAATTTAAAATTATGGTTTAAAAAATTTGAGGTAGTGTGTATCTTTTAATATTTAAACTTTAGGGTTCATACTTAAATTTTAATTTTTTAATGTTGAAGCAGACAAAGGGACATTAAAAAGAAGCAGAATTTTTCTTTCACGTATGAACACATGAAAAAAAAACTCCAATACAACGCTAGAGCAGCTTTATCATGAATAGAAGTTTTCTCTTTTTGGTGCTTTATGTATCTCCAATATTAAAAAATTAAATTTAAAATTTAAAATTGGTGTTTAAAGTTAAGGTGTTGGGGTGTATTACTTAACTTTTTAGAATTTAAGATTTAAAATTTAAAATTAGAGTACAAAACTTAATTTTTTAATGTTAAAGTATACCATATGTTACACTAAAAGAGAAAGAAAATTTTTGTTCTTTAATTATGATGCTAATCACCCGAACAACAACTTCGAATGTACTACATTCCCTTGTTCAATCTCCATTGCCATTTAGCATTGATTTGATACTTGCGTAAAGTACCCTACTATCCTACTTTTTCTCTTGTTTTATATTTCCCAAATCATGCATTCACCCAAGCTTAATGGTTACAATCATATTCATTTATGGTCATAAATTTAAGAGTTAATGGTATCATACATCTTCGAGTTATGACCTTGATTTTAAATTGATTTTTAAATTTTAAATATTTTAATTTTATCTTTAACTATGGCTTTCATTTTACATTGGTCCCAAAATTTGTGAATGTTTTGTTATTATCCCTAAACTATGATCCTAATTATAAATTGGTCCACAAACTTCTGAACGCTCTAATTTCATCCTCAAAATATCATTTATGTCATATCATATTATTAAAAAAATACATATCATTGCTTAAATGACAATTAAAACTTTTGTAATGGTTTTATTAACATGAGATATGATTAAAATATACTGATTATTAGGGGTTAAAATTTAAATGTTCAAAAGTTTGGAGGTCAATATAGAATGAGAGTAATAGTTTGAGGATAAACCTGAAATGTTCAAAACTTTGGACACTAATTTAGAATGAGAGTCATAGTTCGAGAATAAAATTAAAATATTTAAAAATTTAGAGACCAATTTAAAATGAATGTTGTTATTTAAGGACTTGTGGTACAAAAAAACTCCATATTTAAAGATTACCTATAAAAAATTTAGTCACTACAAGTTGTGGGACTGAGTTCCAACTAAATTCAAAATCGAATCAAACCAAATCTCTAAGTTAATGACCAAAGTTTTGGATATTTTTTTCATTCACAAAACTCGAATTTATTATTTATTACCATATCCTTGGGTGCCTTTTGTATAATGTAGAAGAACCTAACTTGCTGCTATTGTACTAGGAATGATGGAATAGGGTGGGCATAGAACAAAAAGGGACTGTAAAATTTTCCCATTATGGAAGTGGGTGCTTCTTAATTATGCTCTCCAACTTTCCCTTTCAAGAGTGGAAGATGAAGCGGCTCCCATACATGTGGATATTCCCCATTTCTCCGGCAGCTTTGCAAAAAGAAGCATAAGGGTTAATTGCACAAAATCCCCAAAATATGGTAGTATTTTAAATTAATCCCAAATTTCAGATCATACTAATAGAGTTATCAAAATATTATTATCATATTAATCAGGTTATTTGTCAGTCTAATCATCAATTTGGACATTAAACACATGGATCATGTGTTTGAATATGTATGTATCGTATCTAATGGTTTGCAAACATAATTTCTTTTTCTCATTTTTATAAGTCAAATCGAAGCTGATTATTAGAACAATTAGTAGGTTGTCTTAGAGAGAAGCAATATGAGTTCCACCTCAGGGTCCATACCTTCTACTTTTACTGCTCAAATTTTGCTTGTGTAGTTCTATGTCACATGAAAGGTTCAATAGACTAATTTTAGTGGTAATCGAGAATGAGTTTTTACGCAAAGTTGGAAAGTTTTTGTTCTATAAGGACGTTTTTTTAATTTCCACTTGAAGTTTTAAAAATGTCTAAGATGATTCTGACGATTATGCTAATAAGCAACGGGGGAATCGAATTTTTTGTTGTTGAATTAAATTTTGAGATCTAAAATACTTTATATAACTAAAACAAAGAAAAGTAGATAAAGAAATTAGTAGAATATAAACAAATGAAGGGTATCGGGACCAAAAACTGCAGCTGGTCCATGCCCTTTGGGTTTGGAAAAAGAGAGAAATGTTTATATTTGAAGCAAAGTAAGCATCAGCCAATGCATGTTCAACACCACCTCATCTGAACACATGAGAACGCAGAAAGCTTCAATACGGCGCTAGAGGAGCTTAAAGTAAATATGCTTTTCATTAATTAAATCTTATATTATAAGATTTATATTAGTCCACCAATAAATTAAATATGAATAATAATATTAAAGAAGTTTGACTATAAAATAATTGTTCAAACTATCGGGATAGATGCTTAATTTTTTTTATCAAAGTAAATGTGTAATGTTTTATTTAGTTATTATTATGATATTTTCTGTGACGGGTTTTAAAAAAATTAGTTACTCGACTAAAATACGACACGTGACCTGTTTTTTTTATTTTTTCTTTAAAATTTAAAAATATCATTTTCTCAAAAACATCTAAAACAAGACAGAAAAACATAATTTAAATACATATTTTTCAGTTTCAATTAAACAAATAAGAATACTTTTCATTAATTAAACCTTAAATAACAATGAAGATGATGTAAAGAATCTTTTGACATTTTGTAAATCCCCAACCACTCTTTCATATGTCATTCCCTCGTTCAATTTTCATTACCATTGATTTGAGACTTGCGTAAAGCACCCTACAATCTTACCTTTCTCTTTTGTTATTTTTATTTCTCCAAATCATGCATGCTTGATGTTTCTCTTTGAAATAATGATTTAATCCTCTTAATCAACATCAAAATCATGCATGCTTGATGTTTCTCTTTGAAATAATGATTTAATCCTCTTAATCAGCATCAAAATCATTTATATCACAAATCTAAAGGATACCCATTTAGTTGATTGAAATCGTTGGACTCTTATCATGCGCTTTTTTTAATGCTCCCATTTTAAAATAGTGGGTTTAGGGTTTGAGGTTATAGATTGTGGTTAGGGTTTAAGGAATTAAGTGTATGATATATTTTTAGGGTGTAGGATTTAGGGTTAAGATGTGGAAATTAAAATTAGAGTTTAAAATTTAATTTTTAAGCGAATTTCAGTATGGGGCATAGAAGGGGGGCATAGGACTTTTACCCCATTTAGTTATATCATGTAAAATATCTTTTTTAATCGTGATGATACTAATAGATTTGATATTTTCAAGTATAAACTATCGAATTTTTAATTTTAAATATATTTTAAGTCGAATCAAACTTTTAAATAAGAAGTAGAGTTATTTTAAACTTTTATTTGAAACTTTAAGCTTAAAATTTGACATCAAATTTCTTACCATTCAATCTGAGGATAAAAATTTCATGTACCTTTTCAGTGTCTCTTTCTATGTCCCAACACTAAAATAAATAAATTTTAAGCCTCGACTCTGAATTCTACATCCTAAATTCTAAAAAATACACAATACCCCTAATTTTCTAAACCATAACATTAAACCTTAAACTTAAACCTAATTTTTGTGATGTATAAATAAAGACACCGAAAAATACAAAATAATCATATCTTTTATATAAAATGTTAGCTAATAGAGAAGAACCTAATTTACTGCATTAGTTATTTGTAAATGATTTAACTAGGGAGGGCATACAACAAAAAGAATTATAACATTTCCCCATTATGGAAGTGGGTATTTCTTAATTATGAGTCTGAACTTTCCCTTTCAAGAGTGGAAGATGAGAGAAACGGGCGGCTACCCATACATGTAGATACTTTTAGGGACAAAATCACAATGAAATTTAAGGGAGAAATAGAAATAAAATGATTATTAAGTTATTAATTTAAAGTTAGAAATAGATGGGTTAAGATCTAAGTTAATTAGTTTTGAAAAAGAAAGGGGTTTAAAAAGTACTTAAACTGAAAAAATGTAGGTTAAGGTTTAATCTGTCTTTTTTGAAACTAGGAGGACATAAAAAGTAATTGTACCAAAAAAATGAGAGATTGGATCTAATCCATCAAGTTTCAAAATTAAGAGGGCCTAGAAAGTGATTGAATCCGAAACAATTAGAGGACGAGACTTAATTCGTCTACTTTCAAAATTAAAAGAGACCTAGAAAACAATTAAATCCAAACCACGTCAGATTAAACTAGTATTCAATATCAAAACTGATGGTTGAATTAAAAGAATGTCATATTTAATTAAAACTTTTTAAATATTCAAAATTAGTTTATAATTTAACCTATAATTTTAAAGTCTCGTATAATTTATGTATTTTCTCTGTATTTTCTATTGATAATTTAATTTTGTATTCCCTAAAATTTTGTATTTTGCAGCTCTATATTTTTAATATAACCTTTTGAATTTACACTATGGCATAAAATCTTACATTTGTCCCTAGGGCTATAAAAGAGAAGAGACAGATCGCGAGCTATTCGAGCTCGACTCGGTCAAAGCTCAGTCAACGCTCGACTCGAGTTCAAACTTTGTTCGAGTTCTTAACTAGCCGAGTCGAGCTATTCGAAACCCGACTCAAAAAGCTCGTGAGCTACTCGAAAATATACAATTTTTTTAAAATTTTAAAATTTAAAATCTAAATTCCTAAACCTAAAACCCTAAAACATAAGTCCTAAACCCTAAAATCTAAATCCTAAATTTTAAACCCAACAACTTAAACCTCTAAACCCTAAACTAACACACTAAACCCTAAAATTAACAAGGTTTACACAACTTGTTTATCAAAGTTTTTTTTAATAAGGCTTTAAATGAGATGAGACATATCGCGAGGTATTCGAGTCCGACTCGGTCAAAGCTCGGCCAACACTCGACTCGATTGAACTTGACTCAAGCTGAAACTCGGTTCGAGTTCTTAACGAGCCGAGTGGAGCTCAGATTATTCAAACTCGTTAAAAACTTCTCAAGTTCGAACTTAACTCAAATTCTTAACAAGCTAAGTCGAGCTCAACACTACTTGAGCTCGGCTCGGCTCGTTTACCCCTAATTTTCCTGTTCTAAACAGTAATGACAGGTAAAAAAAATGTGTATCTTTTATACCACCTTTTCCAAGTAGCAATAGATATGGAGATTGTGTTTATCTGTAGAAGAGTGGGTTGAACCTTGCTGGTTCAGACCCAGCCACGAGTTTGCTTTAATGATTCCATAATTTCCTTATTACAATTTTCATGTGTGTAATGAATAATGATGGAAGTCCAATCTGAAAAAGAGAGGCGAAAATTGCATTCAAATGTAGTTCATGAGATTTATGAGAATCTATTTCTCCTCTTTTCTTAAATGGTGTCCAATCAAGAATCACTTATTTCTATTTCTATCTATATTTATATTTTTCTTAATTTTTAACAAATTATAATAGCTAGTTTTATTGAATAAACTAAAAATATTCACTAAACAAAAATATATTATTTGTCTCTAAGATGAACATCATCCACTTTTCTGCTGGGACCACTTGTTGAATTCTGTTCGTAATATTTCTTCTAAAATTATTATAGTACACAAACTAGTCACTTAAATATAAACTACATGACCAAACAAGAAAAATATTAAAACTCCAATTGAACAACCGAGACAAATAATATATACAAAGAAATATCGTTGTCGGTGATAAAGAATATACACTATCAACACAAATATAAAAATAAATAAATAAATATGATAAAAAAACACGTGGCTATGAAGTTTTCTCCTCAGGCGCACGTTAGCAGGCCTAACTGCCTCTGAGATCTTCTCTCTTTCCGACGTGATTCCGCTCGTTTTTTATCGATTTCTTAATCGTTCTTTGCACTTTTGTTCTCTATGGTTCATCTTGTCGTCATTTCACATGGCAGCGGTAGATTGGAAGCAATTTTTCTTCGATGGTGGGGATGCGCAAGCCCTAATTTTTTTCCCTCCAATCGATTACGAGGATGCGGTTGTTGTTGATCCGCCTTCTGAGCTTTTCAACAAAGGGATTTCAGATTGGAAGCACTCCTTGGTTCGTCAGTTCATTGGTCCTGCCACAAATTTTGTTGCATTGGAGAAAATTGTTGAATCTCTTTGGGGGAAAATCGGCCCTGGCTAAGGTTAATATTGCTGGCCCAAACCTTTATGTTTTCTCGTTTGCGAATGCTGATGCCAAGGACTAGGTGCTCGAAAATGGCCCTTAGCACAACCAGCATAAGCCGATGATTCTTAGGAAATGGGTGCCTAACCTAAAACGGCTTAATTTTGATATGTCGCGAATGCTAATATGGGTTCAATTGCATAATATACCTTTAGAATTGTTCTCTCGTAAGGGTTTAAGCTACATAACAAGTGCTCTAGGAATTCCTTTGTACATGGATACTATTATAGAAAATAGGGAGCGCCTAGAGTTTGCAAAAGTCTACATACATGTAGATGCTGGAGCTAGGATTCCGCGTACTATACCTGTTATAATGCAGGATAAATCTGTGGTATTTGTCAAGGTAAAGATCCCATGGATGCCGTCCTTTTGCTCTCATAGCAAGTTATTTGGGCACTTAGACGCTACATGCCCAATTGTGAAAGAAATACATGTTAAGCCTGCACCTACTTTGGGGAAAGCTCTTGAGTGGAGAGTCAAATCCGCTCCTGTTGCTACTTTACCTATTACTACTATTGATATGGCTGATCCTGACTTGCAAATTGCTAATAGTGAGCCCGTGGAAGGAATTGAGGCCATTGGGGGAAGCCAACAACCTTTGAAAGCTTCAGATGTTGAGCAAACTCCTACAGTTAAGGATGTTGAGTTGGCTATAGGAGTTGAAGCTGTTTGTAGCACTGCTAAGAATAGTGAAAATTTGGCAAAGGTGCTAATTGGGAATATTGCTATTCAAATTGATGAGTTTCCACCCTTACAAAGCCCTACTCTAAAGAACAGTAAGCCTGGAGGAGGAAAAGGGAAATTAGCAACACTTATTGGTTCAAAGAATAAATTTGAGATACTAAATGATATTACTAATGAAGTGATTGAGGAACCAAGGATGTAACGCCCGGGGTTTGGGGCCCGAGAGATAATCGGGTTTGGTTAAGCCAGTTCGGGTTAATTTAATTGAAGAAAGACATTTTTAATGGACAAAAAGGGGTCTTTTATTTAAAAAGGCAAAATGAGAATTTTGAATAAATGAAATAAAAAAAAGTTTGAAAAGCCATCATCTTCTCCAAAAATCCCTTTTTTCACATAAAACCTCTCCTAAACCCCATTTCACTATTCCATTGCTCCCAACTCTCCATCCAAGCAAGATTTTTCAAGGTAATTTCTTCCTTGCTTAGATTTTTACATATTCGACTTGTACTCATTGAAAACTTTCCTTTAAATCCATTAAAATGCATTTATGGTTTTGGATTGGAGAAATGAGTATTTTCATGAGATCTTCGTTTGCGTCTTTTGATGCCATGTTTAAGGGTGTTTTTAATGTTGTTTTGGTGTCGTAAAAATGCTAAAATGGTGGCTAATAGTAGGAAACCCGAAATGGGTCTAAAAATGGGATTTTTGGGTTGAAAAGGTAGAGTTTTTGGCTTGAAAACGCGGCTGATGATTCCTTATTGTTGAGGATGTTTTTAGACGATAATTGGTGTGTTTTGATGTTTGGAAATGATGGGTTCAGCTGGAGGTTTCACTAGAACGAATTTGGGTTGGATGTCGATGTGTTGTGATGCAAGATTGTTGAGTTTTGAGTTGCTGCTATGTTTGTGGGTATATTAGCATCCTAATGTTTTATTTTTGGGTTGCCTAAAGTAGAGGAAACGAGTTTGGGCTTCGTGGATGAGAATTCGGGTAGTTCGGAAACTTGAATCGGGGATTCAACCAACGTTTGGACTCTATCGGTGAGTGGAAACTGTTTTGAAGCTTTAAATATGTTCAATGAAGGTTTCTTGGGGTTTGGGTGGAGCCTCAGAGGCAACCTAGAGCCAAGTGTAAGTTTATCTATTCTCGCCTTGTTTAGTTGATTGTTGGCGTTCGCGTTTATGTGTGTTGTGGTGTTGATTGTGGATTGTTTTTATCCATTTTTAATGTTGTTGTGTTGTCATAGTTGATGTCAAGCCTCACGTGATGGTTAGTCGTTGTATACGGTGATGTGTAGTCCCACCGGTAGTGACTAGTAGATGAGTACGGTGATGTGTAGTCCCATCGGAAAAGTGCTAGTTGTTGTGTACAGTGATGTGTAGTCCTACTGGGGATGGTTGTGCATGTGCAAACCATGTTTCGTCTATGCTTGCGCTTATTACATCTCTTTTGTAAAGTGGTTTTGTAACGCCCCTAAAAAAATATATGTTTATATTTAAAGTTAAGTGAAAAAGGAAAAAAAATGAGAGTTTGATGTCATGGGGTTTTAAACCCATGACCTATGCTTGGTAAACCCATATGTTAACCATTTGAGCCAAATGGTCTTTGTGTTAAGGGTTACCTAGCCCAATATTAAAGGTAGTCTTGGGTAGAATTTCATATCGGATTAAAGACCCAACCGACTCCTCACCAAACCCGCACCGTTCACCGCCGATCTCGGCCACCGCTTTGTCGTGGTTCTTACCGCCAACGTCATAGTGACCGGCGGCACGTCGCGGTTCTAGCCCTGACCACCACTCGCGCGTTAGCGCTGCCGTCTTCCGTGAAGATTGGTTCGAAAGGTCCGTGAAACCCTAAGCCAACCCTTCTTTTTTTTTCCGGTGATTCCAGCCACCTCGGTCAACGGCGTGGCGCGTCGTCGGCCTAGGCGTGCTCACCGTGTGGAGGGGAGCAAAACCCCCTTAACCGATCATCGATCCAACACCGGTAAGGGCCTCATCGGCGTCGCGCTCTTCCGGCCACATCGCGTCCAATATAGGACATTTCCGGTAAGATTCCGACGATTTTGTGAATAATAGAGTGCTTAGATTTAAGCCCATGTTCTGATATGTGTGTTTCCAACAGAAATGGTGCATTTCGGACCTCCGGCGACCATTCTGGCCACCAAAAATTTTTGGGTAAGTGAACCGGCTCAACCTGATCTGAACCGGCTGGACCGATCGACCATCAGCCAAACCCGAACCGATTTGGCCCAAAGCCCAAACCCTGTCAACCCGAGCCCATCGTCCGACCCGACCCATCTCTGACCCGCCTGTTCGGTCCGTTGACCCGACCCGCCTGTCCGACTCGTTGACCCGGTTCGAGTCAACCCGTCTACCGAGTCAACTCAGTCCGAGTCAGCACGATGAGTCAACCGAGTCAACTCAGTTAGTTAACCTGCCGAGTCAACTCAGTTGACCCATGTTGACTGCTGATGTCATGCTGACGTCAGCATTGACTTTGACCAATTGACTCTGACCCCCGTTGACCTGCTGACATCAGCGTTGACATGCTGACGTCAGCGTTGACTTTGACCGTTGACCAAAAAGTCAAATTTTCCGAAAACTCCTATTTTATGTTTTTCGACGTCATGAGTTCATTTTTGAAGCCCGTTTTGCAAAATTCTGATCCGAAAGCCTCCGAATTTGACCTTGAGCCCGAACTTGTTTATGTACTTAATTATTGGTTAAGAGCTTGTGAGTAAGGTCTGATCTTGGAATTTGTGTAATTGAAGGTATTCTCGGTTCCTTGGATGCAATGTCGAGGAATGCTGAATTCGGGTTCGAGGGTATTCGAATGTCGTATCACGAATCGACTGATGTAGCTCGGAAGTAAGGTAATACACTACTACCCCTTGTATGCTTTATGAACATGTTGATATTCGGTTAACGCATGCATGCTTATGATGACGTATATTGTAAATTCTGCTTAAATTGAATCAGATTCGAGCAATAAGTATGGATATTAATAAGACCAAATTATCCGAATAAGATTACTAATGGGCTAACAGTATCAGAAGTTCTAATAGTTAAATTCAGTTAATCCGCAACTCAATCAACAGTGTGTAAGAATCGAGGCCCAGGATACAGAGTGAGATATATTAATTATGAAATTACGAAAATGCCCTTGGAGCATAAGTATGACTAAACTACCCCTCTAATAAAGAAAATGACCTAAAATCTGCATTTGACCTGATTATGCAATTTACACTACCCGAGATGTAGGTTTTAATGGAAAGACTTCGGCATCAGTATGCAATACGTGTGATACAAACTTGGATAATCCCTCAAACTCTGTATAACACATGAATGAGAATTCTCTGGAAATATTGTTGAAACCCTAACTCGATCCTTATGACAGTAATGCGTGAATTAAATGAGAATGATCGTAATGACCAAAAAGACGGTAATGCCCTCGAGCACCGAAATGTCTGATTAGTTTGAATGACGTTATACCCTCAAGTTCTGTAATGAATGAATCGTCTGTAAAGGGCCGGAGAGTTAGAACGACTTAATCTCGTTTGAGTACGTGAATAATGGAGGTACCAAATGGTAATTCAGAAAGAAATGGTAGATTTATCTTAATCTAAAATAACCGAAATACCCTCATGAGTTAATCGGTAACTATGTATTTGACGAAATTCTGAATTTGTTAATAAGACTTAAATAGCTAAGGTTCCCTTAAAGTGTTGAGAAATACGACGTGTATGCCCATCGCTCACCATATCAATGTAAGGTAGGAAGATCCGCATAAATTGTATGTTCGATTGCTCAAAGTTAAACCGTATAGTAAAGTATGAGGGCGACTGTTCAGACATACAATACGGTCAGTGTTAAGTTCTGATGCACGCAAATTTCTCACATCTGAACGTTGGTAAGTACTATCAAGTTGGATTATGCCGCATTAAACAATTCTGGAGGTATGATAAATTGTTAGAGCCCCTGAGAATTATAACTTTCGTTCTGATATGATTGTGTTTTAGTATAAAATTTGTCATGACAGTCAAATAACTAAAAGGCCATGATAGCCTAAATAGTCGGAACATCACTGAAAATATCTGATAACTTAAAAGACTTTAATTTAGAAATTCTTGAATGTCCGGTTAGAAAACTAACGAGCAAATATGATACCCGAGTTCTGTGAACCATTGTTTATTCAATGTTGGTATAAATTATCAAAATGTCCATATGTGATAAAATGACCATAATGCCCTTGTAGGCTTATATGACTAAATAACTCATGATGCGTCTAAACTCTCAAAGATCTTAATGTATCACCTCCTGATATCTGGGTTAAATCGTTAGTATGAACCCTTTTTAATAGGGGCCCCGTTTCAGAAATTCGTTCAAATTATCAAAAGTTTAATATGTCCCATTCCGTAAATGCCAAGTATCTCCAAGAAAAGATCTGTCCCACCTAGTGTGTTCCATGTGTGATATATTTTGTTGAATGGATTGTATAATTATTTAATTGTGAATAATATTATGTTTGATGAACTTGAGATATGATGACATTCTCTGCCTACCTGATATATGTCTGCTCAATCTGTATACTTGGTATGTGATCGTTTGATCTGTAATGGTATTGTCTGACTGTTTGATGAATTTGTTAGCATGATCTGTTAGTTTGACCTATGATTGTACAATTTGTTTGCATGATGAATGCTGAAAATGTCTGCTATGTTCAATAGTATGCCCATTTATCTGTCAAAAGCATGAATTCTTCCGTTTCTGATGTTCTGAATAAAATATATCTGTCACATGCATTCTGTTACCCACGTCTGGAATCTGAACACTGATTATTATCTGGGGTATACTGTTGGGTTATGTTATGAAGTCTCTGTTGGTACAGCCCTGATCAAGCTGGTAAATCCTTATGGACTCAAGGTCTCCCCTTGAGTGGCACCTATGCCCATCGGGCCTAGGGTAAGTCCTTATGGACTCAAGGTCTCCCCTTGAGTGGCACCTATGCCCATCGGGCCTAGGGTAAGTCCTTATGGACCTAAGGCATCCCCTTAGGTGGCACCTATGCCCATCGGGCCTAGGGTAAGTCCTTATGGATGCAGTTCTGGGGGACTGCATATTGGTGTAAGGTTGGAGGGTAATTACTAGTAAACCTTTGTATGTACTTGAACATTTGCATTGAATTGTTATGTGTTCTCATGATATGATTGGTATGCATTTATGTCTGTTTGATATGGACCTATTTGGGACACACTAGACATTAAACTCGTTGTTTCCATCTTCGTAATCTATCAGCTTATAAAATTCTCGTCTGTTACTCGATGAGTGAATAAAGAACAAGTGCCATTATTCTCAAGTATAGCATTACCCTGAAATAACGGAAAGGAAAAGAGGACTGTCACTTCTTGGATTATCATGAAAATGTTATGCCTACCATATGTATGCATGAGCTTATAGCATCTTTTGGTAGTTCTGTATTACTGAGCTTTTCCAAGCTCACGTTGTTTTTACCATCGCAGGTTAATAGAATATAGCATGGTATAATGTTTGACATCAGTGTTCAGAGTTCCCTCGGCGTTGCCTCTGAAGTACGGTACTGTATAGTTAGTGGGCATGTATGTCACGTATTGTTTTATGATAGAGTCTGTACAATACTTTCTGAAATTTTTGTTATGTGTTTAAATGATTTTCTGAAATAGTATTTTTAACAGAAGATGATTTTACAGTTTAATAAGTGTTTTGAAGAAATAAAAATGTTTTATGTGTATTTTATTGTGGGTCGCTCTTGTGACCCTAATGTAACTTGATGATTTTACAGTTTAATAAGTGTTTTGAGGAAATAAAAATGTTTTATGTGTATTTTATTGTGGGTCGCTCTTGTGACCCTAATGTAACTTCCTAGGATCCGTTGTAACGCATAGGCGGGTTTAGGGGGTTACAGGTTTCATTTTCAAAAATTGAGATATATGTTTTAAACTGCATTGTTGTTGTGTTTTAGTGTTCCGCTCACTAAGCTTTTAAGCTTAAACTCTCTTTTTCCAAAAATGCAGATCGTTAGAGGCTCTGAGAGGCAAGTGGGCAAGGGAGGAGTTCTTAGAGTTCTTGCTAGCTCAAAGTATGGTTTTACTAGTTGTAATAATGCTTAGACAAAGGGAATACTAGACTTTTATGTTAGGGAGTTGGTGTTCAAACTCCTGTGTTTGACTTTTGTTAATGTCGCTGGCATGTTTTAAATGTTGATACCATGTTATGTGGAGGTTTGTTATGGCTTTGGGCTGATTGTTTTGTGTTTTGACTAGTTGGTGTTTTTAAGCTAAGTGTTCTTATGAGCTTTGGGTTTGAGATCCATTTTGTTGTGTGTATGCATGTTTGAAGTTGTGTTTAGGGTGTTTTACCTCTAGATTGTTTGTATAATAAGTTGTCATGTGGTTTATGATGTTCCGGGGTAAGTTTGGGAACGTTTGGAGATGCCGAAATGCATTTTCGGGCCAAACTGTGTCCAGGCGTTTCGGAACGTCTGATATGGCTTCAGAATGGTCAAGCTCCAGGGGCACCCGTATCGAAACGAGGGTGGTGCCGTTTTGGTACGTTTGGCCACTAGAGGCTCCTGTTTCGGAACCATGTAGGGCCGTTCCGATACGTTTGGCCACTGAAGGCTCCTATTTCGGAACCATGTAGGGCCGTTCCGGTATGTTTGGCCACTAGAGGCTCATGTTCCGAAACTAGGTGGGACCATTCCGAAACGACTTTGTGTTACTTTTTTAATGAAGCCTACGTTTCGGAACGGGCATGCCTGTGTAACACCCGTGTTTTGGGGTCGGGAGTTAAATGTGTGAGTTGGGTTCGAGTCGTCAGAATCAGTTTAATTTAATTAGACTTTAGTTTTAATTTAAATAAGACTAAAATCCTAGTAATGACGTTTTTGTAAATATTTCAAAACAAGGAAAAAGAGACGAGCCTTTTAAAACAAAAAAAGAAAGAGTCTTCTTCTTCATTTCTCAATCTCACGTGAAAACCCTCCCAAAGCCCCAAATTACTGTTCCATCTCTTTTCTTCATCATTTCAAGAGCTCATTTCAAGGTAACTTCATTTTTTATTTCTTCTCCTAATTCCAAGCATCTCCATGGTTTTAGATTTCAAAACCATCATCATTTTAAGTTTTTCAAATTTCAAGGTTTGAAGAAAGCATGAAACTTTATTTGGTTCTTGACTTGTTTTTGGTTTGTTTAGTTAATTTTTTAGTTAACCTTACCTTAATACACCTTATATCTTGAAATGGAGGGATTTTGACAAAAATCCCGAAATGGGTTTTGGGGGCATTTTTGAAAGTGTCAAAATTTGAAATTTTGATGTGGTTTTGTGTTGGGTTGAAGGGATGATGATGTAGGGTTGTCAGAGAAGTGTTTTGGAAGTCTTTAGAGGTAATTTGGGTGTTGGAAATGGTAGGTTTCAGCTGGGTAAAAATGGAGTACGAAAATGTGAGTTTGGTGGTTAACTTGAGTTTGAAATTATGAAGTTTTGGCTTGTGATTGTGGGTTGAGATTGTGGCTGAGTTTGGCAATGATTTGGTTGAGTAATACCTTGTCTTTTGATTGGTTATAAGCAAGAGGAAACACCAGAGAAGGTTCGGGATCGATTCCGGAAATTTCGGAGGCTTGAGTGGCTTTGCTTGGTTTGCTTAAGGAAGGGCGGTGAGTGAAACTTTCAAACTTATGTAAATTGGTTCAAGTATGTGTAGTTGAGGTTTTGGAATGTGCTTGGTAGGCCATTCCAAGGTAGAAGTTAAGTTGGTAGCTTAACTTCTTGCATGTCTATAAGCTTTAAATGTTTATGCCTATTATGATTTTGTGGAGCATGAATTGTTTATGTATGAGTATATTTTGATGTGTGTGGTGATGGCTATGTGATATGCTTGATGGTTGTTATGATGTGGTTTTAATAGTATGATTGGCACTAGTTAACTTACCGAGTATAAATGATCGATCATTAAGATTAGTGTGCACACGGTTGAGTCAAATTTACGTGTGGCCTTGGTGGCGTTAAGCCATCAAGGAGGAGTACAGTGATGTAATATTCCACCGGAAATGTTTATATTATACGTGATGATGAGTGGAATCCCATCCGTAGGGCATGTGATGATGAGTGTAATCCCATTCATGCGAGGTCCGGTGATAAGTGTAATCCCACCGAGGTAATGTTATTGTTGAGTGTAATTCGCATATCCGAGTAAACTAATAGTGGCCAATATACTTGTTCATGTGGTTATGTTGCTTAGATAATTGCTTTATCTTGTTGAGCTTAACATGAAGTAAGATGCCATGTTATTGCCCTTTTGAGTTGCTAGCTAGATTTGCTATATTGAAGCTTATGTATGCTTGAGTGTGATGTTAAGGATTTTATGCTTGAACCTTGCATTGTCGTTGTTTATTGGTTTTAAAGCATCCTCACTAAGCTTCTAGCTTACGCTCTTGTTTTCGACAATGCAGATCATTAGCGTGGAGTTAGCAAGGAGCAAGGAAGGGGCATTCCAAGCTTTTGTAGTTGCTCAAGTATAGTTTAGTCAATAAAGTAGTAGTTTAGCAATGGGGCTGCTATGTGTTTGTATGAGCGTTGTATGACTCATAAATGTTGAATGTTGTTTGCTATGTGTTGGATTTGTAAACCATGTTATGTTTGGTCAAATGCTTGTGATGTAAGGTTATGCCTTTGGATGCTATATGTTGTTTTGGATGAGCATGTAAACCTTATGTGTGAAGACATGTGCCTTTTTGGCTTTTAAGCTTTTAAGTATGCCTTCAAATGCAATATCCATCTTTGTATGAATGCCATGTTGGAAGTGCCTCATTGTTCACCTAAATTGTTTTATATAGTAGTTCTTGGTTGTTATGTGTTGTATGGTTGGTTGTATGTGATTAGGAGAGTTGTAAATTGCATTTTGAGTTGAGTCTCGTATCATTTTGCTGCAATTTGGAGTCTTGCAGTGCAGGGCGTATCGATACGCCTAAAGGCCGTATCGATACGGTCCTATACTTTGGGACTCAGTTTCGGATTAGGGTACCGATACTCGGGGGGCGTATCGATACGCCAAACCTTCACTGGAATTCTAAGATTTTAACGAGTTTTTGGCGTATCGATCCGGGTTCTAGGCGTATCGGTACGGTTTTGTATCGTTGACCGCGAGATGTTGACCGAGGAGGGTGTATCGATACGCCCAAAGGCTGTATCGATACAGTGTTCCTGGTTTGACGTGAGGCAGTTGACTTGGTCAAGGCGTATCGATACCCTTGTCTGGTGTATCGATACGGCCTGCTGTGTAAGTTTAAAATGGGCTGTATAATGTGTTTTTTTGGATTGGTTGCTTTTGTTTCGTAGTTTTTCCGCTGTCATGATCACATAGGAAATAAATGTGCCTTTAGACAAGATATAATTAAAAGAAATCTTCTAGGGTTGCTAACCGAGGTGGGACCTTAACGGGTTTCACGTCGGTTTTCCCCGTGTAGCCCACTCGGACCGGTTAGTCGACCAGACCGAGACGAGGGGGTTACATTTGTTCGTATCAGAGCCTGATGTTACCGAGACCTCGGGCAGGTAAGTGAGGTAAGTTTGAAGTGTTAAGTAATTGTTATGTCTCGATGAATGCTTTGCCATGTATGCTTGTTGTTTGCTCATTCGTATGGTGTTTGGAAGCATGATTGTTGTGTCTAGTATGATGTCGAGTTCCCATTTCTACTATTACTTAATTTGAAAAAAGTTTTGTAAAGGAAGATACTTGAGCATGGTTGGACCCTTGCCTTTGCTAACTTAATCCTTATATGTTTGTTTGTTGTAGTTGTTATCTTGCTAGCTAAGATATGAGACCAAGAGGGAGGCCTAGGATGGTTCAACCGGAACCACGGGCACCAGCTCCGGGAGTTGAGCCAGTTGGTGAGGCGCATGCTCCTCCACCTCCTCATTCTCCTCCTCGTCAAGAGGGAGGTTAGGCGAGAGCCGAGGGCGTAGAACTTCTGGTTGGCCAAAGACTGGCCGGAATAGATTTAGCTCCTCTAGTTCATGCGATAGCCGGGGCTTTTCAGGCTGCAGTGGCTGGGGGTCAGGCAGTGGCTTAATCCCAGGGAGAGGGTACTAGTTTACCATTAGAGAGGCTCCGCAGTTTGGGAGGTGAAGAGTTCAGAGGGTCGACACCCGAGAGGTCTGAGACTTGGTTTGAGAAGACCGTCCGTATTCGGGCACAGATGGGATGTATCGGGGAGCGCACGCTAGGGTGTGTTGTATCTCTGCTTTAGGGTGATGCCTACACTTGGTGGGTCACCATCACTACGAGTATGATAGAGGCTGAGATCACTTGAGAGTTTTTCGAGTCAGCTTTCCGTAAGAATTATTTGAGTCCCCGTTATCTCGATGAGAAGAAGAGGGAATTCATGGCTTTGCTTCAGGGGAATATGACAGTGACAGACTATGAGATTCGATTTGTCAGGCTGAGTCAGTATGCATATGAGCTTGTTCCTACTGAGGAGGAACGTTGTAACCGTTTCCGCTATGGGTTGAACGAAGAGATCAAGAGGTACACTTTAGCTTCTGACTACACAGATTTTGATGTCTTGGTCGCTAGGGCCAAGGACTTAGAGCACAGTTTGGGCTTGACCAAACGATCTGGTGGTTCTAGTTTTGGGAAGAGATCTAGCGACTTCGATAGAGGTGATGCCAAGAGGCATCGGAACAACAGGCATCACTATGACCATAGACGTGGTGGTGGTAACCACGGTAGGGGCCATTAGGGCCAGAGAGCTGGTAGGCGTTTGCCCGAGTGTGCTCGTTGCGAGAGGAATCACACCGGTGAGTGTTGGGGGAACTTTCACTCGTTTTGGAGCTGTGGAGCTAGGGATCATATTAGGCGTGACTGTCCACATCAGGTAGGGCAGGCACCGGTTCAGGCTCAGGCTCCTGCTAGAGCCAATGACTTCCAGAGAGGCCGCGGGCGCGGTAGAGGTAACTTCCAACCGAGAAATGATGGCCAGAGAAACATAGCGCATGTAGTTGTTGTTCAGCCAGAGGCGGAGGCCAGGCCAGAGTTTACGCTCAGCGTGAGGGTCAGCACGACATAGATGTGATTGCAGGTAACTTCTCGATACAGTCTTTGGGTTTGCTTTCTTTGATTGACTCCGGGTCTACACATTCATATATACTGAGTGAGCATGCAAAGTTGTTGAAATTGCCTTGTGAGGTATTAGAGGTAGGAGTTAGTGTTACTAGTTCTTTCGGGGATACGATAGTAGTTAGGAAGATGTACAGAAGATGTCCGCTAATGGTTCAGGGGCATGTGTTTCCACTGGATATGATGGAGCTACCGTTTTATGGCTTTGATGTGATTTTGGGTATGGACTGGCTCACTGAGCATAGAGCTAGGATAGACTTTGAGACTAAGAGGATTTCCTTGAGACTCGCAGATGATTATGAGATAGTGGTGGTAGGTGAGAACGTGAAGTTATTATCGAATGTAGTTTCAGTTTTAGAGGCTAGTTGAGTTGGGTTGCGAGGCGTATTTGGCCTATGTGATGAATCCAAACATGAGTGAGGTTAGACCTCAAGACATTCGGACAGTGTGCGACTTTCCAAGTGTGTTTCCGGAAGAATTGCCCAGTTTACTGCCAGATAGAGAGGTAGAGTTTGCTATAGAAACTTATTTAGATTCAGCTCTTGTTTCGATTGCTCCGTATCGTATGGCACCGAAAGAACTGAAAGAGTTGAAGACTCAGTTGCAAGTGTTGACAGATAGAGGCTTCATCCGACCGAGTTCTTCGCCTTGAGGCGCTCCAGTTTTGTTTGTGAAGAAGAAAGACGGAAGCATGAGAATGTGTATAGATTACAGACAGTTGAATCAGTTAACGGTGAAGAACAAGTATCCGTTGCCGAGAATTGATGACTTGTTTGACCAGTTGAGAGGGGCATCAGTCTTTTCAAAGATCGACTTGAGATCCGGTTACTACCAGCTAAAGGTAAGAGAGGTTGATGTACCGAAGACGGCCTTTAGAACTAGATATGGTCACTATGAGTTTTTAGTCATGCCTTTTGAGTTGACTAACGCACCGGCTGCTTTCATGGATATGATGAATAGGATCTTCCATCAGTATCTAGACCAGTTTGTAGTTGTCTTCATAGATGATGACATTTTGGTGTATTCGCGTACCGAGGAAGACCACGACCGACACTTGAGGCTAGTTTTGCAGACTTTGTTAGATAGTCAGTTGTATGCAAAGTTGAGTAAGTGTTAGTTCTGGATCAGAGAGGTAGTCTTCCAAGGGCACGTAGTGTCAGCTGATGGGATTAGAGTTGATCCAAAGAAAATGGAATCTATCGTTGAGTGGAAGCAACCGAAGTCAGTAACAGAGGTTCGTAGCTTTCTAGGCTTAGCTGGATACTATAGAAGGTTCGTATAAGGTTTCTCGAAGTTAGCCGCTCTGTTGACACAGTTACTTCAGAAGAGTGTTCAGTTTGAGTGGTCTGATGCAAGACAGCGAGCCTTTAAGAAGTTGAAAGAAGCTTTGACCCAAGCACCGATCTTGATTCAGCCAGAGTCAGGGAAGGAATATGTAGTTTACAGTGATGCTTCCTATGTAGGCCTAGGTTTTGTTCTCATGCAAGACAAAAGAGTGGTGGCTTATGCTTCAAGACAGTTGAAGACTCACGGGCGTAACTACCCGACCAACGACATAGAGTTAGCTGCAGTTGTGTTTGCTCTGAAGATTTGGAGGCATTATTTGTACGGTGAGAAATGCACAGTGTACACAGATCACAAGAGTTTGAAGTATATCATGACTCAGCGGGAGTTGAATCTCAGACAACGTAGATGGTTAGAGTTGCTAAAGGACTATGATCTTACGATTGAGTACCATCCGGGTAAGGCCAATGTAGTGGCCGATGCTTTGAGTAGAAAGGTAGTTGTAGATTTGAGAGCCATGCTTGCTAGATTGAGCTTGTCCGGGGATGGTGGCTTGGTGGCCGAGCTTCAGGTTAGACCTACTCTAGGTCAGTTGATTAGGGAGAAACAGCTCTTAGATGGATCTTTGGCACCTCACGTGCAAGACATAGCCGAGGGTAGACCTTCAGACTACAGTTTCAGTACCGATGGAGTCTTGTGTTTAAGAAATAGGATAGTTGTGCCGGAAGACAGTGATTTGAGACGTACGATCTTGACTGAAGTGCACAGTAGTTTGTTTGCTATGCATCATGGAAGTATGAAGATGTACCGAGATTTGAAGAATAAGTACTTTTGGGTTGGTTTGAAGAGAGACGTAGCTGACTTCGTGAGTAAATGTATGGTGTGTAAGAGAGTGAAGGCGGAACATCAGGTTCCCTTAGGTTTATTGCAACCGTTGAGAATTCCGGAATGGAAATGGGAGAATATCACCATGGATTTTGTTTTTGGCTTGCCTTTGACTCCTACAAAGAAGAACTCAGTTTGGGTTATAGTAGACCGTTTCACGAAGGGTGCTCACTTCTTAGCAGTCAATACGACTTACACCTTAGATAGATTGGCCGATCTGTACCTTGGTGAGATTGTTAGACTGCATGGTGTGCCGAAGTCTATTGTGTCCGATAGAGATCCAAGGTTTACAGCTCGATTTTGGGAGTGTCTGCATACAGCTTTGGGTACCCGTTTGAATTTCAGCACGTCATATCATCCTCAGACAGATGGTCAGTCAGAGAGGGTTATACAGATTTTAGAGGATATGTTGCGTTGTTGCATCATTGATTTTTAGGTTACATGGGAGAAGCACTTGCCTCTAGTTGAGTTTGCTTACAATAACAGTTTTCAGTCGAGCATTCAGATGGCTCCGTATGAGGCCTTGTATGGTGGAAAGTGTAGAACTCCACTTTGTTGGGCTGAAGTGGGACAGAAGTTGTTACCTATGCTAGATTTGCTTAACGGGACAACCTATAAAGTGAAATTGATTTGCAATCGCTTGAAGGCAGCTTCGGATAGACAGAAGTCCTATGCCGACTTGAAAAGGAAGGAAGTTGAGTTTTCAGTGGGTGAGAAGGTATTCCTAAAAGTGTCTCCGTGGAAGAAAGTAATGAGATTTGGCAGAAAAGGGAAGTTGAGTCCGAGGTACATAGAACCGTATGAGATTGTGAAAAGGGTTGACCCAGTTGCTTATCAGTTGCGTTTGCCATCCGAGCTAGAGAGGATACACGTTGTCAAAACTTGAAATTTTGAAGTGGTTTTGTGTTGGGTTGAAGGGCTAATGATGTAGGGTTTTCAAGGAAGTGTTTTGGAAGTCTTTAGAGGTAATTTGGGTGTTGGAAATGGTAGGTTTCAGCTGGGTAAAAATGGAGTACGAAAATGTGAGTTTGGTGGTTAACTTGAGTTTGAAATTATGAAGTTTTGGCTTGTAATTGTGGGTTGAGATTGTGGCTGAGTTTGGCAATGATTTGGTTGAGTAATACCTTGTCTTTTGATTGGTTAGAAGCAAGAGGAAACACCGGAGAAGGTTCGGGATCGATTCCGGAAATTTTGGAGGCTTGAGTGGCTTTACTTGGTTTGCTTAAGGAAGGGTGGTGAGTGAAACTTTCAAACTTATGCAAATTGGTTCAAGCATGTGTAGTTGAGGATTTGGAATGTGCTTGGTAGGCCATTCCAAGGTAGAAGTTAAGTTGGTAGCTTAACTTCTTGTGTGTCTATAAGCTTTAAATATTTATGCCTATTATGATTTTGTGGAGCATGAATTGTTTATGTATGAGTATATTTTGATGTGTGTGGTGATGGCTATGTGATATGCTTGATGGTTGTTATGATGTGGTTTTAATAGTATGATTGGCACTAGTTAACTTACCGAGTATAAATGATCGATCATTAGGATTAGTGTGCACAATGTTGAGTCAAATTCGCGCATGGCCTTGGTGGCGTTAAGCCATCAAGGAGGAGTACAGTGATGTAATATTCCACCGGAAATGTTTATATTATACGTGATGATGAGTGGAATCCCATCTGCAGGGCATGTGATGATGAGTGTAATCCCATCCATGCGAGGTCCGGTGATGAGTGTACTCCCACTGAGGTAATGTTGTTGTTGAGTGTAATCCGCATATCCGAGTAAACTAATAGTGGCCAATATACTTGCTCATGTGGTTATGTTGCTTAGATAATTGCTTTATCTTGTTGAGCTTAGCATGAAGTAAGAGGCCATGTTATTGCCCTTTTGAGTTGCTAGCTAGATTTTCTATATTGAAGCTTATGTATGCTTGAGTGTGATGTTAAGGATTTTATGCTTGAACCCTGCATTGTCGTTGTTTTTGGTTTTAGAGCATCCTCACTAAGCTTCTAGCTTACGCTCTCGTTTTCGACAATGCAGATCATTAGCCTGGAGTTAGCAAGGAGCAAGGAAGGGGCATTCCAAGCTTTTGTAGTTGCTCAAGTATGGTTTAGTCAATAAAGTAGTAGTTTAACAATGGGGCTGCTATGTGTTTGTATGAGTGTTGTTTGACTCATAAATGTTGAATGTTGTTTGCTATGTGTTGGATTTGTAAACCATGTTATGTTTGGTCAAATGCTTGTGATGTAAGGTTATGCCTTTGGATGCTATATGTTGTTTTGGATGAGCATGTAAACCTTATGTGTGAAGACATGTGCCTTTTTGGCTTTTAAGCTTTTAAGTATGCCTTGAAATGCAATATCCATCTTTGTATGAATGCCATGTTGGAAGTGCCTCGTTGTTCACCTAAATTGTTTTATATAGTAGTTCTTGGTTGCTATGTGCTGTATGGTTGGTTGTATGTGATTAGAAGAGTCGTAAATTTCATTTAGAGTTGAGTCTCGTATCGTTTTGCTGCAATTTTGAGTCTTGCAGTACAGGGCGTATCGATACGCCTAAGGGCCGTATCGATACGGTCCTACACTTTGGGACTCAGTTTCGGCTTAGGGTACCGATACTCGGGGGCGTATCGATACGCCAAACCTTCACTGGAATTCTCATATTTTAACGATTTTTTGGCTAATCGATCCGGGCTTTAGGCGTATCGGTGCGATTTTGTATCGTTGACCGCGAGATATTGACCGAGGAGGGTGTATCGATACGCCCAAGGGCTGTATCGATACGGTCTTCCTGGTTTGACTTGAGGCAGTTGACTATGTTAAGGCGTATCGATACCCTTGTCTGGTGTATCGATACGGCCTGCTGTGTAAGTTTAAAATGGGATGTATAATGTGTTCTTTTGGATTGGTTGCTTTTGTTTCGTAGTTTTTCTACTGTCGTGATCACATAGGAAATAAATGTGCCTTTAGACAAGATATAATTAAAAGAAATTTTCTAGGGTTGCTAACCAAGGTGGGACCTCAACGGGTTTCACGTCGGTTTTCCCCGTGTAGCCCACTCGGACCGGTCAGTCGACCAGACCTGGACGAGGGGGTTACAGCCTGTTTCGAAACGTATGCAGTTAAAACGGTTAAAAGTTATCTTTAAAGGTTTACAAATGTTGCATTTTATTCTCTAAAGCTCATATGCTTTTTAAATGAGACATATGTGCCTCTTTGTGATGGTTTTGCCTCGTGAGCATGAAATTTGAAAAATAAGCTACTTGGTAAGTTTAAATTATCGTATGTCCTCTGATTGGTTCGTATTCCGCTTTCGCTTTTCCGTTGTTGCCTTCACACATATGATTAAAAGTGATATTTAGACAAGATAAATAAAATGAAAAATAAGGTTGTTAATCGGAGTGAGGCCTTAGCGGGTTTCGCTCAAGTTTTCCCCATGTAACCCATTCGGTTCGGTCTGTTGGCTAGACCGGGACGAGGGGGTTACATTTGGTGGTAATAGAGCCTCGGTTATGAGGTCTTCCGGGAAGGTAAGTCAAGTAAGTTGGTTTGTTTGGTTTGCTTGCCATTGCACGGTGTTTGAAAGCATGTTTTATTGTCCTTGTTGTTGTTGAAGTTTAGTCGAGTGTTCCCATTGCTAGGTGTGTGATGTTTTATTATCCTCGGATCCTTGCCCTTGCTAACCCAATATTTTCTTTTGTATGATGTGTTTATTATTTAGATTTTATCTTCATCATGGTAAGACCGAGAGGACGGCCTAGAGCGGGTGACCAGGCACCCGGGGATGTGCCTTATGTTCTTCTTGCTCCCGATGGTGATGGGGTGGGTGTCGGAGATAATGTGCCTCAGGCTGGTGTTAATGCTAGAGGTGATGGTAATGGACCTCAGGCCGGTGCGAATGTTGGGGGTAATGGAGCTCAGGCTGGACAGGGTCCGGCATGTGCGAACATGACTCATTTGTTTCAAACTATAATCGGGGCTTTTCAAACAGCTTTGGCCAGTATGCATGTTGCAGCACCACATCAGGGTGCGGGGACATGTTTACCCCTAGAGAGACTTCGTAGCTTGGGCGGAGTTGAGTTCCGTGGTTTGACTCCCGAGGGTTCAGAGGCTTGGCTTGAGAGCACTACACGAATCTTAGGTCAGATGGAGTGCTCAGACGCTCGTAAGTTGGGTTGTGTCGTCTCCTTGCTTCAGGGAGATGCGTATTCTTGGTAGACTACTGTTACTTCGGGTATGGCAGAAGCGGATGTCACTTGGGAATTCTTCAGAACTGCCTTTAAGAAGAAGTATCTTGAAGTCCGATATCAAGATGAAAAGAAGAGAGAATTTATGGCCTTGGTTCAGGGTAGTAAGACAGTGTCAGAGTATGAGGTTCAGTTTGTGAGGTTGATCCAGTATGCACCCGAGTTGGTTCCCAATGAGAGGGAACGATGTGAGCGTTTCCATTATGGTTTGACTAGGGATGTGGAGACTTATATGCTTGATTCTGATAACACCAAGTTTGGTGTTTTGGTCTCTAGAGCCAAGGATATCGAGCAGAACTTAGGCTCGAGTACTCGTGCTAGTGGGTCTGATTCCGGGAAAAGACACGCAGATTGGGACAGAGATCATACCAAGAGGCACAAAGATATGAGGTATCAACCTGATTCGAGACATAGGGGTGGTAGCCATGGACGTGGCCATCAAGGCCAAGGGGCTGTTGTTTACACTCCTGAGTGCACTAGATGCGGGAGACGCCATCTGGGCGAGTGTATGGGTACCTTTGGGGTATGTTGGAACTATGGTTCTCGAGATTATTTGAGGCTAACTGCCAACACCCGGCTAGGGGTGGACTAGCTCCAGCTAGGGGGTTTGAGCATTAGAGAGGCCGTGGGCGCGGTCGAGGTAAATTTTAGCCAAGGAACGATAGTCAGAGGAACTTAGCTCATGTGGTGGCAGTTCAGCCCGAGGGTGGAGGACCAGCTAGGGTGTATGCACAGCGAGAGGCTGGGAATGACACGGATGTCATCGCAGGTAATTTCTCGTTACAGTCTTTGAGTTTGCTTTCTTTGATAGATTCAGATTCGACACATTCGTACATTTTGGGTGAACATGCAAGATCTCTAGGTTTACTGTATGAGTGGTTAGAAGTAGGTGTGAATGTTACTAGTTCTTTCGGTGAGATCGTCGTAGTTAGGAAGATGTATATGAGGTTTCCTTTGACGATTCATGGCCATGTGTTTCCGGTTGACATGGTGGAATTGTCGTTCTTTGGTTTTCATGTGATTTTGGGCATGGAATGGCTTGTAGAGCATAGAGCTAGGGTAGACTTTGAGACCAAGAGAGTCTCCTTGAGGCTTACGGATGATTTAGAAGTTGTAGTGGTGGGCGAGAACATTAAGTTCTTGTCCAATGTTGTTTCTGCTTTAGAAGCTCAGAGATTGATGGATTCGAGTTGTCAGGCGTATTTGGCTTATGTGATGAATCCGAATATGAGTGAGGTTAGACCGCAAGACATCAGAACAGTTTGTGATTTTCCGAGTGTTTTTTCGGAAGAGTTATCGAGTTTACCTCCAGATAGAGAAGTTGAGTTTGTTATTGAGACGTATTCTGATTCTCCACCCGTGTCTATTGCTCCATATAGAATGGCACCGAAAGAGTTGAAAGAGTTGAAGACACAGCTTCAGGAACTGTTAGATAGAGGCTTCATTAGGCCTAGTATTTCTCCGTGGGGAGCTCGGGTCTTGTTTGTGAAGAAAAAGGAGACAATATGAGGATGTGTATAGACTATAGGCAGTTGAACAAGGTAACAATAAAGAACAAGTATCTCTTGCCATGTATAAATGATTTGCATGATCAATTGAGAGGTGCTTCCGTGTTTTCGAAGATTGATTTGAGATCTGGTTACTATCAGTTGAAGGTGAAAGATGTGGACATATCGAAGACCGCTTTCCGTACACGATATGGGCACTATGAGTTCTTGGTAATGCCTTTCGGGTTGACTAATGCTCCAGCTGCATTTATGGATATGATGAATCGAGTGTTCCACGAGTATTTGGATAGGTTTTTAGTGGTGTTCATAGATGATATCTTAGTGTACTCTAGGACCGAGGAAGAGTGTCAAACAAATATTTTAATTTTGATATAACTAAAAACCTAAGGACTAAATTGAAAATGTCAAAACGAATTTTAAGTCCTCAAAACATCCCCATATGATTTTAAGATTATGCCAAAGTTAAAAGCAAAGTTTTCAAATATTTTTCTAAGTGTTTAAAGCCAAAACAGTGATTTTCAAGTCCCTGTTTCGAAACGGCCTAAGGCGTTTCAAAACGTTTTCATCACTGCCAACCCCTGTTCTGAAACGTGTATCGAAACGGCTTTAGAACACTTGAACCCGTTTTGAAACGGTCTCATACGTTTCGGAACTGTTCTTCATATTTGAATTGAAAACTAAAACGGTTGCAACATTTTTTAACTAAATATTTAAAGATCAACAGGGTGTTTCGAAACGGGCTCAATCAGTTTCGAAACGACCCTTGACAGTAACAAAACCGTTTCGAAATGAGGCCAAGCGTTTCGAAACTGTTCTTCATTTTAAATTGAAAATATGACCGTTGAAATTGTTTTTAACTGATTTTCTGAAACCGTTAGGGTGTTTTGAAACGGGCTAAGACTGTTTCGAAACGACCCTTGACAGTGGCAAAAGTGTTTCAAAACGGCTCTAAGGCGTTTCGAAACGGGCTCTTAAATGCACCCCAACGGCTCTTTCTATTTTACTCCGTTCCGAAACAGGTACCCCACGTTTCGAAACGGGTTGTTGCAGACTGCATTTATGGAGGTGAGATAACATCCCCAACGGCTTTATTGATGAGTGCAACAACCACAACGGCTAGAAATCAATGAGAAGGTATAAAAGAGACCTCTAAAAGCTCCAGCAACAACTATTGATCCTAAAGCAAACATCCAAACATCAAATCCAAGCATTTTGAGCAAAAATCCTATTTTGTCTAGAAACCCCAATTGTAATTTTCATTCTTATCTTGTTCAATTGGGTTGAGTGCTTGTAATTGGGCTATCATTTGTATTGAGAGATACCTTATTAGCCAACAAATTTCTTTGTTCACTTGTGTGAGGTTTGGGTTGAATTTTGGGTAGAAAATTCAACCAAAATTGTAAGGGTTGCCTCCTTAGCCTAGAAAAGGGGAAGAGCAATTAGTGGAATTGTTGCAAATCCTTAGTGAAGCTAAGGTAGTGGATGTAGAGTTCATTTGGAACTTGAACCACTCTAAATCCCTTGTCTATTATTTTTAATTTGCAATTTCCACCACAAAACCTTTAAATTTCCAATTCACCCCCTCTTGGTTTATATCGATCTTGCGATCCACTCAACAATTGGTATCAGAGCCTACCTCTTTGAGGATTAACAACCACAAGAGGAATTCCTTGGAAGAGTGTGATCATCAAAATATCAAGAGATGACTTCAACCTCCGGTTCCGGCATGTATGAGTCCCAATCCACAACAAATCCTCCCTTCTGTAATGGTGATAACTATTCTTTTTGGAAGAATAGAATGCGTCTCTTCATCAAGTCAAATGACTATCTAGTGTGGGATGTCATTGAAGATGGGCCATATATTCCATTGAAGCAAGATGGTTTTGAAGAAGAAAGTGGAGATGAGTGAAGAGGAGAGGAAAAAGATTCAAGTCAATGATAAAGCTCTCCACATGCTATTTTGTTCTTTCGGTCCGGACATCTATTCAAAGGTCTCATCCATTGAAAGTGCCAAAGAAGTGTGGGACACTCTTGAGACTACTTATGAAGGCACCAACGATGTTAAAAAAACTAAGATTGGAAAATTTCAAGATAAAGCCTGATGAGACGGTGTCAAAGATGTTCGATCGTTTCTCCACGATTGTCAATGGGCTAAAGGACTTTGGAGAGATCATACCGGAAGACAAGCTTGTTCGGAAGCTACTCTATTCACTTCCCGAGTCTTGGGATGGGAAGAGAACCGCTATCATTAAAGCTAAGAATTTGAAGACATTGAAGCTTGATGAGCTTGTGGGTTCTCTCCTTACTCATGAGATCATGAAGCAAGGAAGGGAAGATGAGAAGAAGAAAGAAGAGAAAATGGTAGAGAAGCTTGAGGTTGAGAAGAAGAAGAAGAAGGGAATAACTCTCAAGGCTAAAGCTTCACAACATGATGAAAGCTTATCTAGTGAGGAGGATGAACTCGAAGAATTGGCTATGATAGCCAAACGATTCTCACGTTTTATGAGGTCCAACCGGGGAAGAAAAATCCAAAGGAAGATGGACTTCAAAAGCAAGAACAAAGAAGAAGGAAGGGATCCTATCATTTGCTTTGAGTGCAAACAACCCGGCCACATACGTTCGGAGTGCCCTCAACTCAAGAAGAAGGGCTTTGAGAAGAAGAAGAAGCTCAAAGCCAAGCTTGCTACTTGGAGTGATGAGGAGTCATCGGAGGATGACGAACAAGAAGTGGCTAACCTTTGCCTCATGGCACTTGAGGAAGATTCCTCCATGGTAACCTCTAACTCATCTATTTTAGATTTTGAAGAATTAAATGATGCATATGATGAGGTACAAGAGGTATATGATGAATTAGTTGAGAAATATAAGGAGTCGGTCATTAGAAATAAAAAGATTATTCTAGAACTAAATGAGAAAAATGACTCACTTACTCAAGCTAATTCAAAATTTGAGAAAAAGATATTAGGATTAAAAGATGAACTAAAATTCTTTCAAGATGAAAATGTTGATCTTAATAATCTTTTATCTCAATGTAATAGTGAACACCAAAAGGTGTTGGGTGAGCTAAATGAGCTCAAAAAGTCTTTGAAAAATGTTGGTAGTGTCAAGCATGAAATAGGTGAATCTTCTAGAACACACCAACCTAAGAAAAAGACTAACTACTACAAACAAGGTAGCTATCCTAGACATAGTAGAGCTAAAAGAATAAGAAGTGTATGGGTTCCTAAGGAACTTGTAAAATCCAATAATATTATTGCTATGTCATCTTGGATTCCTAAGGGAACCAAGGTTTTGGGAGCTAACACTCATGGACCCAAAATGATTTGGGTACTAAAAAAAAGCTTAATATCTTTGTTTGTAGGGGGAGCATTGCTACAAGGCCAAAGCACAAAGTCAGAACTCATGGTACCTTGATAGTGGATGCTCGAGGCACATGACCGGAGACAAGAGTAGATTCATGGATCTAAAGCCAAAAAGTGGAGGAGTAGTGACATTTGGTGACAACTCTAAAGGCCACATTAAAGGTATTGGCTCCATAGGTAATCACTCTACTATTCTCATTGAAAATGTCTTATATGTCGATGGTCTTAAACACAATTTATTGAGCATAAGTCAATTGTGTGATAAAGGATTTAATGTTTTATTTGATAAAAATGGATGCAAAATTGTAGACATTAAATCTAATAATATTATGCTCATAGGTCATTGCATAGGGAATACATACATGGTGCATCTGGATGACATTCATACATCTCATGCATGCTTAGTTGCACAAAATGAAAATGATGCATGGTTTTGGCATAGGAAGCTAGGACATGCTAACATAAGTGTTTTAGAAAAACTAGTCTCCCTTAATCTAGTTAGAGGTTTACCCAAAATAAAATTTTCAAATGATAAAATTTGTGATGCATGCTCAAAGGGTAAACAACATAGGTCTTCCTTTAAATCCATTAATGGTGTTTCTACTAGTAGATGCTTACAACTTATCCATATGGATTTATTTGGGCCAATTAGGACTATGAGCTTGGGTGGTAAGTCTTATGCTTTTGTACTTGTTGATGATTTTTCTAGATTTACTTGGGTTTTATTTTTAAGTACTAAAGATGAGGCTTTGGAAAAATTCATCACATTTTCAAAATTAACCCAAAATGATCTTGAACTTAAAGTTTCACATATTAGAAGTGATCATGGAACCGAGTTTCAAAATTTGGGGTTTGAAGATTTTTTAAATGAAAATGGTATTAGCCATAATTTTTCGGCTCCTCGAACTCCTCAACAAAATGGGGTAGTTGAGAGGAAAAATAGAACTTTGCAAGAAATGGCTAGAACTATGTTTTGCGAAAAACAATTTACCTAAATATTTTTGGGCGGAAGCCACAAACACCGCTTGCTATATTGTAAATCGAGTAATGATTAGGCCAATTTTAAAGAAAACACCTTATGAGATTTTAAAATCTAAAAAGCCTAACATTAGCTACTTTCACCCTTTTGGTTGCAAGTGTTTTGTTTTAAATAATAGAAAAGACAACTTAGGTAAATTTGATGCAAAAAGTGATGAAGCTATTTTTATAGGTTACTCTTTAACCTCTAAAGCCTATCGAGTATTTAACAAAAGAACTTTAGTAGTAGAAGAATCTATTCATGTAGTATTCGATGATAACCTCCTTCCTAGGAAGGATTCTTGTGATGATGATGATGTAGGAATCATAAATGCCTTTGATGGAGGACAAACTTCAAAGGAGGATGAGATTCCAACAAAAGAAGAGGACACACAAGATCCACCTCTTGAAGCCTTGAAGGACTTGGCTCTTGAGGAAAAGGAAGTGAGCTACCCAAGGGAGTTGAACTATGTCAAAGATGGTGAAATCTTGGGTGATCCATCCAAGGGGGTAACCACTCGATCTTCTCTTAGATTAATGAATCATGTTGCATTTATCTCATGCATAGAGCCTAAGAATATTAAAGAAGCATTGAAAGATGACTTTTGGATTATGGCTATGCAAGAAGAGTTAAATCAATTTGAGAGAAGTAATGTTTGGACATTAGTTGATAGGCCTAGTAATCAATCTACAATAGGAACTAAATGGGTCTTTAGGAACAAGCTAGATGAGAGTGGTAACATTGTGAGAAATAAAGCTAGACTAGTAGCACAAGGTTACACTCAAGAAGAGGGAATAGATTTTGATGAAACCTATGCACCCGTAGCTAGGATGGAAGCCATTAGGATGTTGCTTGCATATGCATGTTATCATAATTTCAAGCCTTTTCAAATGGATGTTAAAAGCGCATTTTTAAATGGTTTTATAAATGAAGAAGTGTATATGGAACAACCACCGGGTTTTGAAGATTCAAAATTTCCAAATCATGTTTTCAAACTTACCAAAGCTCTTTATGGTTTAAAACAAGCTCCTAGAGCTTGGTATGAAAGACTTTCAAATTTTTTGATTGAAAAAGGATTTGAAAAAGGTAAGGTGGACACTACACTTTTTATAAAAATGTATAAAAATGACATCTTAGTAGTTCAAATTTATGTTGATGATATTATTTTTGGTTCTACTAATGAATGTCATTGTCAAGAGTTTGCTAAGTTAATGCAAGGTGAATTTGAGATGAGCATGATGGGGGAGCTCTCATTCTTTTTGGGACTCCAAATCAAGCAAAAGAAGGATGGCACCTTCATCAACCAAGCAAAATACATAAAGGATATGCTCAAGAAGTTTGGCTTGGAGAATTCAAAGCCTCAAGTCACTACTATGAGCTCATCTACAAAGCTTGACAAAGATGAAGGAGGTAAGTGTGTTGACTCTAAGCTTTATCGTTCTATGATTGGATCTTTGCTTTACCTTACCGCAAGTAGACCGGATATCTTGTTTAGTGTTTGCTTGTGTGCTAGGTTTCAAGCTAGTTCTAGAGAGTCTCACCTTATAGCCGTTAAGAGAATCTTTAGGTACCTTAGAGATACTCCTTGTTTAGGTCTTTGGTATCCTAGAGACTCTACCTTCAACCTTCATGCTTACTCGGATGCGGATTATGGGGGTTGTAAAATCGATAGGAAAAGTACTTCGGGAACTTGTCAATTCTTAGGTAGTATGCTCATATCTTGGTTCTCTAAGAAACAAAATAGTGTAGCCTTATCTACCACCGAAGCCGAGTACATATCTTTAGGGAGTTGTTGTGCTCAAGTCCTTTGGATGAAGCAACAACTCTTAGATTATGGAATTAAAGTTGAAACCATACCCCTAAAATGTGACAACACTAGTGCAATATGTCTAACAAAAAATCCCATCCAACACTCTATAACCAAACACATAGAAATAAGGCATCATTTCATTAGAGATCATGTCCTTAAGGAAGATGTGGTTATAGAGTATGTAGACACCTTAAATCAATTAGCGGACATATTTTCAAAACCCTTAGACAAAGAGCGTTTTTGGTCCCTTAGGAGAGAGTTAGGTCTAGCTAGCCTATCTTGACCTTTAGGACCTCTTTTGTGCTTAAATATGCTTGATTTTGTGAAATGCCATGATTATGGGTTTAGAATCCTAATTTCGTCCATGCTTATAGCTAGGGGGAGTATGTTTTTGTTTGAATATGTTTTGCCTGCTCATTCATGACATTTATGCATGTTAGGCCTAAGAAAATATCATTTTTCTGCACTTTTAGAGCCTCTTCTGCACTTCCAGGCCCAGGTGTATCGAAACGGGTGACCCTGTTTCGATACGGATACCTTAAATCCATGTCTGAGAGAAGGGCGTTTCGAAACGCCTCCAAAGTGTTTCGAAACGTTTTGGCTACTGCCAAGGGGTGTATCGAAACTTGTTTCGATACGGGTCAACAGGGCTTCGATACGGTCAACACCGTATCGAAACGGTCAGCTGACAATCTCAAAACGGTCAAACCCTAGTCATCTCGTTTCGAAACGGTCCTAACCGTTCCGAAACGGTATCGCGGATAGCTTTATTTAGGGCTTTTAATGTTAAAATTCTACTTTAACTCAAACTCTTAAAAAACCCTAAAACCCTAAACCGCCTCCCTCTCTATAAATACCCTCTCAAACTCTTTGTTTTTCAAAAAATTGTGAGGGATTTTACTCTAAAACTCAAGTCTAAGCAAGTTTCATCAACATTGTGCAAGGATTTTCATCAAATCATCCAAAATCCCTAACTAAGGTATTTTTTTCTTTTTTATTTTTCTTTCAATTTATGTTCGAATCTTAGGTTAGAAAATTTTATTTTTGTATAAATTATATGTTTTCATGTGTGGGTTTTCCATATCTTGTAAAAAAATTTCAAAATCTCAAATTTTTTGATTCGAATATAAAATTTTTCAGTCGTATTTTTCCTTTACTGTTTTTTTCATATTTTTTTATTTATTTTTTTGTTTGTTTTAATTTTGTTTCAAAAACCTAAGTGGGATTTATTATTGGATTGATTTTAAATATCAATGCATACACTTAATTTAAAAACATACTTGCTTAATGTTTTTAGATAGCGGAACAAGCTAACAAAAAAGTAAGGCCGTTCAAACCGGTGATTCGAGCATTCGTCCGAATCTTGCTCTCCTTTTTCAGAAATTCCTTAGAACTAACGAGATGCGAGCTCGCTTCACTTATGTCAAGGATTTCGAAGTTCGTAGAGAACGTGTCATTGATCTTGATTTCCTCAATTCCGAGCGTTTCCTATTCCGTTATCTCGAGCGTTTGAGTGAGTGGAATCTTCTCTTTTTGTTGAGCATTCCGGATATTCGCTACAAACATATGGTACTCATCTTTTACTCTAATGCTCATTTTATTCATGATGAGACCAAAACCGAGATTATAGGAATTGAATCTTTCATATTGGGTAAAAAGTTTGTTGTTGATATTGCTCTCTTGGAGTCAACTTTCAAACTTAAAGATGAACGTCTTGAGGATGAACGTCACTTTGGCACTTTCACCGGTTCGGCACTTACTTTGGATGTGCACGACCGCTTTCTTCACTTGATGGTTTCATGGTTCTTTCGACCTTCCGGAGGTAAATACTCTCATATCCGTCAAGTTGATCACTTTTGGCTTGAATGTTTCCGTAGAGGTGAGCGCCCTAATGTGCCTAAGATTATTTTTGCCGAGATGGTCAATAATGTTAAGCTTATTGACACAAATGAGTTGAAGTCTTTTACTTATGGCATAATCTTGAGCTACATCTTTAATTACCTTGGTATCGATTGTACCTACGACTCTCCGGAACCTCGTAAATGCAAGCTTGGTGAGTCCTCTCTACGCAAATCCGGGTTTCGATATTTGAATGATGTTTGGGAAAGAGTTGATAGAGAAGCTCCTCCTCCTCTCGTTGCTCCTCAACCGCAAGTTCAAGTTGGAAACAATGAAGGCCTTACGGCTCTCATTACCGAGCGGTTCAATGCTTTGGATACTCGCATTGCTTCGGGTTTTGATGCCATGGACAATCGCTTGAAGAATGTCGAGGATCGCCTTCATACTCTTGAGACTTCCCATTCTAACTTGGATTTGTCCTTCTCTACTCTCTATGGGCAATGGACGAAGTTTCACCGTTCTCAAGTCAAGAGCGACGATGAGACTTTCGATGATGATGACGAGGCCTAGGACTATCATATCATATCATATTATTTATGCTTTTTAGGTTTAAGATTGCATCTTTATGTTTTAAGAACCTATGCTTTTGACCTTTTGTTTGGGATTTTATTTTGAACTTAATGTTGGTTTATGTTTTGGATATTTTGATATTATGAATTAATATTATTGTTGCTTATTAATGCTTATTGGTATTAATCCTTTGTCTTCTCTATGAGCTTTCATTATTCTTTTTGATCTAACAAAAAGGGGGAGAAGAAATTTAAGAGCCACAAACTAAAATTCGTTTTAAAATTTTTAAAAGGTTTTTTAAGTTTTACAACTTGGATTTCAAGTCAAACAATTTCTTTTAAACTTTAAAAACCTATCTTAAATTAAGGGGGAGTTAGAATATTTTCAAAACTTTAAAAATTCTTAAAAATTCTAACTTTGGTTTTGTTATATCAAAAAGGGGGAGATTGTGAAACAAATATTTTAATTTTGATATAACTAAAAACCTAAGGACTAAATTGAAAATGTCAAAACGAATTTTAAGTCCTCAAAACATCCCCATATGATTTTAAGATTATGCCAAAGTTAAAAACAAAGTTTTCAAATATTTTTCTAAGTGTTTAAAGCCAAAACAGTGATTTTCAAGTCCCTGTTTCAAAACGGCCTAAGGCGTTTCGAAACGTTTTCATCACTGCCAACCCCTGTTCCGAAACGTGTATCGAAACGGCTTTAGAACACTTGAACCCGTTTCGAAACGGTCTCATACGTTTCGAAACTGTTCTTCATATTTGAATTGAAAACTAAAACGGTTGCAACATTTTTTAACTAAATATTTAAAGATCAACAGGGTGTTTCGAAACGGGCTCAATCAGTTTCGAAACGACCCTTGACAGTAACAAAACCGTTTCGAAATGAGGCCAAGCGTTTCGAAACTGTTCTTCATTTTAAATTGAAAATATGACCGTTGAAATTGTTTTTAACTGATTTTCTGAAACCGTTAGGGTGTTTTGAAACGGGCTAAGACTGTTTCGAAACGACCCTTGACAGTGGCAAAAGTGTTTCAAAACGGCTCTAAGGCGTTTCGAAACGGGCTCTTAAATGCACCCCAACGGCTCTTTCTATTTTACTCTGTTCCGAAACAGGTACCCCGCGTTTCGAAACGGGTTGTTGCAGACTGCATTTATGGAGGTGAGATAACATCCCCAACGGCTCTATTGATGAGTGCAACAACCACAACGGCTAGAAATCAATGAGAAGGTATAAAAGGGACCTCTAAAACCTCCAGCAACAACTATTGATCCTAAAGCAAACATCCAAACATCAAATCCAAGCATTTTGAGCAAAAATCCCATTTTGTCTAGAAACCCCAATTGTAATTTTCATTCTTATCTTGTTCAATTGGGTTGAGTGCTTGTAATTGGGCTATCATTTGTATTGAGAGATACCTTATTAGCCAACAAATTTCTTTGTTCACTTGTGTGAGGATTGGGTTGAATTTTGGGTAGAAAATTCAACCGAAATTATAAGGGTTGCCTCCTTAGCCTAGAAAAGGGGAAGAGCAATTAGTGGAATTGTTGCAAATCCTTAGTGAAGCTAAGGTAGTGGATGTAGAGTTCATTTGGAACTTGCACTCTAAATCCCTTGTCTATTATTTTTAATTTGCAATTTCCACCACAAAACCTTTAAATTTCCAATTCACCCCCCTTTTGGTTTATATCGATCTTGCGATCCACTCAACAAAGAGCATGATGAGCATTTGCGACTAGTACTTCAGACTTTGCTTGAAAATCAGTTGTACGCCAAGTTGAGTAAATGCGAGTTTTGGATTAAGGAGGTAGTCTTCTTAGGTCATGTGATCTCAGCCAATGGAATTAGTGTGGACCCCAAGAAGATAGAAGCCATAGTGAATTGGAAGCAACCGAAGTCGGTTACCGAAATTCGTAGTTTCCTAGGCTTGGTGGGGTACTACCGAAGATTTGTTGAAAGATTTTCGAAGATTGCGGCACCCTTGACTAAATTGCTTCAGAAGAATGTTTCGTATGAGTGGTCAGATGCAAGACAACAAACGTTTGAGAAGTTGAAGAAAGCTTTGACCGAAGCTCCTATTTTAATTCAGCCTGAACCGGGGAAAGAGTTTTTGATTTACAGTGATGCATCAGATGTAGGTTTATGATGTGTGCTCATGTAAGAGGGTAAGGTTGTGGCTTATGCTTCGAGACAGTTGAAGGTTTACGAGAAGAACTACCCCACTCATGGTATAGAGTTAGCTGCAGTAGTGTTTGCTCTAAAGATTTGGAGACACCATCTTTATGGTGAGAAGTGCACAGTTTATACCGACCACAAGAGTTTGAAATATTTGATGACTCATAGAGAGCTGAACCTTAGGCAAGGTAGGTGGATAGAGCTTTTTAAGAATTATGACCTTACGACAAAGTACTATTCGGGTAAGGCAAACGTAGTGGCCGATGCTTTGAGTAGAAAAGTGGTAGTTGAATTGCGAGCCATGTTTGCAAGATTGAGTGTGTCACGAGATGGTGTTTTGATAGCCGAGTTACAAGTTAAACCTTCGTTGGTTCAGTTGATTCGAGAGAAACAGTTGCAAGACGAATATTTGGCACCTCACGTGCAAGATATTGCTGAGGGTAGGCCTACAGATTTCTGCTTTGGGCAGAATGGAATCCTATGTTTTAAGGATAGGATAGTAGTCCCAGAAGATGCCGAGTTAAGGCATATTATCTTAAATGAAGCACATAACAGTCCTTTTGCTATGCATCCGGGTAGTACGAAGATGTACCGTGGGTTAAAGGAAGAGTACTACTGGATTGGGTTGAAGAGAGATGTGGCCGAGTTTGTGAGTAAGTGTATGGTTTGTCAGCGAGTTAAGGTCGAGCATCAGTTTCCTTCAGGTTTGTTACAGTCGTTGAAGATTCCGGAATGGAAGTGGGAACGTATTACCATGTACTTTGTGTCGGGTTTACCGTTGACTCATTCGAAGAAGAATTCAGTGTGGGTGATAGTCGACAAATTCACTAAGTGTGCCCATTTCATACATGTTCATACTACCTACACCTTAGATAAGTTGGCCAACCTGTACATCAGTGAGATAGTGAAATTGCATGGGGTACCGAAGTCGATTGTATCAGACCGAGATCCGAGGATTACAGCTAGATTTTGGGAGTGTTTGCATCGTGCCTTAGGTACTTGGTTGAACTTCAGCAATTTGTATCACCCGCAGTCAGATGGTCAGTCATAGAGAGTTATTCAGGTGTTGGAGGATATGTTGAGGTGTTGCATCATTGACTTTCAGGGTTCTTGGGAGAAAAGCCTATCGTTAGTAGAATTTGCATACAACAATAGTTATCAGGCTAGTATTCAGATGGCACCGTATGAGGCTCTGTATGGTAGGAAGTGTAGAATGTCAATCTGTTGGGCCGAGGCCGGACAGAAGCTTGTAGCGATGCCAAACTTACTTAAGGGCACTACCGAGAAGGTAAAACTGATCTGTGATCGCTTGAAGGCAGCTTCAGACAGACAGAAATCGTATGTCGATTTGAAAAGAAAGGAGATAGAGTATGTCGTGGGTGACAAAGTGTTCTTGGAAGTCTCACCTTGGAAGAATGTGATAAGGTTTGGTAGGAAAGGTAAGTTGAGCCCGAGATTCATTGGTCCTTATGAGATAGTTGAGCGACTTGGTCTCGTTGCCTATAGATTAAGACTGCCGACAGAGTTAGAGAAGATTCATGATGTGTTCCACGTTTCGATGCTTCGGAAGTATAAGTCAGATCCGTCTCATGTAATGCCAATGGAAGATATCGAGTTGAACCCATACTTGTCGTATGATGAAGAGCCGGTTGGAATTCTTGCTACGGAAAGGAAAGTGTTGTGTGGGAGATCTATCGAGTTTGTCAAAGTTCTGTTGAGACATCGAGGTGTGGAAGAGGCTACTTGGGAGAGGAAGGAAGACATGGAGAAACAGTTTCCGTATCTTTTTCTATAAGGTAATTTCGAGGATGAAATTCCTTAAGTGGGGGAGAGTTGTAATGCCCGGGGTTTGGGGCCCGGGAGATAACTAGGTTTGGTTAAACCGGTTCGGGTTAATTTAATTGAAGAAAAACAATTTTAATGGACAAAAAAGGGTATTTTATTTTAAAGGGCAAAATGGGAATTTTGAATAAATGAAATAAAGAAAAAGTTTGAAAAGCCACCAACTTCTCCAAAAATCCCCTTTTTCACATAAAACCTCTCATAAACCCCATTTCACTATTCCATTGCTCCTAACTCTCCATCCAAGCAAGATTTTTCAAGGTAATTTCTTCTTTGCTTAGATTTTTACATATTCGACTTGTACTCATTGAAAACTTTCCTTTAAATCCATTAAAATGCATTTTTTGGTTTTGGATTGGAGAAATGGGTATTTTCATGGGATTTTCGTTTGGGTCTTTTGATGCCATGTTTAAAAGTGTTTTTAATCTTGTTTTGGTGTCGTAAAAATGCTAAAATTGTGGCTAATAGTAGGAAACCTGAAATGGGTCTAAAAATGAAATTTTTAGGTTGAAAAGGTAGAGTTTTGGCTTGGTTTTGGGTTGAAATCATAGCTGATGGTTTCTTTATTGTTGTGGGGTGTTTTTAGACGATAATTGGTGTGTTTTGATGTTTGGAAATGATGGGTTCAGCTGGAGGTTTCACTAGAACGAATTTGGGTGAAGTTTGGGTTGGATGTCGATATGTTGTGATGCAATATTGTTGAGTTTTGAGTTGCTGCTATGTTTGCGGGTATATTAGCATCCTAATGTTCTATTTTTGAGTTGCCTAAAGCAGAGGAAACGGATTTGGGCTTCATGGACGAGAATCCGGGTAATTCAGAAACTTGAATCGGGGATTCGGCTAACGTTTGGGCTCTATCGGTGAGTGGAAAATGTTTTGGAGCTTTAAATATTTTCAATAAAGGTTTCTTGGGGTTTAGGTGGAGCCTCAGAGGCTAACCTAGACCCAAGTGTAAGTTTATCTATTCTCGCCTTGTTTAGTTGATTGTTGGCATTCACGTTTATGTGTGTTGCGGTGTTGATTGTGGATTGTTTTTATTTCTTTTTAATGTTTTTGTGTTGTCATAGTTGATGTCAAGCCTCACGTGATGGTTAGTCGTTGTATATGGTGATGTGTAGTCCCACCGGTAGTGACTAGTAGATGAGTACGGTGATGTGTAGTTCCATCGGAAAAGTGCTAGTTGTTGTGTACGGTGATGTGTAGTCACACCGGGGATGGTTGTGCATGTGCAAACCATGTTTCGTCTATGCTTGCGCTTATTACATCTCTTTTGTAAAATGATTTCGCTTTCAAAAACTGAGATATATGTTTTAAACTACATTGTTGTTGTGTTTTAGAGTTCCGCTCACTAAGCTTTTAAGTTTACACTCTATTTTTCCAACAATGTAGATCCTTAGAAGCTCCGGGAGGCAAGCGGGTAAGGGAGGAGTTCTTGGAGTTCTTGCTAGCTCAAAGTATGGTTTTACTAGTTGTAATAATGCTTAGACAATGGGAATACTAGACTTTTATGTTAGGGAGTTGGTGTTCAAACACATGTGTTTGGCTTTTGTTAATGTTGCTAGCATGTTTTAAATGTTGATACCATGTTATGTGGAGGTTTGTTATGGCTTTGGGCTGATTGTTTTGTGTTTTGACTAGTTGATGTTTTTAAGCTAAGTGTTCTTATGAGCTTTGGGTTTGAGATCCATTTTGGTGTGTGTATGCATGTTTGAAGTTGTGTTTAGGGTGTTTTGCCTCTAGATTGTTTCTATAATAAGTTGCCATGTGGTTTATGATGTTCCGGGGGTAAGTTTGGGAACGTTTGGAGATGCTGAAATGCATTTTCGGGCCAAACTGTGTCCAGGCGTTTCGGAACGTCTGATATGGTTTCGAAAAGGCCAAGCTCCAGGGTCACCCGTATCGAAACGAGGGTGGTGTCATTTCGGTACGTTTGGCCACTGGAGGCTCCTGTTTCGGAACCATATAGGGTCGTTCCAGTACGTTTGGCCACTAGAGGCTCCTGTTACGGTACCAGGTGGGACCGTTCCGGAACGACTTGGTGTTACTTTTTGAATGAAGCCTGCATTTCAGAACGGGCAGACATGTTTCGAAAGGTAGTTAAAACAGTTAAAAGGCATCTTCGAGGGTTTCCAAATGTTACGTTTCAGTCCCTAAAGCTCGTATGCTTCCTAAATGAGACATATGTGCCCTTTGTGATGGTTTTGCCTTGTGAGAATAAAATTTGGCAAATAAGCTACTTGGTAAGTTTAAACTATCATATGCCCTCTGATTGGTTCGTATTCCGCTTTCGCTTTTCTGTTGTTGCCTTCACACATAGGATTAAAAGTGATATTTAGACAAGATAAATAAAATAAAAAATAGGGTTGTTAATCGGAGTGAGGCCTTAGCGGGTTTCACTTCGATTTTCCCCGTGTAATCCATTCGATTCGTTCTGTTGGCTAGGCCGGGACGAGGGGGTTACAAAGAAATCCAATTGTTGCTTCTTTAGGGGTGGCCAATCTGCTGCACGAAATGAAAATGAAGAAAGCAGATAAGGCTATGTCAAAAGGCTCTAAAGCTAGTAGCTCATTAGGGGAGGACATGCCATTTCTCAATGGCAATAGCCTTTTGGAATGTAAGGGGATTTAGAACCTCTACAAGCAGAAAAAAGTTTTGCAGCGTATGGAGAAACTACATGTTGACATTCTTTGCTTGACTGAAACTATGGTACGTAAAAGAAATTTTCATGGGATTATTGCCAAATATTCTAATGATTGGATCAGTTTTCATAACTATGATTGCATTGATTTAAGGAAAAATTGGATTTTATACAAAAATGGGTTGTGTTTTAGTGTGCTCTATGTTGGAAATCAAGTGGTAACTATTCAGGGGACTCTTCAGGGCAAACACATCATACTTTCGGCCATATACGGGAGTAATGATAGAGTTCACAAAAGGGAGCTTTGGGAACAGCTTAGGCATGTTGCATCTTTTGTGGGAAAGCATCCTTGAATTGTGGGGGCGACTTCAATGTCACAACTTGTGCTGAGGAGAGTTTAGACTACAACAATCTAGGACCTCGTGTGTCCTCTGATATGAAGGATTTTCAAAGATGCCTTAGTGATATGGGATTAAGTGATCATCCTTATTCTGGTCCAATGTTTACTTGGACAAATAAGCAAGATGAATGTTTCTTGGCCAGAAAGCTTGATAAGGTAATGGTTAATTCCCAGTGGTACATTGATGTTCCTAACTCATGTGTTGAATTTCAGGCTTTTGGAGAGTCTGATAATAGCCCAGTCGTGGTAACCATGCTTGTGAGAGCTCATGTGCACAAGCCGAAGCCATTCAAGTTTTTTAATTTCTGGACTGATCACCCTGAGTTTAGAAGAATTGTGGATGAGTCTTAGGTTATGCAAGTTGATGGCAACCCTCTGCAAGTTTTATTTGCTAAGCTCAAGTGGCTTAAGCCCTGAATCAGATCCATTATTCTGACATTTTAAGGAATGTTACAAAGAAGAAGAAACAATTAGAAAGCTTGTAGCTATCTAATTTAGCTCTACTTATCATGCAAGACAATATTATTGCTGAGAGACAAATTCAGACTGAGCTTACTAAGCTTGAGAGGGCTGAATCTAAGTTCTACCAGCAGAAAGTAAAAATTCGATGGCTAAATGAAGGGGATCAAGGTACTAAACTTTTTCATGCTGCAGTTGTTGAGAAACGAAGGAAAAGCACTATTAATCTTCTCCTAGATGATAGGGGAACTAGACTAGAAACCTTTGATGGCATTTCTGCAGAGCTCATTCAATTCTTTACAAATCAGATTGGGACTATTGATGGGGAGTGGGTGGTTGCAGTGTTGAAGATATGAAGAACATATTGCAAGTTAATGTCCCTAATGTTGCTTAGTTACACATAGTTAGGGATATCACTGACGAGGAAATCAAAACTGTAATTTTTACCAGGGCAAAGACAAAGCACCTGGGCCAGATGGGTTCAACTCTTGGTTTTTCAAAGCGGTCTGGAGCATTGTAGGGAGGGATTTTATTGCTGCAGTGAGGTCTTTTTTCATTGCCTGCTTTTAATGCTACTGCCATCACCTTAGCTCCCAAGACTCCTAATGCATGCACAGCTAAGGACTTTGGACCTATATCATGTTTCTTTGTTTTCTATAAAACTATCACAAAAATACTTGTTGAAAAATTGAATGTTGTCATACCCACTTGATCTCCCCAAATCAATCTGCCTTTGTTGAGGGTAGGAGTATAGCTGATAATACAATTCTTGCTCAAGAGCTAGTTAAAGGATATGGAAGGAAGTCAATCTCCCCTAGGTGTGCTCTTAAAGCTGACATTCAAAAAGCTTTTGATTCGGAAAGCAAGAATTTTTTGAATTGTATTTTGAAAGTTGTTGGATTGCCAGGGAAATCTAAAGGGTGGATTAGGGCTTGCTTTATTGGAGCAGGTTCTCTATTAACTTGAATGGCAGTTTGGTGGGTTTCTTCAAGGGTAATAGGGGAATACGACAAGAGAACGCTCTTTCCCCTTATCTATTTGTGCTTGCCATGAATGTCCTATCTCACTTGTTAGATTTGGCTACTGATAATGGGATATTCCAATATGACCCTAAATGCAAAAAAAGTAAAAGTCACTCATTCGTGTTTTGCTGACAACCTAATGAATTCTTTGATAGAGGTACAATGTGTTTTAGAGAAATTCTATGAGTTTTCAAGGCTTCGATTGAATGCTGCAAAGTCTGAGCTATTTTTTTGTTGGGGTCTCCAATGAGCAGAAATAAGATTTGAGGACAGTCACTGGGTTTAAACTTGGGCAGCTGCCAATAAGGTACTTGGGTATCCCACTGGTTATAAGAAGGTTAACTGTTAAAGACTGCATTGTGCTTATTGAAAAAGTGAAGCCTAGATTGGAGCACTGGTCTGGCAAGCTTCTTAGTTTCGATGGCATATTATAGTTTATAAAGAGTCTCATTTTAGTTTAGTCAATTAATGGTGTCGACAGGTTATTCTCCCTAAAAGAGTCATTGAGCATATTGAAAAACTTTGCATGAGATTTTTTTTAGAAGGGTCAAGATGTGACTGCTAAGGGGGCTAGAGTGAGTTGGAAGATCATATGCAAGCCCAAAAGTAAAAGTAGACTAGGGGTGAAAGTTATAAAAACATGGAATAAAGCTTGCCTCGTCCATTATGAAAGACTTGCTCTCTGCTGAAGGGTCATTATGGGTGACTTGGGTACGAGCCTATGTGTTCAAGTATATAGACCCATGGTGTATGGTAAGCAGGGCACACTTTAGTTGGTGCCTTAGGAAAATGCTCAAGTTTAGACTAATGTTGCTAAACATGATGAAAGTGATCCCTGCTGGATGTTCAAAGCTGGGGAGAATTTGAAATGAAGTTCGAATAACTGAATCGAAAGTGGAGTGGCACATGATTTTTTAGTTTAATTCCCATGTATCTAAGCATGCAGTGAGAGCATAGATGTCCATTCTGAACAGATTACCCACCATGGATAGACTGATGCGCATGAAAGTGGTGACTGAAGACCATTGTATTTTATGTTCTAATGGTCATGAATCTAGAAATCATATTTTTGCAAGCTGCCTATACTCAAAGCAGGTTTGGAATACTGGTCTTAGACTCTGTGGATTGCAACGAGTAATGCTGGATTGGGAAGGGGAATTAAATTGACTTTGCACTCGGCTGAAAAAAAATCTTTGATTATCTTCACTCTAAAAGTAGCATAGAGCTCCTACATTTATTACATATGGAAAGAGCGTAACTATAGAAGATTTAGACATAAAAGAAATTGTGTGCATAAAAATTCAAAGCAAAAACATTCAGTTGAATGATGTAAAAAGGATATATGTGCTGCTTGGGGAATTCACTAAGGGGATGGCTACCCAAGAGCACACACAATTATATTGTTACAGGTTTTTTTGTACATGTTTTCTTGGATAATAAAACATATGACACTTATCCAAAAAAATATAAAATAAATACTCCCTCCATCCCACTGAATATATTTTGTTAACTTTTTGGTCAAATTTTTTAAACTTTGACTCATATTGCTTCAAATTTATTATTCATAAAATTATGAAAAAACATTTTAAAAATATGAAGTTTAATATTTGCTACTTTTATGCATCAAACAATTAGGACGATAACGTGGAGAGCTTTCCACTAAGAATCAGTCACCATAGCTCTTTCGTTGTTAACTATTCTGGCCCAAACATACAATTCTTTTCCGATAAATGGCACAAATCATCACTATCATTACACAGTTCTAGAGACATAAATCTAGGTATATACTGAGTTAACAAATTAATCACCAGTTAAAACCCAGCTTAGATCTGGTTTATAATACATGATATAAAGAGTTAACACGAGACCAAAACCAAGGAAACTGCAAATTAATAATCTTTCAATTCAACTGTTCTTTGTTGATACAAACTGTAGGTTTTGTTTGACTGTAAATGTACAGGCCAAGTAATCCCACAACAATGAAAGGGTTGATACGAACTGCGAACTACAAAGCAGGTTTTATGTCCGGCAGTAAATCCATTCAAAATAAACACAAAAATCATTACATACAGGTTCATGCATGCATAAGATTGTAAATAAAGAAAAATAGAGATGAGAGAAGTGGATGACAGATAGAGAGTGAGCACTCAGAGCTTCAAGCATGAAAATGCAAGAAAGTACCCTCAGTGCTCACTCTCTTCTGTCATCTCCCTTACCACTAAAAGTAAAACCTTTTTTTTACCATAGGAGACTGATTATTTGGCTAATTTTCCCACCAAAAAGAGCTTGTTGAAGCTGGAATCAGATAAGTGAAACATGTCTAGGTTTTGGTTTGGTTTGGTGTGGGAAGCAGTGGAGCAGCACAGGGGGGTTTATATACAAGGGAGAAGAGAGTGGTCTGCATCAGTTTAGGGAATAAATGCAGGATATATTATTTTATTGATCACTCCCAAATATTCAAGCATTGAAGATAAACAAGTGTAAAAGACTACATCTCTTTTGATAACAATTATTCCAATTGTTCTCTTTCATTGCTCCCCACAAATTCCAAATCCAATCCCATTCCTCCAAACCTTTCTCTCTCTTATCTCTTGGAATATTATACATTGGAGTTCATGATCTTCGTGTCAAATTTGAAGTATGTTTAGTATCTTAACACCCCATTATTCTTTTCAGCTAATATGCATGGGAAACATTAATTTCCTTACATTTTATTTGAAGGGTTTGCAATATATTAAGGAAGTTAATCAGCAGAATTAATATAAAGAAATGAAGGTTATTGGGACCAGAAACTGCTGCTGGTCCCTGCACTTTGGCTTTGGAAAAGAGAGAGTTGTTTATATTTTAAACAAAGTAAGCATCAGCCAATGCATGCTCAACAACACCTCATATGAACGCTTGGAAACGCAGATTAAAGTAAATATGCTTTTCATTAGTTAAACCTTAAAGAATAATGATGATGATAATGTAAAGCATCGTTTTGACATTTTTAAATGATCCCCAACCACTCTCCTTCATATGCTTCATTCGCATATTCAATCTCCATTGCCATAGATTTGATGCTTGCGTAAAGCACCCTGCAATCTCACGTTTCTCTTTTGTTATTTTTATCTCTGCAAATCATGCATGCTTACTGTTTATAAAATGATTTAACCTTATTGATAAAGGATAAAAACCGTCTGCCCTTAACTATGCCCTTTTTGGTGCCCTACTTTAAAAAAATAAATTTAGATTTTAAGGTTTATAATTAAGGTTTAGAAAATTAAAAGTAGGGTATATTTTTAGAGTGTAGGATTTAGTATTTAGGATATAGAATTTAAAGTTAAAGTTTAAAATTTTATTTTTAATATTTTTAGTATAGGGTATAAAAAGAGACATAAAAGCAAAAGAATTTTGTTCCTTGATAACACCACAACCATATTCATTCATGATCACATATGTAAAGAATAACCATTTGATTACATCATGTAAAATACCTTTTAAATTTTGATACTAGCAGATTTGTAATATTATTTGATTTTGATTACATCAAAAGTCAAGACGGACTCTTAAATGAGAGGTAAAAAGGAAGAATTACTGTGATAATGTTTTGAAAAGAAAAAGAATGGCTCGTTAGGGGTGGATGAAAAATTATTTCATTAAATAAAAACAAAATTACAATAAACTTGAGCATGCAAGGATAGCCTGGTGGTCAAAGCATGTTCACTTATTTTACTTTTTTTCTCTTAAGTTTCGGGTTCAAGACTCCTCAAGAGCGTTATTTTCACCTAAAATTTCCCTCTCTCCCTCTAGTTAGAAGTAGAATAGGATTTACTTTTTTTATTTTAAAAGTAAACTAGTCAGTTAACTTTTAAATGTTTCGATCTCATCTTGAAACTGTGACTCTCATTCAAAATTGGTCCCCAAACTTTTGAGTGTTCAATTTCCATTGCCAAACTATGACCTTCATTATAAATCAGTCCCCCAAACATTTTGAATATTTCAATTTTATTCTCAAATTATTGTATATACTAGATCACATTATTACATAATACACATCGGCATTTCATTACAAATGCAATTAATTATTTTTATAACAATTTTATTAACATAGATATGATTAGCTTATATTGATACTTTAAGATAAAATTAGAACGTTTAAAAATTTTAAAGATTAATTTTAGAAAAATCACAGTTTGAAGATAAAATTAGAATACTCAAAAGTTAGCGATTTCTTTCATGTAAAAAAAGCTGCCTAATGGAAAAGAATATAATTGACTGCATTATTTTATTTGTAAATGATGAATAAGATTGGGCATAGAACAAAAGCAAATATAAAATTTCCTCATTATGGAAGTGGGTATTTCTTAGTGGATTATTATCTTATACATAAGCAGTGAATTTTTTTTTTATTTTCACAAGTGTCTTAATTTTGAATTTAAAGTTTAGAGTTTATGGGTTTTAGTGTAGTGATTTAGAATTTAAGTGTCATGGATAGAATTTAGAGTTTAGGATTATAATTTAAGGTTCAAGGTTAAGGTTAAGAATTGGGGTAATATGGTTCGAGAATTAGATTGTAACCTATAAACTCTAAATTTTAACCTTAAACCCAAAATTATGTAACAACAGGGCCGGCTATAAGAAGAGCACCCTGAGCGACCGCTCAGGCCCCCAACTAGCCTAAGGCCTTAAAATTTAATTATCTATATTTTTCGATTCTTGTTTTTTTAGTTTATCAAATAAATTAATTAATTTAACAATGAAAACAATGTGTTTGAAATATTAAATTAATTGTTCAAAATAATGAAATGAATAAAAATTCTTCGCTCCTTTTCGGTGTCCATTTTTATGCCCAACACTAAAAAATTAAATTCTAAGTCATAACTCTAACTTTTAAATACTAAATCTTAAACTCTACACTCAATACCTTAAACCCTAATCCCAAATCACAACCTTAAACCATAACCCTGAACTTCAAACCTAACTTTTATTGTTGGGGCATAAATAGTGACAAAGGATTTCTATTCGTAATGAGATATGCATTCGTTATATAAGGGTCCATTTTTTAGTATTCGCTCTGAGCTCCGAAAATCTCCAAGACGACCCTGGTCAACAACTCTTGAATTCAGAACTATTACACTTAAACTCCTAAATCCTAAGCGGAGTTTTTAAACCCTAAATTAAAACATTTGTGTAAATAAAATTTCTAAAAGCGCTTGTGCATAAAATAATTATCATTTTCTTAATTATAGTTGTGAACTTTCCCTTTCAAGAGTGGAAGATGAGGGATGAAGGCGGCTCCCTTGCATGTGGATATTCTCCCATTTCTCCAGCACCATCCGCAGCTTTTGAAAAGTATGACTTAATTGCATGAAAAGTCCCTAAAATTTGACTTAAATTTAAAATTGGTCACAAAACTTTCAAACATATGTAATGGATCATCAAAATATCACATCTTCTTCATCTTTTTTTTCTGCTACAAACAGTAATGGCAGGTCAAAATTCTGTGTATCTTTTATGCCACTTTCGGCAAGTAGCAACAGATTCGAAAAACGTGTTTATCTGTACACAAGTGGGTTGACCCTTGCTGGCTGAGACCCAGCCATGAGTTTATTGATTTTGCCTTTAATGATGCATTATTCAAAGTGAAAAAGAAAGGCCAGAATTGCATTCAAAAGCAGTTGAGCAGGAACAACATTAGATGTATGAGAACCCATTTCACCTTTTTATCTTGAATGGTGTCCAATCAAAAATCATCCAGGGATGGACCGAGAGTATGTTGAGAGGCAGTCACACCCCTTAAAAATTTTAAATTTTTATCTAGTTCAAGTATTTTATTTATTATTTTCTATTGATAATACAATTTCATATTCTCTAAAATTTTATAATTTTATACTCTTATATTTTTAATATTGTTTCTTATTAGTTCGCATCCTTTTACATAATACCATGTGTCAGTCTATGAAATCACCTCTTCTCGCTCTCCCCATATAGCTCCAATGATATTATCCATTTGAGTCTATTCCCTTTTTCTTTTCTTCTTGGTCACATGTCCTGGTGATATTAGTGTAGTCCCTAAGCATGGGTAAAAAAGCACCCGCACATGTCCCACTTTTTTTTATAATATTAGATATTATAGTATATATTTTTAATATTTATTATTAAAGGTCTACTTTTAAAATTTAAAATTTTTAATATTTGTTATAATAATTTCAATTATTTTGAATACTTGTTATTAGGCTCCAATTTTTCTCTCAATATTTTTCATTAGGGCTTATTCTTAAAATTTAATTTTTTTTCAATATTTGTTATTATGAATCCAATTTTTTCCCAATTCTTATTATTAAATGTCCATTTTTTCAATACTTATTATTAGGGAATATTTTTTCCCAATATTTGTTATTAGGGACATACTATTGAAATTTAGTTTTATTTTAACACTTGTTATTAGAGAGACAATTTTTTTCTAATACTTGTAATTATGGGGTCAATTTCCCCCAATATTTATTATTAGAGACATACTCTTAAAATTTAATTTTATTAATATTTGTTACTAAGGGTCTAGTTTTTTTTTCTAATACTTGTTATTAGGGACGTATTTTTTGTCCAATATTTACTATTAGGGACATACTCTTAAAATTTAATTCTATTTTTTCAATAATTGTTATTAGAGACCTTTTTTCTAATACTTGTTATTAAGAACCTACTTTTAAAATCATTTTCTTTATATTTATTATTAGGGGATTAATTTTTAGGTTTGCCCTTGGACCACTAAAATCTAACTAACAACTTTAGGTGTTAGACAAAGAGTTTCAAACATATTGAATAATCAATTCCCACTAAAGAATGTATATGTAAGATGTGGGCTTGACCTAAGAAAATAAAATTATGGATAAGTTACTTCATCATTATTGAACTTTACTCTTAAATTTATTTTGATTACTGAAGTTTTAAAATGTTCAATTTACTCATTGAAGTTTAGACATTGAATATTTTGTGTCACATTTTCGTTACTTTTTTGACGGCGTCTACCATTCACCGTTGACGGTTGTAGATGGTGGTCGTTCGGTCCCAAATTTCATCAGTTGTTTCGTCTCGGCCCCTTGAGTCCAAATTTGACCTCATTTCGTTAGAAAGTACCTCAAAGTACACGAATCGAGAAAAAATCTTTCAATTTCTTTCTAACCGATCTCCCTCGTCCACCGTTGGACGAAGCCTGTTTCTTAGTATATTTCTTCCCTCGTGCCGATGAAGCGTTCCACCATTCGAATCTTAAAAAAATCCTCCGTTCATCGGTAAATGAATGTCATCATAAAGTTAATGGAAGAGTAACGAAAAAACGTTCAATGTCCAAACTTCAGTGAGTAAATTGAATGTTTTGAAACTTTAATAATCTAAATTGGTTTGAGAGTAAAATTTAATAATGACTTACGTAATTTACCCTAAAATTATTTGTTGATTCAAGTAATGAACATTATAAATATAAAGGATGATGGCACCAATGCCCCCTGCACTTTGACAAAAAATTTAATGTGATGCCTAAACTTTGGAAGCGTTTAATGTGCCCCCTGAACTTTACCTCTGTTATATATTATCTCTCGACTATAACGTCGTTATATAGTAACGTGGCTTGACACGTGAATTACTGACAACGTGCCACATGTCGTTTTGGCTCAAAAAAATTACCAAAGTTAAATGAGGGGCACTTAAGAAAATTAACCATTTTATTTGAAAGAAAAAAAAAAAGGGAAAACGGATTGCGTTGTTCATCTTCTTCCTTGTCTATTCTTCTTTTTCTTCTGTTATTTTTTTCATTATGAAGAAATTTGTGGTTTGGTTACATCATTATTGAACTTTGATTGAGATTTGTATACTTAAATTATAATAAATTCAGACATTCTAAGAGTTTATTTACAATTTGGTTTCTTAAAGTTTAAGAACTGATGAACATAAACAAAGTAACCAACAAAACTCATGACGAGAAATTAACAAAAAAATATTTCATTTATTTCTTAGCTCGTTGAAGATCACCCTTCACATCTGGCACTAATCACATTAGACTGCTTTCAATCGTTGCCCCGCAACACAAGTGAGCTATTGCTGCCAGGGTTTTTAAAATGCATGCATTGGCTCTATTGTCGGGTCAGACTCGAAATGGTTACGATAGGTGCTATTTTGTTACTCAATAATATATGATCTCTAAGACTCTTCACAGACTTGTATCTTCTAATTTCATTTCCATAATCCTAATATGTGAAATTTGAACTTTTTCTTTCTAAGCAAACGCTTCCCCGTGAAAGCTTTTTGGAGCGGGATTTCATTCCCTTATTTTATTTTCCGATCAGGATCATTTTCGATTCATCTTCGGAGCTCTTTAATCTTTACATGCTTGGAGAACCATCACCATTTTTTTCACAATTTTGGTTCCGCCTCAAATAATCTTTATGTTCACACATTTTCTTTTTTACCCTTTTCTTTATTATGGAATTTAAAAGGTTCAACTCCCTCTATATGTCATTATTGGTGGTTAAACTTCCTTTTTCTGTTTTTCCTCTCATTCGGGTACCATTGAATTAAAACAAAAAAAAAAAACATACTTTTTTTTTATCTTTCGATCCCTTTAATGGCTTGAATGAAAGACGAACACCGATTGAATGATGCATGGTATAAGGAAGCTACTACTAGGGTTTATAATGAAAAAACTAACAAAAGAAAAGGAAGAAGAGACGATGAAGAAGATGAACGGAGCGGTTCATTTTTTTATTTTTTATTTTTTTACTTCATAAAATAAAATGGTCAAATTTCTTAGATGCCCTTGAATTATTTTTCTTTGACTTTTTTTTACCGAAAATGTCATGTGGCAGCATAAGAACCTGCCATGTGTCCTACCACATCACAGGTTAAAGGTGTTAGGGTCGGGGGCGTTTTAAATGACGGAAGAAAACTACAAGGGGCACATTGAACGCGTCCAAAGTTTAAGCACTTTGAACATTCCGTCAAAGTATAGGGGGGCATTTGTGCCATTTTCCCTAAATATAAAATAGGTCTTTGATCTTTAGATTTTCGAGACATATAATCTTTATGAGATCTCTACATGTAGGTTGTAGTTCTCTTAGAGACACGAGAAAAATGTTTAGTAAATACCAAGTTGATGGGATAAAAGATATTTATATAAGCATAATTTGTTTTGGGACTAGGTTTTAGTGTGTTTATTAGATGTTATGAATTCTATATAAGCATAATTTATTTTGGGACTAGGTTTTAGTGTTTCTATTAGATGTTCTGAATTCTTTAATCTCTATGTTCATAATAATGAATTTCTTTCACCATTCATGTATGTAGACAATTGAAATCAAGCCACATTAAGGGTCTGTTTGTTTCCCTGTAATTGGTTTTCCTGAAAACGTTTTCATAACTTTCCGCAGTTTGGTTCATGGAAAATGAAAAAGTCAACGGAAAACCAATTACAGTCAATGGAAAACAGACCTTGTTTTAGTGTAAAATGACTTACCCATTGATTTTCGGTAAGTCGTTTTCCTTCCTCTCATTCTCTCTACAAATACTAACCTAGACCGTAAACCTTAAAACCTAAACCCTAAATACTAACATAAAAACTAAACCCTAAACCCTAAACCTTAAACTTTAAACCCTAAACCCTAAACATTAAAAACCTTTAACCCTAAATGTTAAACCATAAACATTAAATCCTAAACCCTAAACATTAACCAATAAATATTAAACCCTAAACATTAAAACCCTTAAACCCTAAATATTAAACCATAAACACTAACATAACCCTAAACCATAAACACTGATCCATAAACACAAAACCCTAAATGATATATCATAAACACAAAACCCTAAAACAAAACCTTAAACCCTAAATGTTAAACCATAAACACTAAATGATAACATAAACACTAACATAAACCTTAAACCCTAAATGTTGAATCATATATATTAAACCCCAAACACTAACATAAACCCTTACCCTAAACACTAACCCATAAAACATAAATGCTAGCATAAACATTAAATCATAAACAATAAACACTAACATAAACACTAAATCATAAACAATAAACACCAACATAAACCATAATCCCTAAATACTAATATAAACAATAAACCATAAAACCTAAACACTAACCTAAACACTAAACCTTAACATAAACCCTAAAATTTAAATGTTAAACCTTGAACACTAACATAAACCCTAAACAATAGACATTAACCCCCAAATCCTAAATGCTAACATAAATACTAAACCTTAAACACTAAGCACTAACATAAACCTTAAACTCTAAATGATAACATAAACCCTAAACACTAAAAAGCTAAACACTAAACCATAAACACTAACATAACACTAAACCATAAATGATAAGCCCTAAACACTAACCAGACTCTAAATGCTACCATAAACCCTAATCACTAAACCCTAATCCCTAAATGTTACCATAAAACCTTAAATCATAAACCCTAAATGTTACCATAAAACTTTAAATCATAAACCCTAACCACCAACCTAAACCCTAAACCTTAAACACTAACATAAACCATAAACATTAATCTAAACTCTAAATCTATACCTTAAATATTAATCCCTAAATGCTACCATAAACACTAAATACTAGTCTAAACCATAAATGATATCCTAAACCCTAACCTAAACATTAAACCATGTTTTGATTGGAACTTGTTTTTACCATTATCAATGTTTGTTTGTGGATTGTTCATGAAATTTTCAGGAAACTCTACCAAACAGTGTAAAATGAATTGTACAACATCATCCAAACACCGGAAAATGATTTCTGCAATTAGTTTTCCAACAACTGTAGTTCATTTTCCAGAATTCATTTTCCGGAAACAGTTTTCAGTGAAACAAACAGACCCTAAATGTTAACCAATGTCTAATATTTGAAGTTTCGCTAAATATTTGATGAGGAGCTTTATTATCTTCGAGGTCTTATTCAGCTCGACAAGATTATCTGTTGATTAGATTATTAAACGAATAGACAGATAACGCATGTAGTTTTAAAAAAATAATTGAATGCCTGTGCATGTGTTGATATTCATGGATCAGATGCATGTGCTTCATCACTTGCTTCTTTTATAACTTTGTAACATGCTTCATCACATTGGCTTAGAAGTTTTTAATAGGCAATGCCCACATCAAAATATGGATTACATACTTAAAAGATGAAAAACCCCGATCCGCTAACCTTTTCACTATCAAAACAGGCAGACAACCTTTTCTCGTGTATGAAAATGGCGGCTCAATCAGATCAAATCCTCAAATTTTTCAGGCACAAAATTTTCAGGCAACTCCTCCATCACTACGTTGTAAAACTTCTGGATGTCGGCAAGCATCTGTTCTTCACCTCGTGACACGAAGTTGATCACTACATCTATCCTCCCAAACCGACCACCTCGACCAATACGATGAAGATAGCTCTCCGGTTGAGTCGGCAAATCAAAGTTAATAACCAACCAGACCTGCTGGACATCAACCGCCCGAGCAAGCAGATCGGTGGTGATTAGCACACGAGAAGATCCCGATCGAAACTCTTGCATGATGATGTCCCTAATGTTCATGTCCATGTCTCCATGGTAAGGACACACTGTGTGATCATCGCTCCGCAATTGATCGGTGAGCCAGTCAACTTTGCGTTTGGTGTTAAGTGTTAACAAAGATCACACTCCGTGTAATGTCCAGAATTTCGTCCAGATTTTGATAGAGATCGAGAAGTGTGTCTACTTTCCCTTCATCATCCGTGTAATAGTAATACTGTTTAATACCTTCAAGGTTGAGCTCATCATGCTTTACAAGAACTCTGACCGGTCGGTTCATAAACTTCTGGGTAATCTCAAGAGCCTCAGGAGGCATTGTTGCGGAAGAAACACCAATATGTACTTTTGCAGGGAGTTTCTGGAAGATATCGTATATCTGAAAATGAAAACGCAACGGTTAATCAATCACAAAAGTCATATTGTTGATGGAGGCTTAGGTGGTTCATTCTTTCTGAATTGGAGGGAGAGTCGCATGCAATGGAAGTCCGGAGAGATCAGAGAAAAAAGGGTTGAGGGAGATGGTGAACATTAACCGATGAACAACCACCTCCTGCGTCGACCATCAACACATATCAATACAAAATTTAACAAATGTGGCATTTAGTATGATGCCAAACCATTAAAGATACGTACCTGATCTTTAAAACCTCGAGAGAGCATTTCATCGGCTTCATCCAGCACAAGCATCTTAATATAATCAGCAGGAAGATGGTGCCAGCAGAGCCTTTCAAAAACACGACCAGGAGTACCGACAACAACATGGACACCAGCAGCAAGGATTCGTTGATCCTCCCGAACACTGATTCCACCAGCACACGCATGAACTTTTACACCCAAATAATCACCGAGAGTCCGCATGAGTTTCGCAATCTGTCGCGAGATTGCCCAAGTCGGAGCAAGAATCAAAGCCTGACATTGTACTAAACTGTAATCCAGCTGCTGCAAGATCCCAGAACAGAACGTCACAGTTCTACCGGTACCCCATTCTGCTTGTTGGATCACATCTAGACCTTTGCAAAAGGGCACGATTCCCTTTTGTTGAATCGCAGACGGCTTCTTGAACCCTGAGAGGAAGGTAATGAAATAAACTAGTACCACAACAATAGAAATTAGGACAAATGGTTAACAGAAGGAAGATTAGATTACCATAAGCGTAGATGCCTCTTAGGAGGTTTTCTTTCAAACCCATTTCATCAAAGCTCCCGTAGACCTCATCATAAGTAGTAATTCCATCAACACCAAGCCTACATAATCAGATATAAATACCAAGTACAAATGAAAAAGAATGATAACATACAGAGAATATGTAGTAAAAGCTTACAATTCACTAGTAGTAGCATTGTGTTGCGATCCATCAGGTTCAGTTCCAGCCATGACTGCAAATAACAGAAAAGAGTAACAAAAATTTCATCACATAAGAGATGGTAGATGGTGAAATACCTTCACAATCAGTATGGATAGAATCCGACTGAATGGTTTCATCTTTGTCGTCAACAACTACATCATCCATTCTAGCAAGCATTTCATCAAACATCATCTTCATTTGAGCACGCGTGGCTTCTAGTTGATCTCGTAAGTCCCTACGCAGCCGTTCCATTGAGCTTCCGATCATGGATTTGAACTGCACCAATCTCTTTCGAACCCGATATACTTCCTCCTTCAGAAGCATTTTATCGAACATCTTCTTCATTTCAGTGCGCGTGCCTTCTAGTTGACTTCGTAAGTCCATACGCAGCTGTTCCATTGAGCTTTGGGTCGTTGATTCGAACTGCACCAAACTCTTTCGAAGCCGAGATACTTCCTCCTTCAATAGCATAATATCGCTGTCATCATCCATGACCGAGCAAGGGAAGAAATTACCCGAGATTGAAGATGGTCGGGAATTGTTAAGGAGCTGAGCTTAGGGTTAGGGTTTTAATTGGACTAAAATCCTCGCTTTTCTCTGTCTCTCGGTGTAAGTAAAGGGAAGGGGACGACCTTCCAAACCTTTTCACGATTTCACCCCTATGTTTCTGTTATGCGGCGTCGTTTACTTATCCATTTACATTTTAATTTAGGTTTTATGGAACCTATACCACAATGCTAAGGCATAGGTTAAAAATCACTAAATATTTTTTTATATAAAAGAATCACTAATAACTTAAATTAAATATAATACGCTCTACCATTCAAAAAAAAAGTACGCATTTAACTAATAATTCTTGGATGCATTGGTAAGGCACATTACATTCTCAGGGTAAAAATGTGAGTTCGATTCTTGGAGATGACATTTTGGGAGACGTAGCCTCGCACCACGAACATGTTCCATAAGATGAGCTTGCTATGTTCGTGATTAGGGATGGCCATTTGACCCAGACCCAACAGGTTCTGACCCAACCCGATCATATAAGGTTAGGTTTTTAAAGAAAATTTTGAGGTATGATTTTATGAGGATGAGGTCGGGTCGAGTTTTTTAAAAAAAAATTGACCCAATTAAAGAAAATTTTGAGTTTGAGTATGATTTTATGAGGATGAGATCGACTACCACCTCCCGAGCACCACCACAAGTCGTAGGGAAAAAAGAATTCTGCCCAACCAAAGCAGGAGCAGTAGGAAAACGAGCAAAAAAAGACATGTGAGAAGCGAAAAAAGATGATTGCTGAGGGAAAACCGAAAGCGATCCAAACGCAACTGATGTACCAAAAGAGTCAGAACCAGCTGGAACAAAAGAAGTATACGTATGAGCATGAGAGACCAAGTGAGCAGAAGGTGAAGTAGGAAAGGAGACAAAACCCTGAACAGACTGAGTTGGTTTGCTATCATTAGGTGAATTTGTAAACGATCGTCGAGAACTAGCATCCTCAGAACTCTATGAAAATTCTGATCAAATCGATACCAGCATCGTTGAACAAGATGACCATAGCGCCCACAAAGCTGACATTGTGGCCTGTTGGAATTGAAGGGACCTCGACCACGACCTCTAAAATTGGCACCACCACGCTGCCCTCTGAAGAAGGAATTCATATGCTGACTTGAATTCTTATCACTAGACACATCATCTTTGTCATCAAACACATCAGTTTTATAGGACTCAGACTTAATGGTGGAGCAAGTGACCACATTAGCTTGCAGAGAAAAGCTCTCGGCCAGAAACTCTTGCTGACGAGCCTCACAGTCAAGCAACATTTCAGAAAGGTTTTCCAGTGTCTGAGTCTCCCTTGAGGCAAAGGTAATGACACTCTCAAACTCAGCGGTCAGTCCTGCGAGAATCACGCTAACATGCTCTTGTTTCGAAAAAGCATTCCCTGAGGCTGCTAAGGTATCACAAATCAGTTTAATGTTAGCAAGATACTCATTGATTGATAATCCTCTCTTTTCTTGAGAATGAAGATTATGTCGCAACGAGGAGATCTTCGCAGTAGACTTGGCAGCAAAACGACGCGATAAAGCATCTGAAATGGCACGAGAGGTATTAAGACCAGTGAGATGAGGAAGAACCTCAGGTCCAGCCGCGAAAAGAAGCCAGGAAGCAAGTAATTTATCTTGCTTCAAGTAAGCAAGAAAAATCGGGTTATCCACTGTCTGACCAGAGTTAGTAGAAATAACCTTGTCTGAAATTTTGTGATCAGTTAAAAAAGATATTAGACCATAACCTTCAATAATCAGCATGGCATGATGCTTCCAGAGAACATAAGTACTTGCACTAAGCTTAATCGTATCAAGTTTAGGGAGTTGTTGCACAGTATACATGCTGGAATCAGATGTAAGAGAAGAAGGAATAGAAGACGAGGTAGCAGAGGACGTAGTAGCCATGACGCAAAGCAAAAAATTCCAAAACAACGGTCTAATAGACAAAACGTCGAACACAATGTTTGCAGCAAATACAGACGAACCAAAGCAACAAAAATCAGAGACGCAAAACCAGGCCAAACCAGCAAAAACACAGTCATACCACAGATGAAGAGGAAAACAACAATATTGCAGAGTTGCAAATAACAAATATCACTGACCTGGGAATCGTTCAAATCATCACTCATATGTTCATTAACAATCACCACAGAACAAATATCCTAGCGATGCACAAAGAACGTTCACAATAGATCAGAAAATCAATGGATCGGAGCCTGATGAGTACAAAAATCTTACCAAAGCTTGACACAACTCACCGTTAACTTCACAAAAGAACGAAGATTCTTACGAATGAGAAGACGAGACTCAAATTAATTATTAAGTCATCAGCTCAATCCACAATATCGAACAACATCGCACACCAGAACTAAAGAGGAAACACAGCGAGAATACACCAGGAATAGCAGCAACTGATACCATGTTAAGGTTTATGACCTTTAGAAGAAATTAGAAGTGATTAAGAGAATATAGAAGAGAGACAGTACTCTCACACATTTTATTGATGAAATTCATAATATCTCAAAATGAGACTGGATTGAGTTTTATACAGGATAGTTGATAGTTGGGTGAGTCAGCTGTAAATAGTAACTAACAATAACAACATCCTAACTGCTTGCTGGCTCAGCTCCAACTTACAACAGACAATTAATCACACTAACGAGACTAACCACTATCATATACTAGAACTATAACATTTATGAGGATGAGATCGAGGCGAATTTTTTAAAGAAAATTTAACCTAACCCAACCCGACCCATAGTCATCTTTATTCGTGATTCATGCAACGATTGTAGCAATTGTACCATGCTTTGATTGGTAAGTGAAAGATGGGGAGAAAGTTGATAATGAAAGCAGCTGGAAGTTGGAATTGGTTATTCGGGTTAGGGGTAATTATTTGATAAGTTGAGTTAAAAGATTTTGATTTAGTCGAGTAGTAAAGTCATGTTTTATATTACAAAGTTTATTTGAATTTTTTTAGTTGAATTGTTCTAGTTTTTGTTTAAATTAATTATAAATATTTATATTGTTATAGTAATAATTTACTCAAATTTCAACAATTTTGTATAACCATGTGCGATATACATTGTTGTACCCAGTATCTCCGCCCCATGAAACTACGGAAATAACCCTTAGCACCCCACATCCAACACTCTAGAATTATCTCATAATAACAGATCCTTTGGAGGCCTGAATCACCTTGGAAACACGTACTGTCATGAGCTACATAATCACACCCACGTGACCGACATGTAAAGCTTAAACGCTTAGAAGTAGGGGTGGGAGAAAATATCCGACCCGAAAACCCGACGACCCGAAACAAAAATACCGGGTAATTCCCGGAAAAAAATTACCCGACCCGACAAATTTCTCGGGACACGGGCCGAGAGTTTTCCCTTACCGGGTACCCGATCCGACCCGATAAAATTTAATATATATTTTTTATATTTAAAATTATATTTTTATTTTATGTTTCTTAATATTTTCACTCTAAAATTAAGTTTAAATCCCTACATTTTTTCTATGTTTGTATTATATTCTTTTAAGTTTTAAGTTTAATTTTTTTAAAATATTTTTGTGTTTAACATATGATTTTTTTTTAATTTTAAAATAAAAAAATATGACCCGGGTACCCGAATCCCGAGTACCCGAATATAATGGGCCGGGACACGGGTCATTTAATGAGGTACGCAGATGAACCGGGTACCCGGTTTTCCGGGTACCCAAATCCCGGGTACCCGACAATTCCCACCCTTACTTAGAAGTTGAGGTTACTTTTGCCAACTCGTCCATATGTTGTTAGGGTGAAATCATCTGCTGTTCCAGTAACCGGTGCTAGTGGTAGTAGGAGTTCTTGGTCAACTACCGTGTTGCTTTTGCTCCTCCCACCTCCTTTGTTCGACGTCTGTTACTTTTACGCATCAACAATAGGTACGGTGAACGCGGAGAGCTTCCGACCAAGAATCAGTCACCATAGCTTTTTCGTTGTTAACTATTCTGGCCCAAACATACAATTCTTTTCCGATAGATGGCATCCAGTGCGCCAAATTTTGACGATCGACAATGTTGGTCGTAAGATCGGCAGCGATGATGAATTTTGGGAATACTAAAGATCGATTAAAAAGAAGAAAGATGAGATATCAAATTATCGTCGCTCACTTTCAAAAGGCGCGACTGGGTTACGGGTATCTTTGCACATATTTTTGAGCGCTCTCTGTTAGTTATATACACTATTTTTTGCCTTTTCCCAAACGAGAAAAATCATGCACACAGTTTTAGAAACATAATCTCGGTATATGCCGAGTTAACAAATTAAGCACTAGTTCAAACCTAGCTTAGATTTGGTTTATAATACATGATATAATAAAGAGTTGAAAAGGTCGCCCCATAATGAGTCTCTCGGTACCTATTTGGATTAATTAGTCTATTAGAATTGGATACCGATAGTTAAAAAAAAAACTATGAACTAAAATGTAGGTTTTATGTTGGGCAGTAAATCCATGCAAAATAAACACAAAAATCATTAGATATAGATTCATGCATGCATAAGATTGTAAAGAAAGAAAGAGAGAGATATGAGAGAAGTGGATGACAGATAGAGAGTGAGCACTCAGAGCTTCAAGCATGAAAATGCAAGAAAGTACCCTCAGTGCTCACTCTCTTCTGTCATCTCCCTTACCCTAAACAGCTTATTCGGCTCATCTTCCCACCAAAACAGCTTGTTGAAGCTGGAATCAAGGACATTCCTAAAAACCAGAAATATTTGAATATCAGACAAGTGAAACATGTCTAGGTTTTGGTTTGGTTTGGTGTGGGAAGCAGTGGAGCAGCACAGGGGGCTTTATATACAAGGGAGAAGAGAGTGGTCTGCATCAGTTTAGGGAATAAATGCAGGATATATTGTTTTATTGGTCACTCCCAAATATTCGGACATTGAAGATGAACAAATGTAAAAGACTATATCTCTTTTGATAACAATTATTCTGTTTCATCTTTACCAATTGCTCTCCACTAATTCCAAATCCAATCCCATTCCTTCAAACCTTTCTCTCTCTTATCTCTTGGAATATTATACATTGAAATTCATGTTGTTCGTGTCATATCATCTTTAGAAAGATGAAACTTGTTAAATATGGAGAAAGAGGCTGCTAAGTAAATCATGTTGGGAAATACATATGTTTAATACTCCTCTTAACTTCCATTACTCTTTTCTGCTAATATGCATGGGAAATAAATATGCTATATAAATGTATCGGTATAGTAGAACAAAAGCATTAAATTCCTTAATTAGTAGAATATAAAGAAATGAAGGTTATTGGGACCAGAAAGTGCAGCTGGTCCCTGCGCTTTGGCTTTGGAAAAGAGAGAGTTGTTTATATTTTAAACAAAGTAAGCATGAGCCAATGCATGCTCAACAACACCTCATATGAACGCATGGAAACGCAGAAAGGACCAATACAGCGCTAGAGGAGCTTAAAGTAAATATGCTTTTCATTAGTTAAACCCTAAATAATGATGATGATGTAAAGAATCGTTTTGACATTTGTAAATCCCCAACCACTCCTTCATATGCTTCATTCCCATATTCAATCTCCATTGCCATAGATTTGATGCTTGCGTAAAGCACCCTGCAATCTCACAGTTTCTCTTTTGTTATTTTTATCTCTGCAAATCATGCATGCTTCTGTTTGATATAATGATTTAACCCTCTGATCAAGGATGAAAATAGTCTGCTCTTAACTATGTTCTTTTTGGTGGTTGGAAATTGTATGTAATTTTTATGTCCCACTTTAAAATAGTGAGTTTAGGGTTTAAGGTTAGGGGTTGAAGTTAGAGTTTAGAAAATTAGGTGTAGGGTGTATTTTTTAGGGTTTAGGATTTAGGATGTGAAAAATAAGGTTAGAGTTTAGAATTTAATTTTTAAGTGGTTTTTAGTGTAGGGCATAGAATGGGACATGATTAGAGGCAGAGGACTTTTACCCTCTTTTGGTGCCCCACTTTAAAAAAGTAGGTTTGAGATTTAAATAATAGATGGAAATCATCTGCCCCTTTTATGCCCCCACTTTAAAATAATGATTTTAGAGTTTAGAGTTTAAGGTTAGGGGTTGTAGTTGTGGTTAGGGTTTAGAGAATTAGAGTAAGGTGTATTTTTTAGGGCGTATAGTTTAGGACGTGGAAATTAGGATTAGGGTTTAGAAATTATTTTTTAAGTGATTTTTAGTATGAGGCATGATTAGGGGCAGATGATTTTTACCCTTGAATAATTGGATAGAAATCTTATGCCCCTTTTCGGTGCCCCTATTTATACCCTCATGCTCAAAAATAGGTTTTAGGTTAGAGTTTATGGTTAGAGTTTAGAGAAATTAGGGTAGGGTGTGTTTTTAGGTATAGGAGTAGGGTTTAGGATTTAGAATTTAGAGTTAGGACTTGGGATTTAATTTTGTAGTGTTTTTTATTGTTGTAGAATAAGTAGGAGCACCGAAAAGGAGACAAAAAATTCTTATGCTAAATAATTAGAGGTGTGATTTAAGATGTGAAATTTAGGGTTATAGTTTAAAATTTAATTTTTAGTATTTTTAAGGGTGAAATATAAAAAAGACATACTTTACGAGAATTTTTTTCCTCGATTACAAATGTAAAGATTACCCATTTGATTACATCATGTATAATAAATTTCAAATTATGATACTAGTAGATTTGTAATATTGTTTGATTACATCATGTAAAAATTAATTTGACCAACGTTGACCGTTAATTTTAATATTTTTCAAGAAAATTATTTTGACACGTGTCGCAATAGGATAATGTCACTCGTCATTTTTAAGAAATTTTAAATTTAATTTTTAAAAATATATCTAAAAATATGAAAAATTATAATTTTTTTAAAATTCTAAAAAATATTTTCTTAATTTCGAAATTTATTTAAAAATAATAATTTTCAAAAGATTAAAATATTATAAAAAATAAAAAATAAATATTATTATACAAGTATAAAATAAATTTTGAAAAAAAAATATATAAAACAATAAAAAATATATTTTAAAATATATTTAAAACTATATTTTTAAAAATATTAAAAATATTCTTCAAAAAATATAAACTAATAAAAGTTATTTTGAAAATTATGTTTTACAATTGTATAATAATATTTTTAATTTTTAAAATTATTTTATTCTTTTGAAAATTTATTATATATTATTTTTATCTACATTTCTAAATAAAAAAATAACTTTTTGTATTTTCAAAATAAATTTTAGAATTTTCCAGAATTTTTGAACTTTTTTCTCTTTTGTATATAATTTTTAAAAACTAAAATTTAAAAATTCCTAAAACAACAAGTGGTATTATCATATTGGGACATGTGTTAAAAAATTAAAAAAATGTTAAAATTAACAGTCAACGTTGATCAAAATATAAGAAATTTTAGATGAATGATTTCACTCTATTCCATGAAAGTTGTCCTGCTACAAAATATACTATGAACTATATAAACAAACGCTATTTCTATTCTAGTTTTCAAGTTATACAAAAGTAACATTAGCAGTACCTATCTGATATAAACTCGTGCTAGAAAGTTTAGAGCGAACTATCTCCCATATCTGTTTAATAATTTCTACCTCACGATTCTGAAATAGTCTCTGGTTACGATCCTTTCAAATAGAGGCGATGTGACCATTTCAAGCCAGTCTCATCACAACAGACTATAAAAATTTACCCTTCAACCTTCTCATAACCCAAGCTAATTCCTGCTCCTGGCACACTACTTAAAAATTCGCAAACATCCTTTGAAAATTCGCATTCAAATAATAAATGATCTCGACTTTCAAGCTCCTTCAAACAAAGACTAACATTTCATCAATATGTAAACCAAAAGAGATGGGTTTATTTTTTGTGGGTAACCTGTCAAGAGTGACCATCCAAGAGATAGTAAAATTTTTAGGGATATGCCCTGAATGTCATACTAGTCTCTCCCAAGAAACTTTTGCCTCTTTTAATCTAATCTCCCTCCAGATCATGAAAATAGAAGATAAAGTGAGCAGCCCCTGAATAGAAATAGCTTGGTGTGAAACTAAAATTGATTTTGATATAACAAATTACTTTAGAGACTTAAAAAATAATAATTTTTTAAGTATTTCAAAGACTCGCTTATTTGACAAGCAATTTTGAACCAAGTACTCTTTCAAGTCAAAACATATTTAAAGGTTCAATTTTTACTAAGTCTTTTCATGAGTTTTCAAGCTAAATTTTAACAAAACGCCCAGGCGTATCGATACCCTTATAGCGTATCGATACTCTTATAGCGTATCGATACAAATTTTCACTACTAAAATTTTAATCGATCAATAGCGTACTGATACGGTTTAACCTCATATCGATACGATATTCATTTGGGTAAGCTTTAAGCTATAGCGTATCGATACTCATCTGGACATTATCGATACGGTTCTTTTCAAAGAAAATTATTTTAATGCTATAGTGTACCGATACGGTATGTCACCGTATCGATATGATATGATGATCTTTGCAAATCTTCGCATTTAATATTCGAACGTTGGCTTGTCAGTTATTAGAATTTTAAATTTTAAATGGTTGTTGGACCGTATCGATACGCAAAGGGAGCGTACCGATACGCTTTTTATGAAAACACAAATCATGATTCCAATGAGCAAAAATCGTATCGATACGACATTTCATATTGATATGCACATTTATACCGTACCGATACGCCCTTCTCGCGTATTGATACGTTTTGTTTTTTAGTCGCAACGGCTCTTTCTCCTTTGAGACAAGTACCGTACGGTTACGAATGACATCGATATGGTATGTAGTTGAGGAGCGTTTATTGCAGGAAAATGCAGCCCAACGGCTAGATTAATGACCTCAACTACCCAAACGACTAGAAGTCAATGCAAGAGTATAAAAACAAGTCTCTAAAGCTACATCAACAACTATTGAACCTTCAAGCAACATCAAAACATTTATTCCAAACCCTTGAGCCTATTAGATTCAAATTGTATACTTAACTTGTAAATTGTTCATTTTTCTTTCAAGTTTGGGGAGTGTTGGTTAGTAATTAGGCAATATATTAGTCTTGTGAGAGATTCATTTCAAATTGTCTTTTGTTCTTTGTAATTGAGAGTCTTGTCATTCAATCTTTGGGTAGAAAGATTGAATTTCTAAAGGTTGTCTCCTTAGCGTAGAAAAGGGAAGAACAAATTAGTAAAAATTTTGTTGAAAATCCTTAGCTTGATTCATTTTTAAGTATCTTTTGTTCTTTTTACTTCCTTTATTTTTAAAAGTGCCAATTTACCTTCTTTTGACCATATCGGTTAATTCGATCCACTCAACATTTGAAATCGAAGCTGAAGCAGAGTCCTCCATAACCAGCTATAATTTTGCTTACGAGGAAGCTGCCAAAAAGAGGAATCCTTTATAATGTAGGTGTGCACCCAAGCTACCCAAATCGATCCCTCCCTAAGCAAGATTTTATGAATCAAAAAGAGGAGGCATGCAAGATTCTAATATTGTAGATCTTTCAATCCAAGTCCACCTTTAGATTTAGGGAAAACAAATAACAGACCAAAAAGTATAATGAGATTTGTACCTATTTATACTTCAAAAAAAAATTCTTTAGTCTGAGGGCTTAGTTGAGTACAAAAAAATATAGAAGTTTAATTGATCTTAAAAAAAATTTAAGAACTTATTAAAACTCTTGAGCCTAAAAAATTTAAACTTAAAATCTTATATTAGGTTTAGGGACGGAAGTATAGCTTAATTTGGGTTGTGTCTCTAATTTTTTACTAAAAAGTATAATGAGATTTGTACCTCAAAATTTTAACTTATTTGTATTTTTTTCTATTTTCTGTGATTAATTATACTATATCTATAATCTTAATTTATAACTGTTACTAAATTCGATTCATATTACTCGACAAATAAAAATTAGAGATTTCTTTCGTGTAAAAAAAAGCTGCCTAATGGAAAAGAATCTAATTTACTGCGTTATTTTATTTGGAAGTGGGCATTTCTGAACTTTCACTTTCAGATGAGGGATGAAGGCGGCTCCCTTACAGGTGGATATTCCCCCATTTCTCCAGCACCATCGGCAGCTTTGCAAAATACGGGATAATTACATGAAAAGTCCCTGAACTATGACTTAAATTTTACATTAGTCTCAGAACTTTAAAACATCTGTAAATGAATCATCAAAATATCATATATTCATCTTTTTTCTGTTATAAACAGTAATGGCAGGGCAGGTCAAAATTCTGTGTATCATTGATGCCACTTTCGGCAAGTAGCAACAGATTTGGATGGTGTGCACAAGTGGGTTGAGCTGACCCTTGCTGGCTGAGACCCATTTTCCCCTTTTTATCTTGAATGGTATCCAATTCCCTTTCTTTTCATGTCCTAAGGTGTTGGACATAGAGTTTAAAACATGTTCGATAATCAATAATTCCCACTAAACAATGCATGTGTAAGATGTGGCTTTTGACCTTAGCAAATACCCGGCACATCGACCCGCCTATCCGATTTAAAATTATCGGACATGCAATGAAAATACCTGTTTTTTTTTTGTTTCAGATACTCGACTCATATTTTTCACGTGTAGTTAGGCCGGGGTCTGGGCCGATTTTTTTTATATTTGAATACCCGATCTGACTCGATACTTTTATTATTATTATATATTATTTTATTGGTCATTCCGGAATATTTTAATCCCATAATTCAGACATTGAAGATAAACAAGTGTAAAGGACTACTGTATCTGTATTGATTACATTTATTCCAATTATTCTCTTTCATCTTTACCAATTGCTCCCCACTAATTCCAAATCCAATCTCATTCCTACAAACCTTTCTCTCTCTCTTATCTCTTGGAATATATACATTGGAATTCATGTTGCTCGTGTCAAATTTGAAGCAAGTCATATCATCTTTGGAAAGATGGAGAAAGAGCAGCAAATCATTTCTGGAACAAAATACTCTGCAGTATTTATGTCTCAATACTAAAAAAATTAAATCATACACTCTAACTCTAATTTTTTAATAAATTTTAAAAATTAAACTCTAAACCCTAAAAACTAAACATTAAACTCTAACTCTAAACTCTATTTTTAACTTCGGAAGATACATAGTAATACTAAAAGGGACAGACGACTTCTATTCATCATTTCTACTGATATGCATGAGAGATATGTTATATATAAAATAGAATTTCCTTTTGGCGCTTCTATGTCATGATACTAAAAATTAGATTCAAGGTTTAGAATTTAGTATTTAAAATTTACAAATTAGGATTATAGTGTAAGATTTAATTTTTTAGTGTTAGAATATAGAGCAAAAAAATTTTATTCACGTATATCGGTTTAGTGAACAAAAACACAAATTTCAAAAATGAAGGAAATCCACTAATTAATCTATTAGTCATAGATGCTCCTTCGTTCCGCTTTTTGTATGAGATTGAATTTTAATATTTATGTTAAAAATATTATTGTAACACTACTACTTAATAAAAATATATATATATAAAGAAATGAAGAGTATTGGGACCGGTCCCTCCCCTTTGGGTTTGGAAAAAAGAGATGTTTATATTTTAAACAAAGTAAGGATGAGCCAATGCATGCTCAACACCGCCTCATATGAACGCATGAAAACGCAGAAAGGACCAATACGGCGGTAGAGCGGCAACAAAAGTAAATATGCTTTTCATTAATTAAAGGCTTAAATATAGATCTGGTACCTAAATTATACACATTCTTTCAAGTTGGTACTTAATTTTTTTTTATCCCAAGTTGATACTTGAACTATACACTTTTTCCCAACGTGGTACCTAAAAAACTTTTCCTCCCAAGTTGGTACCCAAACTTTAATTCCACCCACTATTTTAATACTTTTATTAACATTTTTAGTCCCCAAAACTTATACATTCAATCAATTTAGTCATAATTCGAAATAATTCAATAAATTAAACATCTCATATTTAAAAATTCCATCAATTTAATCATTTTTGTGATCAAGCGAGTCCATTAGATCAAAGCAACAATTGGATAACTGAATTTTATTAACAAGTTATGTTTAAACTTTTATTATACCAAGAAAGTAATATAACATTTCTAAGAGAAGAACAAACAATTTAGGTTAATAACACATAGTAAATTGATAGAATTTTTAAATATAGAGAGTTATATTTATTGAATTGTTTCAAATTAGGACCAAATTGATAGAATGTATAAAGTTTTGATACCAACTTAGGATAAGGTGTCTAGTTCAGGTACCAACTTGGGAATAAAAAAATTTAGATACCAAAGGCACCAAGTTGGGAGAAAGAGTATAGTTTAGGTACTAATGTAAGATTTTTTTTTAAATATCAACTTAAGAAAATGTGTCTAGTTCAGATACCAAACGTGAAATTTTTTTCCTTAATTAAACTCTAAATACTAAGAGTAATGATGATGTAAAAATCGATCGTTTTTGACGTTTTGTTAATCCCAACCGCTCCTTCTGTTTGATATAATGATTTAATTCCTCTTAATCAACACCACAACCATATTCATTTACGATCATACCCATTTAGTTACATCATGCAAAATATTTTTTATTAATTAAAAATATAATTATATTATCAAATTAATTGACATTAAATGAGTTAAGTTGAGTTCGACAAACTGAATTCGTTTTGACTCATTAAAAATTCAAATTGAAATCAAATTCGAGATGAATATTGATCAACTTTTCTCGACGACTTTACCACCTTATTGTAACATCTATAGTTCATGAAATAATCTCAACCCCACTTCAGAAAATATTTTTTCAAGAACAACATTCCAACAAAATTGCCTACAGTATATCAAATATACTGTTTTTAGTGAAATACTTTACTGCATTATTTTATTTGTAAATGATGGAATAGGGTGGGCATAGAACAAAAAAAAAAGAGAAATATAAATATAAAATTTCCCAATTATGGAAGTGGGCATTTCTCAATTATGGCTATGAACTTTCCCTTTTCAGAGAATATGACTTCAATTTTAAATTGGTCGCAATAATTTAAAACATCTATAAATGAATCATCAAAATATCATATCTTCTTCATCTTTTTTCTGTTATAAACGGTAATGGCAGGTCAAAATTCTGAGAATCATCAAAATACCATTCCCCCCTTTTTATCTTGAATGGTATCCAATTCCCTTTTCTTTTTACCTTAGTCACATGTCCTAAGGTGTTGGACAAAGAGCTTCAAACATGTTGGATAATCAATCCCCACTAAAGAATGCATGTGTAAGATGTGGCTTTTGACCTTAGCAAATATTTTTTTATAACAATAAATATATATATAAGGTTAGGATCAACTTACATTGTGTAAAACTCAATTATTTTTACACAGTTTTTAGACCGTTGGATGATGGTAATTAATGGCTCAGATTATTTCCTTATCTTTTTTTCTCAAGTGATAATCTTTACATTTTTTACTATTAATCTCATCCATCCATTTCACTCATCCAATGGTCCAAGATTAGTGTACAACTAAATGAGTTTTACATCATGTAACTTGATCCCATCATATATATATCAAGCAGAGTTAAAGGACTCGACTCCAACTTAAAAATGATCCACTACTTACTAAAAATTTGAGTTATTAGGGTTTTATTTTATAACTTAAATTTTATTTGAAGTATTTATGGTTCAAATTCTGTTTCTGAAATTATGATTCGATTCAAAACGATTCTTGTTTTTTCATGTAGATAGAAAAGTTTAAACCTTTTCTACTCACCCCTACTATCTTATCTTTCTCTTTTGTTATTTTATATTTCCCAAATCATGCATTCACCCAACCTTACACATGGTTACAATCATATTCACACTTGATCACAAATCTAAAGAATACCTATAAAAAAAATTAATCACGGCAAGTAGTCACACTAAATTCTAACTAAATTTAGAATCGAATTAGATCGAATCTATAAACAAATGACAAAAGATTTTATATATTTTTTTCATTTTCTTTCGCAGTAATCAAATTTATTATTTATTACCATATCCATTTATCTTAAGTGCCTTTTGTATAATGGAGAACGTAACTTAAGAATAGAAATCTTTTATTCTTTTCGATATTTTTATTTTTGTCACATTAAAAAAATTATGTTTAGTATGTAGGTTTATTTTAGAGTTTTTAAAAATCAGGTTTAAAATTTTAATTTTACTTTTTTAGTATTAAGATAAAATAAATACATAAAAAAGACAGGATTTTTTATCCTAATTACTGCTATTGTTCTAGGAATAGAGCAAAAGGAACTCTAAAATTTTTCCCATTATGAAAGTGTGTACTTCTAATTATGGTCTCAGACTTTCCCTTTCAAGAGTGTAATATGGGGCGGCTACATGTGGATATTCCCACATTTTTCCAGCAGCTTTGGAAAAAGTAAACAAAAAGTTAATTGCACAAAACCCCCAAACTATGGTTAAATTTTAAATTGACCCCAAATTTCAAATCATACTATTTTTTTTAATAGTCTTAAGCTGATTATAAGGTAATATATGTTTATATATATTCTTAACGCTTTGACAATGTACATACACCTTGCAGACAAAGCGATTTGAACTAGGTCTCTTATGAATACCATCTTTTTTTCCACCAAAACCATCTGTCGAGTTCACAGTCATACTAATTGAGTTATTAAAGTGTCATTATCATATTAATCAAGTCGTTTGGTCAATCTAACCATAGGCTTCGACATTAAACATTCATAAAACATATATATAAACTAATGATTTATTCAATAAACTAATGTGTAATATGATTAAATGTAAAACATATAAAGAATCAAAATAATAACACAAAGAAAAGGTACATCAATGAAACTAGTAGAATATAAAGAAATGAAGGGTACTGGGACCAGAAACTGCAGGTGGCCCCTGCCCTTTGGCTTTGGAAAAACAAAGTTGTTTATATTTTAAACAAAGCAAGCATCTACACCACCTCATATGAACGCATGAGAACGCAGAAAGCTTCAATACGGCGCTAGAGGTAAATTTACTTCTCATTAATTAAATCATAATATATACGATTTAGATCAGTTGAGTAATGGATCAATTCAATGATTATGTAAAATCTATTTTTATCGTTAATCTCAATCACTTATTTAACTTCATCAAACGGTCTAAAAAATATATAATTAAAAAAATTTACTTATACTGTTGAGAGCTATTAGTTAGTTTGTAACTAATTATTTGTAACTGATTCTGTTATTTTTGGTTTAGTTAGTTTACACCTTTTTTCTACTTGTATATAAGTAGTTGATGTAATCAGTTTACATACACTTGAATAATACAGCAGAAGTATTGTTCACATATACTCTTGCATATTTTTTACATGGTATCAGCCAGGCCTTTCAGCCTGTTTTTCCTTCTTTTTTCTTTGGGCTCTTTTCAGCCTTTAGCCCGTTTTTCCTTTCTTTGTTGACTTTCAGTCAAAATCCCCTTTCTCATCCTTTTTCGTTTTTTCCCCTTTTCGATTCTTTCCGATGCCTCCTACGATCGATTCTGATCACCCATTGTTTCTTCATCCTTCCGATACACCGGGCATCAATCTGGTGTCTCATCAGCTTGTCGGCATCGAGAACTACAATGTATAGAGCAGATCGATGCGGATTGCTTTACTGGCGAAAAATAAACTCGGATTCATTGATGGGGAATGCAAGAAGGAAACCTATGAGACGGCGCTTCATTCACAGTGGGAACGATGCAACGCCATGGTTCTCTCCTGGCTTCTCAACACAGTGAGCCAGGATCTCTCTGCCGGGATCGTGTTTGCGTCCAATGCCGCGGCCGTCTGGAAAGATTTGAAGGAACGCTTCGATAAAATCGACGGATCTAGGGTTTTTTTCCTTCACCGCTCGATTGCTGCTCTTGTCCAGGGAGATTCGTCTGTTTCAGTCTATTTCACCCGTCTCAAGCTCTTGTGGGACGAGTACAACGCTTTGGTTCCGTTTTCAACTTGTACTTGTGAGGTTGCCCAGCAGAATGCTACTCATGTGGTTCAGCAGCGTCTTTTTCAGTTTCTGATGGGGCTCAATGAAACCTACTCCGCCGTGCGCAGTCAGATCTTGCTCATGAAGCCTCTGCCAACGGTGAACCAAGCCTATTCTATGATTGTGCAAGAAGAGTCTCATCGTTTGCAACTCTCTGGTGGTTCGTTTGGGGATGCTTCCGCTTTGTTCTCTAATGTTCCTCGGAGCACTGATGGGCGTCGTTTCTCCGGCATCTGTGATTACTGCAAGAAGAAGGGCCATCGCCGTGATTCGTGCTATCGGCTGATTGGATTTCCTTCTGATTTCAAGTTCACCAAGAAACGTCCTCAGGCAGCTCTGGCTATTGGTTCTGATGCGTCTGACGATCCATCTTCTGTTCCTGGTGCTGCCCCTGTGTCTGTTGCTGCTAATGTTCCTGTGTTCACTACTGATCAGTATAATCAGATCCTGGGTTTGCTGAATCAGTCTCAACCAGATTCCAGTGTGAATCTTGCAGGTACTGTTGCTTGTAGTTTACCTGCTAGTTCTTTTTCAACTAAATGGATTTTGGATACGGGTGCTACTGACCATATCACTTTTGTCTTTGAGAGCTTGTTACATCCTGTTTCATGCCCTACTCCACGTTGTGTTCATATGCCTAATGGTTCCACTGAATTGGTCACTCATACTGGTTCCCTTCAATTGTCACCTAATTTCTTTATTTCGAATATTCTGTTTGTTCCAAATTTCTCTCATAATTTGTTGTCTGTTTCTAAACTAGCTAAAGACCATCACTATGTCATTTCTCTCTTTTCTAACATTTGTGTCTTGCAGGATCTCTCTACTGGCATGATCAAGGGGATTGGTAGAGAATCCAAAGGCTTATATGTTTTTGAGTTTGCTAGAGGAACTACTGGTTTGTCTTCTTCGTTTAATGTTTCATCTTCTTTGCCTAATTGTACTACATCTTTACTTTCTGTGTCTAATAATACTGAACTTTGGCATGCTCGATTGGGCCATGCTTCTTTTTCTACTCTTTATAAAATTCCTTTATGTTCTTCTATTGGTTTTGATAAGACAACTATTCATAACTGTGCTGTATGCCCTTTAGCAAAACAAACTAGGCTTCCTTTTAAGCATAGTACTTCTAGGTCTAGTGTGCCATTTGACCTTATTCACATTGATCTTTGGGGCCCTTATCGGGTCTCTACTCATAGTGGTCATAGGTACTTCTTGACTGTTGTTGATGAATGCTCTAGGATGACTTAGGTCTTCCTCCTTCGCATAAAATCTGATGTTCTCTTATCTCTTAAACAGTTTCTTTCCTTTATTTCCACTCATTTTTCCATCACTCCTAAAATCATTAGGAGTGACAATGGGTCTGAGTTCTTTAATTCTGCTTGTACATCTCTTTTTACCTCCTTAGGAATTCTTCATCAGAGTTCCTGTGTTCACACTCCACAACAAAATAGAGTTGCTGAACGTAAACACAGACACCTGTTAGAGGTGGCTCGTGCCTTAAGATTTCAATCTAAAGTTCCTATTAAGTTTTGGGGAGAATGCATCCAAACTGCTTGTTATATCATCAACAGATTGCCTTCCTCTGTTCTCCACTGGAAGTCCCCTTTTGAGTGTCTTTATCATAAACCTCCTGACCTTTCTTCTCTTCGAATTTTTGGTTGCCTTTGTTATGCTACTGTTTCTCCTCACCCCAGAGATAAATTTTCTCCTCGAGCTGTGCCCTCTGTTTTCATGGGCTATTCTCTTACCCAAAAGGGTTTCATTCTCTTTAATCTTGAAACTCACAAGTTCTTTGTTAATAGAGATGTTATTTTCCATGAACATATTTTTCCATTCCATTCTCCTATTTCTTAGACTTCACCTTTTTTTCCTTCTTCTCCTCATATTCCTGATGCTGATTTTCTCATCCTTTCTCCTCCTTCTTCAGCACCTCAACCTCCATTAGACCCTGCTACTACCACTTCAGAACTTCCACCTCATCCTCCACCTTCTTCAGAACCTCCACCTACTCCTCCACCTTCTTCAGAACCTCAACCTTCTGTTTCTTCACCACCTCCTTTACCTCATTTTCCTTCTGAAACTCAGCCTTCTATTCCTACAGATTCTTCTCTTCCTCTGCAGCAGTCATCATCTTTTGTTCATGTGTCTTCTGTTGTTCCAGTAGCTCCACGCAGGTCTTCTCGTGTCTCTAAACATCCTAATTGGTTGAATGATTATGTGTGTCCTTCTCATTCTCATTCTTTGATTTCTACCACTTATCCCATTTCTGATTTCATTTCTTATTCTCATTTACCACGTTCTACTCAAATTTTCCTTTCTTCTACCAATGTTTTACTTGAACCCAAATCTTACCATGAGGCTATTCAAGATCCCAAGTGGGTTCAGGCTATGAATGAGGAGTTACAAGCTCTTGAGTCAAATGGGACTTGGTCTGTGGTTTCCTTACCTCCTGGGAAGGTGCCGATTGGTTGTAAGTGGGTATACAAGATCAAGTATACTGCTTCTGGTGAGGTGGAAAGGTTTAAGGCTCGTCTTGTGGCCAAGGGTTACAACCAGAAAGAAGGGGTGGATTATATTGATACCTTCTCACCTGTTGTCAAGTTGGTCACTGTTAGGTGTCTTCTTGCTTTGGCTTCTATTTTTCAATGGCCCTTATATCAGCTTGATGTCTATAATGCTTTTCTCCAAGGAGATCTTTTTGAGGAAGTATACATGGACTTACCTGAAGGATTTTGCAGTCAGGGGGAGCATCAGGCATGCAGACTGCAAAAATCCCTTTATGGGCTAAAACAAGCTTCCAGGCAGTGGAACTTGAAACTAACAGAGGCACTCTTGAAAGCTGGTTATGAGCAGAGTAAGTATGATTACTCTCTATTCACAATGAAGAAAGATAAGAAGATTGTGATTATGTTAATCTATGTGGATGATCTCTTGATCACTGGGAATGATAAGTGTCTTATTGAGGACTTAAAGAAGTTGTTACATCAGAATTTTAAGATGAAGGACCTAGGAGAGTTGAAGTTTTTCTTAGGTCTTGAAATTATGAGATCAAAAGAGGGAATTCTTGTTAATCAACGCAAATATGCCCTTGAGTTGATTGAAGAATCAGGGGTAGGGGGAGCAAAGCCAGCTTTGACTCCACTTGAGCAAAATCTTAAACTCACTTCAACTGAGTATGATAAGGTTTGCCACAGTGGAGATGGAGATGAGTTGTTGGTGGACAAAAGTATCTTCCAAAGGCTGATAGGAAGACTTATATACCTTACGCACACAAGGCCAGATATCACATTTGCTGTGCACCATTTAAGCCAGTTCATGCAACAACCTAAGAAAACTCATCTTGATTCAGCTTTGAGAATTGTGAAATATGTTAAGAAGAATCCAGGGCAAGGAATCTTGTTACCTTCTGACAGCAACTATGAACTAGAAGCGTTTTGTGATTCGGACTGGGCCTCTTGCCCAATTACGAGGAAATCAGTTTCAGGGTTTTGTGTTAAACTGGGAAATTCTTTGCTTTCTTGGAAGTCAAAGAAGCAAAGCACTGTGGCAAGGTCTTCTGCAGAAGCAGAATACAGAAGTATGGCAGTTGTCACTGCAGAGTTAGTTTGGCTGAATGGTTTACTGCAAGAGTTGGGTTATGAAAGAACAAAGCCAATTAAGCTATTTTGTGATAGTAAAGCTGCATTACAGATTGCTGCTAACCCTGTTTTCCATGAAAGAACGAAACATATAGAAATTGATTGCCACTTTGTGAGGGAGAAGATTCAAGAAGGTCTCATCATCACCAAGTATGTTTCTTCAACAGAGCAACTAGCAGATATCTTCACAAAGGCCCTGGGTTCACAACAGCATGGATATCTCTTATCCAAGTTGGGGGTTAAAGATATTTATCACCCTCCAACTTGAGGGGGAGTGTTGAGAGCTATTAGTTAGTTTGTAACTAATTATTTGTAACTGATTCTGTTATTTTTGGTTTAGTTAGTTTACACCTTTTTTCTACTTGTATATAAGTAGTTGATGTAATCAGTTTACATACACTTGAATAATACAACAGAAGTATTGTTCACATATACTCTTGCATATTTTTTACAGATACAGCCTACAGGAGAACAAGACTCTGTAGATAGTGGGAGGGGCTCCCATATTCTTAAAAATTAATTAATTGTTGATTTGCCTCACTTTTAAATATTTACGTTTTACCCTCAGTTCTTGATCTTGACTCCGTACCTACACCATGTATAACTTATAGGGTTGGACGTTTGATCAATTCAAGTAAAAAATGTGTTATTTGAGTTTACAAGTCCTATTTTACGATTTAAATTTTATTTAGTTTTTTTAGAATCAAGGCAAGTTTATGAAATTTGAGTTGAGTCGAATCGAATCCAGTTTTTGTACAAATTTAAATGTATTTATTTATAATGTTATAATATATATTGATTTCAATTCAAACAACTTTCTACATCTATATATGATATACATACATACCTCTTCATATTTTCACGAGTCTAGTTCTTTCAAGTCAAGTCGAATACTTCAATTTTTTCGAATTGAGTTTTACTCACCCCACGCAGATGGAAATTTTAGATTGAATCCATAATGGTGTTTTCTCTGTACGTAGAGAATATACCGAAGGCTATGCAGTGGAAGGGTTTGTGGCATGCTTTTGCAAGGCATGGTGATGTAGTCGACGCCTTCATAGCTAGTAAATTGAGCAGAAGAGGGAGACGTTTTGGTTTTGTGAGATTTGGTAAAAAGGTTGACGCTTTAAGAGCGATAGAGAGGTTGAATGGGTTTGCACTATACGGATTTCGTTTATCAGTTTCATTGGCTAAGTTTGCTGGAGGGAATTCGAGCCGTTGTAAAAATTGGCGAGGGAAGAATGGTCAACTCGAAGAGGTTGCCCGTAGAAGGAAGACGACATTTGAAAGCGCAGGTCCGAGTGTGCGGGGAAGTGATGGGAGTAACAAGGATACGATGGAGCAACCACGCAAGGAGAATGGGGAATCCGATTGTCAGGGAAATCGAGAATTAAAAAGAATAATAGGTCATGTTGAGGCCGAGGAGCTGTGGAAAATGAAAAGATGCTTGGTGGGTGAGATGAGCACAGTGACCAGTGTTAACAACATCAAGGACAGACTGCACAAATGGGGTTTGGGTGATATCAAGGTCCAAAGCCTGGGTGGAAAACTTTTCCTTCTCAGCTTTGAGGATGACGAATTGTTCCTAATGTTGGAAGACTTGGACTGGTCCTACTTGAAGGAAATATTCACGAAGGTAGAACTATGGTCAGAAGATTTAATGGGAGCGACAAGAGCGACGTGGTTAGAGGTGGCAGGCATTCCGTTGCACTGTTGGAACCATGTTACAATCAAGAGAATAGCAAAATTATGGGGCAACTTTGAAGCTTTTGGGGAAAACATCAACCATAGCCTGGATTGTGAAAAGGTGACGGTTCTTATCTCAACAGATCATCAACAAGTTATCGGTGAGGCGGTTGAGATAGAGGTAGACAGTAGGGTGTACACCGTAAGAGTGGAGGAGATAGGTTGTAAGACAATGCACAACCAGAGTGGGGATTTTAGACGTGAAAAGGAGGACGAGAGAACTGATGTGGAGGGTGAGAGCCTATCGGAATCGGAATCGACAGTCAAAGAGAAAGAAAATCAGTCGCCGGAGCGGACATGGAACAACCAAGCGACGGAGACAGATGCAATAAATGCTATTTGCATGGGAAAGGATTACAATGACAGTTGTCTTCTTGACACCAGGTTATTGGGAGGACAACTAGGAGACCTAGGCATTATGAGTAAGGGGCTCAAGTTTACAGCGCATGGGGAATCAGAAGACAAGGCGACACTGTCAGGGGAAGGAGAGATGAAGCAGGGAGAATTGGGTTGCCAAAATTCATCATACAAAGAATGCTCAGAGCCAGGCCGCAGCCCAATGAAGCACATTATAAGTGATGTTAATTTGGAAAATATGACTAACCGAGCCCGTGAGGATTTGGAAGATGTGGGCCTACATCCAACCCAGGAGATTAAGACCCATGGCTCGGAGGGTAGTAAATCCACGTGGGAAGCCTTAGTAGATGCAAGGAATAATGTTGGCCATGATATTGCTGAAATGACCCTGGACTTTATTAAACCATCTGAATATCAAAGTGAAGGGGAAAGTCCTAGGTATTATTTTTCTGAAATTATCGAAAGTCGGAATAAAAAGAAGGAGAGGAGATATGGTTCGCTATGGGATTACCAGAACAAGGCTTTAACAGAGCTTGAGAAAAAAAAATAGAGATAGAGCTTACCGTAGGAGTAAACTGAATAAGAAGACGTTGGAGTCCTCAGAGCTTTCAGGGAGATCTTTATCGGATTCTGATTTGGCAGAAAGGTGGGATCTTCTCACAAGAGAAGCAAAAAAGACTCTTAAATTAGGGAAAAAAACTTGGGATTCAGATCATAGGGAATGAGCAGGAGGCGGTGAAGGATTTGGCGATATTAGAAGCAAAGTCAAGATTATAAGGCGAGGGGCAAGCCGTGCAGAGGTAAAGGCCCTCGAGAGGTTGGAGGTAGTGTTTGAAGATAATAACTTGAAGGTGGAGTTGATTAAGGATTGTTTGAGGATGAGAGGGTTCTAATGCAGAATTAATTCTAAAGTTAAGAAAATTGAAAGGGTAAAAAGAAAGGTGGAATAGGGAGTCTTGTGAAATTTTGATGTTGGGCATTTCTTGGGATTCAAGCGCAAGGTTGAATCAGGGAATTCAAGCGCACCAAAGAAGCCTAAAACTTCAATTTTGATTTGAAAATTAGTGGGGCACATGACTTGCAAAAGGAATTGAATCTTTTTGGAGATACGTTCAATTTATGAGGAGAGTTTTCGTTTCAAGCTAGTTCAAGGATGTGTCGTGAAGCTGATAAATGAGATGCTTAAGTTGCTGGTTTTTGGGTTTCACTTCTGTGTTGATGCGTTCTCAAAACGTAGTCAAACTGATTAAAAGGTGTATGGTCAATTTGTTGTTTACCGGGCGTGCTTTAATAGGGGCTCATGGTTGGCTATGGTGTTGATTATGTCTTAGTATATCCTGATTATTCGCTTGCTGAACATTGAAAAATTGGCATATGAGGGCCTATTTTTTTCTACAGGAAGGTACATGTTTAACAAGGTGATTAGTTTTGTGGGTAGAGTCTGTAAGTTGGTGGGTGTTATTTTGGTTAGTATGTTGATGTTGGTTGCGATTGAAATGTCTGCGATTGCTATGTAATCTTGCGTGGTGATTTTGAGTTCGAACGTGTTGTAATTTTTCGCCTTGAGTGTACTCTTTTCCTCCATTTAGGTTTAGGGAGGTTTTTAACGAGGCACTCAATGCGGGAATATACTTTAAATTATAATAAATAAAAACATAATTTGCCGAGAAAAAAAAAATAACTCATTTAGTTTACACATTTTTGGACCGTTTAATAATAATAAAAGAATGGCTAAAATTATTTATTTCTCTTTTTTCTCGATAAAAATCTCTTCATATTTTTTTATTGTTAATCTCAACCATCTATATCTTTACTAAACGATTAAAAAATTTAAAACTTGCAAGTATGTTACTTTTTTTACATTGGTTAAACCTAGGGGTGTGCAAAACCGGGTTCGGTTAACCATTAGCAAATTATTTCGGTTAACCGATAAGTTCGGGTCACTAAATTCTCGACCCTAAACCGTATCCATTCAACCGGTTAACCGTTTAGTCGGTTAACCGAAAAATTCGGTTCGGTTCGGTTCGGGTAACGGTTTTTTATTTTGTTTATTAAAAATATAAATTTTAATAATATGTTAGAAAAAAGTACATACTTTTTAAAATCGACACATGATATTATTATCTTTTCTAATATTAGCAAGTTAAACACTTAAACTTGATAAAATAAAATTATGGTTTTACTTTTGGGGATTGAGAAAATAAAATAAAATTTAATTTTTTAATATAAAATAATAAAATAACATATAATATAATAATATATATTATATAATCGGTCGGTTCGGTTACCCGATTTATCCCAAAACCGTAAACCATAACCGAACCGGTTTCTTTTATAAAAATAAAAACCCAAACCGAAACCGAATTTTTCGGTTCGGTTAACCAATTTTTCAGTTCGGTTTTTTCGGGTTTCGATTTCGGTTTCGGTTTTTCGGTTTTTTTGCACACCCCTAGTTAAACCTTAAAGAATGATAATGATGATGATGTAAAGAATCGTTTTGACATTTGTAAATCCCCAACCGCTCCTTCATAAATCATATGCCTTATTCAATCTCCATTGCCATAGATTTGATACTTGCGTAAAGCACCCTGCAATCTCACGTTTCTTCTTTGTTATTTTTATCACAAAAGTAGAGTATACCCATTTACTTTACATCATGCAAAATAATTTTTTAATATATATATATATATATCTTATAATTCATGTTCGGGGTACGAGGCTGCCCCTCCTAACAATGTCGTTTTCAAGATTTGAAGTTGGATCTTTATCTTAAGAGTGCAATGTGCCTTAGCAATGCACCTAATATTTGTTGGTTGCAAAATATTTTTTAATTGTGATACTAATTGATTTGGGATGTTTTTTAAGCACAAATTAATTCGATATTTGATTCTAATTATATTTTAAGTCAAGTTGAATTCTTAAATAAGAGGTAAAGTTATTTTCAAGTTTCATTTTAAATTTAACATTAAACTTTTTACAATTCAATCGATACAAGTCAATGATATTTTTGTGTAAAAAATGACCTAATAGAGAAGAACCTAATTTACTGCATTATTTATTTGTAAATGATTTAACTAAGGTGGGCAAAGAACAGAAAAGAATTATAAAATTTCTCCATTAGAGAAGTGGGTATTTTTTTAATTATGTCTGAACTTTCCCCTCAAGAGTGGAAGACGAGGGAAGGGGGAGGCTCCTCGTGCACACTCGCACACACATTTTGATTTTGATATACGATGTGTAATTTATTTTTATACATAATTCTTCTTTAAAATCTAAATCACTAGCTAAAACCCTACATCAAAACCCATAAATTATAACCTTAAATTTTAAATTATAAACCCTAAAATTTAAATCTCTAAATCCTAAACCATAAACTAAACCCTAACTCTAAATTCAACAAATATATATAACCTAATAATCTTGTGTATCAAAATATTTTTTCAAAGTTTAATCTGTCTATTTTTAAAACTAAGAGGAACGTAAAAAATAATTGTACCAAAAATGTGAGAATAGGATCTAATTCACCTAGTTTCAAAATTAAGAGGACCTAGAAACCCAATGAATCCAAAAAAAAGAGACAATACTTCATTTGTGTAGTTTCAAAATTAAGAGAGATCTGAAAAGTTGATGGTTAAATTAACAGAACTACGTGATTAATACGATTACTTTAAAGATTTAATTGAAATTTTTTGACATTTAAAATTTTACTCATAACTTGAGTATGTTTGATACAATTAACCTAAAATCGAGAAAGTAAAATAAAAGGCAACCACCCATACCCAATTTCCAACTTCATTTCAACAATCATGATAAACATCATCATCTTCTTCATCAACTTCTTTTTTTTTCTCGTAAATAATTACTTTAATTATTAAGAAAAGGCATACTTGCCAATATAAATACATGAAAAGTTAAATTAAACAGTAATGGGAGGTAAAGAAATTCTGTGTATCTTTTATGAGTAGCAACAGATTTGGAGATTGTGTTTATCTGTAGAAGAGTCATGAGTGGGTTTATTGAGTTTTCCTTTAATGATTCATATCATTTTTTTCATGTGTAATGAATAATGATGGAAGTCCAATGCTAAAAAGAGAGACGGAAATTGCATTCAAATGCAGTTCATAAGATTTATGAGAATCTATTTTCTGCTTTTTAAATGGTGTCCAATCAAGAATCACCCATTTATATTTATATATTGCTTAATTTTTTAATTGTATCTAAATGATAAATGGCAAGACTCAAACTCATACAAAATAGGATAATACGAGCATCCTTAACTACTCGGCCGTGGATCTCATTGCTTAATTTTTTAATAAATAATAATAATTAATTTTGTTGAATAAAGAGCAAATACTCACTAAACAAAAATAGATTAATCAGGATGTTTCGTTTAAAATTATCATTGTGTATAAAATAAGATAAGAAAAATTAAAATCTCAACCAAACAAATCAGATAAAAATAAAACAAATACATTTGTCGACAAGAAATAATATACACCATCGTTTCATCGGCAGCCCGTACTTTGGCCGGCGACGCAACAAGAGTGCCATTGAGAAGCTTCTCCAAGCGGTGGCTTTTGACGGTGAGAAGGATCTGTTGTTTCCAAACAAGAAAGTTAGTTTTATCGAGCAACACATTAACTTTCTTGTTTGTAAACAAGCGTCCTCCGTTAGATCTAGAACCAAACGCATCATCATCACCGAAAATTGCCATAACCGAGCGCAGTAGAACAAAAAACGACAAGACGAAAGAGAAAGAAGATTAAACGAAAGAGATGAAAGCTAAAAAAAATCCAGAAAAGAAAGAGAAGGATATGTAACCTAAGCTCTGATACCATGATGAGAGTTGAAAAGCCAAAGATCAAAGACTGATTCTTAATAGAAGAAAATGTGTATTACGGGGAAAAAGGAAAAATAAATGAAAGAAAATAGCTGTTGAACAGCTGTAGGTCTGCTAGAAAACAAAACGTCTAAGGAAAGGTCTAGAGAAAATGTAGGCTTTTATGAGAACAAACTTAAAAGCCAAGGTCTATTGACCCAATATTTATATAGCCCAAAGATGAATTCAACAGAATTGGTACCAACAAACCAATCTGTTAAATCAAGGTAACGGGCTCCAACCAACTAACCAACTTAGTTGAACATACTAACTAATCCAACATAATAGTTTTTCAGCCACTATTCTCAACATTCTCCCCGCTTCTCCCGCCCTTTGCGTGCAAGGAGCATCAATCAGTTCACCATTTGAACATACACCTTGTCCCGGAATGGCTGAAAACAGGACTTGGAAAGAGGCTTAGTGAACCCATCCGCGGCCTGACATTGAGCTGGAACATAATTCACTAGGACCTGCTCTTGTGTAACCTTCTATCGCACAAAGTGGACATCCAACTCAACATGTTTAGAGCGAGAGTGAAACACCGTGTTTGCTGCCATGGCTATCGCACTCGTATTGTCACTCCAAACAATGGGAGTATAGGCTAACGACACCTTCGAATCACTTAGCACGGCTGTGACCCATGTTATTTCTGATACCGCGTCCGCAATACTCCTATATTTTGTATCCGTTGTAGAGCGAGAGACGGACTTCTGCTTTTTGGAACACCAAGCAACCAAACAATTGTTGATGTATACACAGTAACCCGTTGTCGAACGACGATCGTCAAGGCTACTCGCCCAATCAGCATCCAAATACGCCACTACATTTGTTACTCCTATTTCGGATGGTGTGAACAACAAGCCAAAATCAACAGTCCCTGCCAAATATCTAAGAATTTGTTTTATGGTAGCCAAATGTGTTTCGCAAGGGCTGTGCATGAATTGTGCAACTTTGTGCACATTGAACGTAATGTCGGGACGAGTATGACATACATAGAGTAGTGCACCGACAATGCTTTGATACTCTTGAGCATCCGCTAAGGGACTGCCACCATCCCGAACAAGCTTGGTCGTGGATAACATTGGAGTAGGAGTAGATTTTGCCTGATGCATCTTAGTCTTTTGAAGAAGATCAAGAATAATTTTTTTCTGATTAAGAAGAAGACTATCACCAACTCGAATCGCTTCTATCCCAAGGAAAAAGTCAAATCACAAAGATCCTTGAGAGCAAATTTATTGCTTAAATCAACAATAACATTTTCAATCCGTTAAGAGGACTGTCCAGTTACTATGATGTTGTCGACATACACTAACAAGTATGTAACGACACTATCTGTATCATTGACAAAAAGGGATGCATTAGCTTTGGACTCCTGAAAACCAATTTCCAGCAAGTAGGACCGAAGCTTATTGTACCAATTACGTGGTGTCTGCCCTAAACCATACAAGGCCTTTTGAAGACGACATACAAGTTTAGACCATCACTCGAAAGCTGCTCAAAGCCGGGTGGTTGCACCATGAAAACTTCTTCATCTAGTTCACCGTTCAAGAACGCGTTATTCACGTTGACTTGTCGTAAGCACCACTTGTTCGTGACAACCAATGCTAGAATAATATTAATCGTAGAGAAGCGTATAACAGGACTAAAAGTATCTTTGAAGTCCTGACCGGGAATTTGGGAGAACCCCTTCGCAACAAGACGGGCCTTGTACCGAGATATAGATCCATCCGGGTTACGTTTGACGCGAAAAATCCATTTGCACCCAACTGCTCGTCGACCTTCTGGTAATGCAACCAGCGTCCACGTGCCATTGTTTACCAATGCATTATATTCGGCAAAAGCAGCCTCCTTCCACAATGGTGATAACAAAGCTTGGTGAATATTTTCTAGAACATCATCTACTTGATGTGTTGTTGCGGTGTATAATTTTGGCTTAAAAATCCCCCGTTTGCTCCTAGTGACCATATGATGACCATTCAAAGAAATTGAATGAGGATCATGACTTTCTTGAACAATGGTAACAGGCTCGGGTTCAACTTCAATCGGTGCATCCAAGAGACTGTTGTCAGCAGCAACAATGGCTGCATCAGGAAGATCATCTTCAGTACTATCAAGAGTATGAAAAGAACGCACTTCGTCCACACCTTCAGTCGAAGTAGGGAGGGACACAGCCAAACCAGGAGACACGCCATCTTCACTCAATAAAGGATGTAATTCACAAGCACCAGTAGACACGTTAGGGCTAGGAACTGACTCACCAGAGACGTGATTCCTTGCTGCTGAAGGTGCAGGGCTTGGTGCTGGGGAAGTTGTAGACTACGAATGGGAGGTAGGAGACGTAGCTGCAGGCAACACTTCATCCTGAAGCTCGTCAGAATGTTGTAACACACCAGGAACTACATGCAAGGGAGGGGACTGAAATATACGGCCAGTTGCGGGAGGGACAAATGCAACATTTTGACCAGAATCTATTCCTGCAAAAGGAAAATTGAATTCGTAAAAAACAACATGACGAGAAATCACAACTTTGCCTTGGGGAGTCAAGCACTGATATCCTTTGTGCTGTGGACTGTAGCCAAGAAAAACGCACGAATGAGATCGGAACTGAAGCTTATGATTTTGAAAAGGTCGCATGTATGGAAAGAAACGAAAACCGAATACACGCAAGAAACTGTAATCCGGTAACTTATCAAATAACTTTTGAAACGGAGAAATTCCATCAAGCACAACTGTATGTAGTCGATTAATCAGATAGACATCACTTACGACAGAATAGGCCCAGAACTGTAATGGCATTGATGCATGTGCTAAAAGAGTAAGTGCTAGCTCGATGATGTGTCAATGCTTTCGCTCGACTACACCGTTCTGCTCGGAAGTGTGTAGACATGTTATACGATGGGTAACTCCAGCCTCGGCTAACACAACAGACAAGCTTCTAAATTCTCCCCCCAATCACTTTAAACTTCCTTTATTTGATTTCCAAACTGAGTCTTCACCATCTTGGAGAACTGTCGATATGCCTGAACAGTCTGTGATTTGTGCTTCAGCAAAAACAACCACGTATGCCATGAGTGTGCATCAACAAAAGACATGTAATATGAGAAGCCAGCTGAGGATTTGTGAGCAGGACCCTATAAATCTGTAAATACCAACTGAAAAGGACGACTATACACAGTGTTAGACGCAACAAATGGTAAACGATGGCTCTTGCCTTGTTGGCACGCTGAACAAACTGGATGTTTATTATTCAACAAATAAACATTACAAATCTTTAGAACTTTGGCTAACGTGGCATTGGCAGGATGCCCTAGCCGACGATGCCAAAGATCCCCATCATCACAATGTGCTTGAACAACATTCAATTCAACATTGCTAACACTACTAGAATTACACTGATTAGAACTGGACTGGACCCTATCACCACCAGCAAGATCAGTGACTTTATTGAATGTGTATAAACTGCCCTCTTCAACTCCTTGAAGCAACACTTCCCCGGTGACCTCATCACGAACCACACAACGACTGACATGAAACTGAAAGTATACTTGATTATCTCTAGCAAACTTGGACACGGAAAGCAAATTCGTAGTAACTTGCGGCAAAATAAGTAAATCGTGTAACATTAACATTCTTGAATTAGATTGTAACACAACTGTACCAACTTGAGTGATAGGAATTCCCTTACCATCACCAACAATCAATTTACCTGATCCACTGTAATCCGAGCATTGGTGAGCATTAGAGGCATCTGGTGAGACATGATGAGTTGCCCCCGTATCAATGAACCAAGACTTATTAGACGAATTAGAGCTAGTCCTCTGATTGTACTGACTGCACCCATTTGGAGTAGTCACCACTCCTGCAGTATTGCAAACTGGAGATACGTTAGAAGAGTCAACATAACACATATGAACAGCAGGGGAAGAGCCACTATTGTTGCGAGACTTGTTAGCCGTGACGCCGGGAAAGTTCTGATCAAACCGCCTATAACAACGATCTACCAGATGTCCCATATTTCCACACAACTGGCATTGATACCGATTGCGGTTGCGACCACGTCCACCGTTCTGTCCACCGTGATTTGGCTGAGTCTGATTGGACCTTTGAGACATAGTACCACCAGAGGTGTTGTCACTCGAGAACTGAACATTATGAACGCTCATGGGAACTGGTAGACCTTGATCATACATAAGTTGCTGAGCCTCTGCATCCACAAAGATAACAGTAACACTATCGATAGTAACCGGCTCATGGCTTACTGTTATAACAACAATGAACGGACGATACTCACACGGCAGGCCATTTAGAATCGAAGCAATATATTCTATGGACAAAACCGGGCTTCCACACGATGTAAGCGCATCACATATCTCCTTGACCTTTGAGATATACAGTTGCATAGACATGTTTCCCTTCCGAAGAGAACGCAGCCGGAAATGAAGGCTCATCACCGTAATAGTGGAACGGCTACTGAAATAATCTACAACAATCTTCCAAACCTCCGCGGCGGTTTCCGCACCAACAAAATGTGACAAAAGCGAAGGACTCATGGTTGACAGTAACCACAAAGCCAGGACACTGTCCTGGGCTACACAAATCTCGTAAGCGTCATTCTCAACCATCGTTCCATCGGCAGCCCGTACTTTAGCCGGCGGCGCAACAAGAGTGCCATTGAGAAGCTTCTCCAAGCGGTGGCTTTTGACGGTGAGAAGGATCTGGTGTTTCCAAACAAGAAAGTTAGTTTCATCAAGCAACACATTAACTTCCTTGTTTGTAAACAAGCGTCCTCCGTTAGATCAAGAACCGGACGCATCATCATCACTGGAAATTGCCATAATCGAGCGCAGCAGAACAAGAAACGGCAAGACGAAAGAGAAGGAAGATTAAACGAAAGAGATGAAAGCCAAAAAATCCAGAAAGGAAAGAGAAGGATCTGTAACCTAAGCTCTGATACCATGATAAGAGTTGAAAAGCCAAAGATCAAAGACTGATTCTCAATAGAAGAAAATGTGTATTACATGGAAAAGGGGAAAATAAATGAAAGAAAATAGCTGTTGAACAGTTGTAGGTCTGCTAGAAAACAAAACGTCTAAGGAAAGGTCTAGAGAAAATGTAGGCTTTTATGAGAACAAACTTAAAAGCCAAGGTCTATTGACCCAATATTTATATAGCCCAAAGATGAATTCAACAGAATTGGTACCAACAAATCAATCTGTTAAACCAAGGTAACGGGCTCCAGCCAACTAACCAACTTAGTTGAACATACTAACTGATCCAACAGAATAATTTTTCAGCCACTATTCTCAACATCGCGCATATATTTTTAGCACTTTCAGTTCTGCATTTTTTTTTTGCAAAATTATTTCTTAATTTTTTTGCAAAGAAATTTTTACATTTTTTGCATTTACACGATTCAACAGAAGAAAAGGATTAAAGGATTTGTCTATAAATTATAACTCAAATTTTCATTAGTAAAACCTTTTCAATTTATTCTATTTTTCAATTCTTATCACGACTCGAAATTTGGGTGTAACATATTCCCATGCAATGAATTCAACAAGTGGCCCAAATGAAAAAGAGTATGTTGTTCATCCTAAAAGATTTAGAATCAATCAGCTTTGTCTGTAAGGTATGGGTGCCTTATCAAAGAGTTAAGAAAAAGTATGAATAAATAACACCTTGTAATCATCTTAAGACTATTACAAAAACATATGAATTATGATATATATATATATATTGATTTAGGGTTTATTGAGGAAGAAAATACTTACAATTTGTCATTGAGTTCATTTAGATTTAAGTAAATGTTTGATACATATGGTGTGAAAAAATACATAAGCCTGCATATTTATTTTTAAAAAATAAAATTTAAAATCTCTAAACTATATAAATTAAACTCTAAACTTTAAACTAAATTTATTATCCGCAAATAAATTGTGTAATTTAGACTACATAACATGTGTTCCAAAGTTTCTCTTTAAATTTCAATTAAAAGAAAAGGAATGTTTTATTTTGCTTTTGCTTTATTTGAGGTGGGAAGAAACTTGTCTCTCGTTTGAAAATGATAAAAAGAGAAAAATCTATTAGTTGGATTGATATAAATGATATTGTAACATAAGGTTGTTGTGGATTTGAGTGTTGAAAGCATAATATCCTACGATATATATTATGCGAGCCTGGATTATTTATATTTGTATAAAAATCAAAAATAAAATTTTAAGAAAATATTAAACTTGTCCGACATGAATAAGCATTCTACACTGGATTTTAAATTTTTAACTACATACCGTTCAAATAAAAAACTACATGACACAACTTGTCACAAAGTTGATCGCAGCAGCTTTCCTCCCGTACCGACCACCTCAACCAATGGGACGAAGATGACTCTTCAATTGAGTCGGCCAAAGATTTAAATAACGGTATACAACTGCAAAAACAACTATTATATAGTAGTTTCGACATCGTCTTTAATCACAATACATGTAATTATTACGTTTGTAATAGTATCACTTTTTTGAAAAATTCACGACAACAATATTTACAGTGACCGCAATAACAACCGTTATGTCTATAATTATAATAAATACAACACAACAAAAAACACAGCTACAATTATAATTTAAATCCATAAAATCGGCAAATCGTAATTAATAACTAACTAGATCCACTGGACACCGATCCCACGAGCCAAGGGAGGAGCCATCGTGGGAATCGCCAAATCGTAGCCAACTTGGCACCTATCTTCATGTTCAAACTTTGTGTTGTCGTTGCAGCCAAATGGTTATGTGCTGTTGGTAAGCTTGCTCCGGTTGATCTTTGCACATATTTTTGAGCACTCTCTCATAGTTATATATACAAGTTTTGTCTCTTCCCTAACGAGACAAATCATGCATTATTATTACAGTTCTCAGAGACATAATCTAGGTATATACCGAGTTAACAAATTAAGCACCAGTTAAAACCTAGCTTAGATCTGGTTTATAATACATGATATAAATGGTTGGGAGGGTCGCCCCATAATAGACCTCTAGAATACCTGATTCGAATTAGTCGGTCAATAAATTGAATACCGTAAGTTAGAAAAGGCTGTGAACTACAACATATATAGGTTTTATGTTGAGCAGTAAATCCATGCAAAACAAACACAAAAATCATTACATACAGGTTCATGCATGCATAAGATTGTAAAGAAGAGAGATGAGAGAAGTGGATGACAGATAGAGAGTGAGCCTCAGAGCTTCAAGCATGAAAATGCAAGAAAGTACCCTCAGTGCTCACTCTCTTCTGTCATCTCCCTTACCACTAAAAGTAAAACCTTTTTTTTACCATAAGAATTGGATACTGATAGTTAAAAAAAATTATGAACTAAAATGTAGGTTTTATGTTGGGCAGTAAATCCATGCAAAATAAACACAAAAATCATTAGATATAGATTCATGCATGCATAAGATTGTAAAGAAAGAAAGAGAGAGAGATGAGAGAAGTGGATGACAGATAGAGGGTGAGCACTCAGAGCTTCAAGCATGAAAATGCAAGAAAGTACCCTCAGTGCTCACTCTCTTCTGTCATCTCCCTTACCCTAAAGTAAACCCCCTTTCTTCCATAACAGACAGATCATTTAGCTAATTTTCCCACCAAAAAGAGCTTGTTGAATCTGGTTTCAAGGACATCCCTATATATATGGAAATTCCCAGAAATGTTTGAATATGAGACTAGTGAAGCATGTCTAGTTTTTGGTTTGATTTGGTGTGGGGAGCACAGGGGGATTTATATAGAAGGGAGAAGAGAGTGGTCTGCATCAGTTTAGGGAATAAATGCAGGATATATTATTTTATTGGTCACTCCCAAATATTCAGACATCGAAGATAAACAAGAGTAAAAGACTATATCTCTTTTGATAACAATTATTCCAATTATTCTCTTTCATCTTTACCAATTGCTCCCCACTAATTCCAAATCCAATCCCATTCCTCCAAACCTTTCTCTCTCTTATCTCCTGGAATATATACATTGGAATTCATGATCTTCGTGTCAAATTTGAAGCAAGCCATATCATCTTTGGAAATTAATGGAGAAAGAGCAGTAAATCATTTCTGGAACAAAAATCTTCTGACACTTTGTGCTCCTATCTATGTCCCAGACTCCCAATACTTAAAAACTAAACCATACATTATGACTTTAATTCTTAAAACTTAGACTCTAAATCTTAAAAATTAAAGTTTAAACTCTAACTCTAAACGTTATTTTTTAACATCGAAACATACATAAGAACACTAAAAAGTGACAGACATTTCTAATCATCATTTCTACTAATATGCATCGGAAATATGATATATATATATATATATAAAAGATTGAAATTCTCTACCTTTTGGTGTTTCTATCTATATGTTTTAATATTAGAAAATAAAATTTAAGGTTTAGGGTTAATGTTTATGATTTAGAATTTAAAAAATAAAATTAGAGTGTAGGGTTTAATTTTTTTAGTGTTGGAGCATAGAACAAAAAATGTTTGTTCATGTATTGAGTATTGACAAAAATCCTCTCTTCTTTTGGTGTCCTTTTTGTGCCCAACACTAAAAAGTCAAATTTTAAACCCAACATCATACCCCTAATACTCTAAAATCTAACTCTAAACTCTAAATTTAAACCTTAAATCTAAACTCTAAATCTAATTTTTAATAATAGGGCTAAATATTGATACCGAAAAGGTAGAAGATTTTTACTCATAAAATTAATATAAAGAAATGAAGGATATTGGGACCACAAAGTGCAGCTGGTCCCTGCGCTTTGCCTTTGGAAAGGAGAGAGTTGTTTGTATTTTAAACAAAGTAAGCATGAGCCAATGCATGCTCAACACCAACTCATATGAACGCATGAAAACGCAGAAAGCACCAATACGGAGGTAGAGCAGCAACAAAAGTAAATGTGCTTTTCATTAATTAAACCCTAAATACTAAGAGTAATGATGATGCAAGGAATCGTTTTGACGTTTTGTAAATCCCCAACCGCTCCTTCATATTCTCTTACTCAATCTCTGGTTACCATTTATTTGATTCTTGCGTAAAGCACCCTGCAATCTCACGTTTCCCCTTTTGTTATTTTTATCTCTGTTGGCATGTTTAAAAATATAATAATGTGTAGCAAATTTTGGTGGTTAATCTGTTGTAAAGACTGTTAGAGCTGTTGGGTTAGTTAGGTGGTTATTGAGCTGTTTCACGAATGCCCTATAAAAATATTACTTGGGCCTTGTAACTCTTTAACTCAATTCATTGAGTAATGCAATTTGTGTCAGTCAAAATCCCTAATTAACTTTCTTTTTTTCCCGTTTTCCTCTTTCGGTCTTACGCCCCGTCTATTCATCGTCGTTATGTTTTCCGGTGGTTCTCACCGTCGTACATAGTATCAGAGCTAAGCGTTTCACGGTGACACGAACCTGAATCTCTCAGAACAAGATGAGCCATCAGTCTGGCCAAGCAACGAATGAAGCCGAATCAACAGAGTTGGTGTTTTCCTCCAAGAAGACGACATTGTTTACGAACAAACAAGTCAACATAGTTCTTGACAATTTCAACTTTCTTCTGTAGAAGCAACAGATCCTCTTAGCAGTTCGAAGCCATCGCCTGGAGAAGCTTCTACTCGAAAAGGTGAAAGCACCGTCAGAGATGATTCGCGGAGATGATGGTGAAATGGTTAAGAATGAGGAATATGAGCTGTTTGTTGTGAGATGATTCGCGGAGACGATGGTGAAATGGTCGAGAATGAGGAATATGAGATGTTCGTTGCTCAGGACAATGCTCTAGCGTCGTGGTTGTTGTCAACAATTAGTCCACAACTTCTGTCTCAGTTCGTCCGTGCAGAAACGGCTTCAGGCGTTTGGGCAACGGTTACGAAACACTTTGCCAGTCAGTCTACAACAACGATAATGAGTCTTCATTAGAAGATGAAGACTCTCAAGAAGGGAGATCTGGATATGCGTACGTACATCTCACAAGTCAAGGAGGTATGTGATTCATTAGCTGCGTGTGGTAATCCGATTTCGAAAATTGAGAAAATTGCGACGATCTTGAATGGTTTACCTATTGAGTACAAATCGTTTGTTGATGTAATCACGGCTAGTAGAGAGCCGTTCAGTCTTGATGCTGTTGTACAACAAAAGGCATTCGATCATCCTAATAATTTTTCTGGGAGTATTAGTGTGGCTCAGGGGTCTAAAAATAGTCTAAAGACTAATGTTGAGTCAGGCTCACACCATCAGCAAGTGTACAATCTCCCTCCCTACAAGCAATACTCGAATTATGGAAGGGGTCGAGGCAGGTCCAGGCCTCAGTGTCAAGTCTGTGGCAAGATTGGACATCTTGCAGATGCCTGCAGATGCCTGCTGGCACCGTTTTGATCATACATTTTCAGGAGTGAACAATGTCAGGAGAAATTATTCTCGAGACGATTCTGGTGCAGTTAATGTTTGTGATGGAGGAACTAATGGTTCAGGTTTTGTGTGTACCTGTGCAGGACGTTTGGGAACTGATGGTGGAGGTCAGTCTCAGTAAGGTGCTGGGGTCAGTGAACAGTGGTATGTGGACTCTGGTGCAACGCATCATGTCACACCTGAAGGGACAAAGGTGCTAAGGGGAGATGAGTACACTGGACCAGGTAAGATTGTTGTTGGTGATGGTACTAATTTACACATTGCTAAGATTGGTCAGTCCACTTTAGCTAGTAACAAACAATCTTCTAAATCTTTAATGTTGAATGATTTAATGCATGTACCTCAGATTACTATGAACTTAATTTATGTGTCCAAGCTTGCTAGAGACAACCATGTCTTTCTTGAGTTTCATGCTTACAACTGTCTTGTGAGAGATGAGGATACTGGAGTTGTTTTGCTTGAAGGAAAGAAAATTGAAGGTCTTTATAAATTTGATTCTGTTGCAAATAAATACAAGGGTCAGGAGTCTTGTAAAAATGTAGAAATAAATTTACTGACTAATACTTATGAATTGCGGCATATGAGATTAGGCCACTCTGCACATGAAACCTTGTTGAATGTGTGTAGGGAATCAAGTATTGTACTATCTGAAAAGATCAATAAAAATGTATGTGTTGCTTGTCAAATGGGAAAAAGTCACATATTATCTTTTGATACTTCTAATACAAAGCTCCTTTCCAGTTAGTATATACTGATTTGTGGGGATCAACACATGTGGTGTCTGGTGGTTTCTATTATTATGTTACTTTTGTTGATGCCTGTACAAAACATTGTTGGTTGTATCTCCTGAAACATAAAAGTCAAGCTGTGGCAGCCTTCAAGTAGTTTTAGAAGCTTGTTCTCACTCAGTTTAATGCTGAAATTAAAAAACTACAAAGTGATTGGGGAGGTAAATACAAAAGTCTGGCTCTTGTATTGGCTGAAGAAGGCATTCATCATAGACTGACCTGCCCACACACTTCCCAGCATAATGGAGTGGTTGAGAGAAAGCACAGACATGTGATAGAGTTGGCCCTAACCCTGCTTGCCCAAGCCTCTTTGCCACTTAAGTTTTGGTCTCAGGCAGTCTTTTTTGATGTGTTTATTATTAATAGATTACCTACTAGAGTTTTGAATGGCCTTTCTCCTTTTGAGAAACTTTTTGGAAAGAAACCACAATATGATCTGTTTAGAGTATTTAGGTGCAGATGCTTTTCCCATCTTAGGTCGTTCAATAGACACAAATTGGATTTCAGATCACTTCCTTGTACCTTCTTGGGCTACAACTCCCAACACAAGGGTTACCAATGTCTGGGTCCAAATGGTAAGCTATATATATCAAGAAATGTTGTGTTTGTTGAGTTTGTCTTTCCTTTTGCAGATGACCTCTTAAATTCTGAGGGGCATGAGCAGAAACAGTCTCATCAACCTTCTGACTTGGAACTCATTCCTGAGTTGGATGTGGTGAGGAAACTGTTTTCATCTTCTCCAATTGAACCAGCTTAAGGTGCTAGTCCAGTTCCACAAAGACAAGTGCAAGGAGATGATGCAGCTCATTCTGTGCATGAAGATGGTTCACAATCTCAGTCTGCCTGTGTTAACCATGAAGAAGAGGATGGAGCTATTGCTGAAGAAGTAGCAGAACCAGGTGATGATACACCAGAACCACCTGAACTTGGAGGTCCTGCACATACTGGTGGCCAAAATGAGGCTTCAACAACCCCTGGAGTTGTAGATTCTGTTGTGCCTGAACCTGAAATTGGACATGAGTCAGATGATGAAGAATCATCTGAGCTAGGAAGATCAGCAGCTGGTGAATTGACTGTAGATGTAAGTAATCAAGGTCCACTAACTGGTAGCACTCCAAGGGGGTTGAATGAACATCCAATGGTGACAAGGAGAAAGAGAGGCGTCTTCAAACCTAAGATATACTTTGATGAGATTTTGGGTGTTAACTAGGAGCCTATAACTGTTCAACATGCCCTTGCTAATCCTAAGTGGAGAGAAGCAGTCATGGCAGAGTATGAAGCTCTGAAGAAGAATAATACCCGGGAGCTTGTTGTTCTTCCAGAAGGTAGGAAATTGGTTGGATGCAAGTGGATATTCAAAATCAAACGCAACTCAGACGGTTCAATTGGCAGGTATAAAGTAAGATTGGTGGCAAAAGGCTTCTCTCAAGTACCAGAACAAGATTATCATGATACGTTCAGCCCCATAGTCAAACAGTCTACAGTTAATATAATCTTGGCCTTAACTGTGTCAAGAAGGTGGAAGCTATGCCAAATAGAAGTGAATAATGCATTTCTGAATGGGGAACTTAATGAAGATGTCTTCATACAGCAGCCACCTGGGTTCAAGCAGCTCTCATCTAGTAGAGAGTTACTTCTGTGCAGATTACAACGAGCCTTGTATGGGCTAAAACAGGCTCATAGGAACTGGTATTCTAAGCTTAAACAAAGTTTGGTAGACATTGGCTTCAGTGGCACAACAACAGATGCTTCCTTGTTTATCAAACATAGAGAAGGTGTGTACATCTATGTCCTAGTCTATGTAGATGATATAATATTGACTAGAAAGTTTAGTGCAGAAGTTGATGAGGTAGTTCGAATGCTCAATCTGCAGTTCTCTTTGATAGATTTAGGAGAATTAAATTATTTTTTAGGGATTGAAGTTCAACGCAAGGGTGATAGTTTGTTCTTAATCCAGCAGAAGTATATCATGGACCTACTTATTAAGACCAAGATGAATCAATCTAGGGCAGCTTCAACTCTTATGCTACCTTTGGTTAAATTCACCACTGATGTTGTGAGCCCCTTAGAAGATGTCCAAGGATATAGAAGTGTTGTAGGTGCGTTGCTGTACTTGAGTCACATAAGACCAGACATTTCTTTTAGTGTGAATCGAGTTGCACAATTCATGCAAGCACCCTGTGAAGCACATTGGGAAGCTGTCAACAGGATCCTCGGATACTTGAATGGTACTATGGACTTTGGTTTAGAGTTTCGTGCATCCAACAATGGTCCTGAGCTTGTTGCTTTTGCAAATGCAGACTGGGGAGGAAGTCTAGATGACAGATGTTCGATTACAGGATATTGTGTCTTTCTAACCAATAACCTAGTTGCTTGGAGCTCGAAAAAAATAAAAGTATGTGTCTAGATCAACCACTGAAGCAGAGTAGAAGTGTGGCAAATGTAGTTTCAGAGGTAACATGGATTGGTGCCTTGCTAACTGATATGAGAGTGAGGCAAGTGGTGAAACATGTGGTGTGGAGTGACAATACCAGTACAATTGACATGAGTGCTAATCCAGTTTTTCATGCTAAATCGAAACATGTTGAGTTAGATATTCATTTTGTGAGGGAGAAAGTAGCAGATGAAAGCTTGAAGGTCTGTTATGTTCCAGCCATTCATCAAACGGCTGATGGGTTAACCAAGGCCTTGACTACAACCTACTTCCAGATGTTCAGACAAAAGTTAGGAGTCGTGTTCTAGTCAGAAGTTGAAGGAGGAAGAAAATATGGAGAATGTTAGCATGTTTAAAAATATAATAATATGTGTAACAAATTTTGGTGGTTAATCTGTTGTAAAGGCTGTTAGAGTTGTTGGGTTAGTTAGGTGGTTATTGGGCTGTTTCACGAATGCCCTATAAAAATATTACTTGGGCCTTGTAATTCTTTAACCCAATTCATTGAGTAATGCAATTTGTATCAGTCAAAATCCCTAATTGATTTTTTTCGTTTTTCTCTTTCGGTCTTAGGCCGCGTCTATCCATCGTCGTTCTGTTTTCCGGTGGTTCTCACCAACGTACAATCTTTCTCCGGATCATGCATGCTTCTGTTTGATATAATGATTTAATCCTTTCAATCAACCCGAGACGAAATCAGAATTGAATATTGAGAGTGGTCAAAATATTAAATTTAAAAAATACAATATATTATTAAGTATTTAAAATCAAAATTCAAAAGATAATACTTAATTTGTCTAATATTTAAATTTATAAGGACATAAATTGTCATTAGACAAAAAAAATTGAGTACATAAGTCCTCCTTTCTTTAGTTTAGCACCTACTTAATTAAATATTTAATAAATCTTTGTATTTTTTTAAATATAAATAATTATTTTCACAAGAACTAAAGTACTATTAGACCAAAATGTATTAAGTATGTAAAAATTTTAACAGAAACTTGGGCTCGAACAAAGCTCCATCTTTGATCAACACCACAACTATATTCATTTATGATCACAAATGTAACGGATACCCATTTAGTTACATTATGTAAAGTATTATTTTAATCGTGATATTTTAGACGGACGTAAAATTTTTTATAAAAATATATATTATTAAAATATTATATTAAAAATGTTGAGAGTGCGACTATCACCTTCAATATCTATCGGTCCATCCCTTTTATGGCTCTGAACTTTCCCTTTCAAGAGTGAAGATGAGGGAAGAAGGCGTCTCCCCTTACAGGTGGATATTCCCCCATTTCTCCAGCATCATCGGCAACTTTGAAAATTGTGGGTTAATTACATGAAAAGTCCCTAAATCTTTTGTAAGTTCGAATCTAATGTAAAAATTAAAATAAGCATAGAGCATTTTTTAACATACGTGTACGGTGTACCCTAACTCATGGTTTGGTTTTGATTAAAACTTGTGTTATTTTATCAATTGTATCCAAACTAGAGTACATGAGGTGGGGAGAAGGATATGCATGTTCAAAATATACTCAATTTAAAATGCAACCCGGATATATGATACAATTAACCCACAAATAAAATGAAAGACAACTACTCATACCCATTCCCCAATTCATTTCAACAATTATGATAATGTGGGTAGAATAAATTGTAACTGTAAACTGATATAATTGTTATATTTTACAGGTTAATTAACTTAATTGTTAAGGCTAAACAGTTTCGATTAACTGGACAGTTAAAAATTATGTTTAATGGTTAATTTATAAGCAATTTTTAACTAAATATAGAGTTTGTGTTTAAAATCTTTCTATTCAAATATTTTTCTTTTCTAAAAATTTTAATATAATATTTATCGTATGTATAGTTTTATTATTCTCAGAAGTAATAAACATGTAAAAAATTGTTATATCTTAGACAGACACTCTGAAACCCTAGATTATACATTTTAAGAAAAAGAAAAGAAAAGATTAGAGAATTATGAATGTGGGCTTCATTGTGTCTAACTTCAATGAGCCAGGGTTCGGGTAACCCATACATCTTTATAGCCCAATACAAGAGACTAACAAACTTAGTTATGACCCAACTAATTTGTTATCTCAACGGGCTTTACAACAGAATTTGCTATCAACACAAGGAAATAACCAACTGGAGAGGGCCCACATCCACATCAACACTCACTGCTCAACATTCCTCCTACTTCCTCCTTCATCCTTCTACTGCTCGACAGGGTGCACACTCATCTTATGCCGAAAAACTTGAAAGTAAGCCTTCGATAGAGGCTTGGTTAAACCATCGGTAGCTTGATGTTCGGCAGGTATATAATTGACATGAACTTTTCGTTCCGCACCCTTCTCTTGTACAAAATGTACATCAAGTTCAATGTGTTTTAAACGAGAGTGAAATACTAGATTTGCCGACATTGCAACGACACTCGTATTGTCACACCATACTACTGATGACACATCAGAATGAATCCCCAAATCATGTAGAACATTATTTACCCACAAAATTTCAAAAACAACATTTGCAACACTACGATATTCTGCTTTAGATGTCGACTGTGACACTGATTTTTGTTTCTTGGAACTCCACGCAACTAGACAATTATCAACATATACACAATATCCGGTAGTAGATCATCGATCATCTAGACTACTACCCCAATCTGCATCAGCAAAAGCAACTACATTCCTACTCCCAAGTCTGAAGGTGTGAACATTAGACCATAGTCAATAATCCCTGCTAGATACCTTAGAATTTGCTTGACTGCATTCAAATGACCTTCACATGGTTTGTGCATAAATTGAGCAACTCGATTTACACTTAACGCAACATCAGGACGAGTGTATCATATATATAAGAGTGGCCCAACAATACTACGATACATATATGGATCAGCAATAGGACTACCATCACCATGAGTGAGTTTAATAGAGGGAAGCATAGGTGTTGGGGAAGACTTAGCCTGACACATCTTAGTTTTTTCAAGCAACTCTAAGATAAATTTTTTTCTGACTAAGAATAAGGGCATCCCCAACTTTATGAGTTGTAAATCCCAAGAAAAAAGAAAGCTCGCCCAAATATTTCAAGGATAAATGACTATTCAGTTTGCATATGACATCTTCGATCACTTCTTTAGAGGAACCCGTAAGGATAATATCGTCAACGTACACCAATACATAAGTGACGGCAGAGCTGTGTCGACATATGAACAATGAAGTATCTGCAGCTGACTCCTTGAACCCGATAGAAACGAGAAAATTTCTCAATTTAGTGTACCAATTGCGAGGAGCTTGTCGCAATCCGTACAAAGCCTTTTGAAGATGACAAACAAGGCTTGTTCCATCAGTGACAGTTTGAGAGAATCTGAGAGGTTGATCCATAAACACTTCCTCATCCAATCCTCCGTTAAGAAACGCATTATTTACATCCACTTGTCGAAGTCTCCACTTATGTGTAACAACCACTGAAAGCAAAATATTGAGAGTAAAAAATCTAACAATAGGGCTAAATGTATCACTAAAGTCTTGCCCCGGAACTTGAGAAAATCCCTTAGCAACCAAGCGCGCTTTGTAGCGTGAAACGGATCCATCAGAGTTGTACTTAATTCAGAACAACCACTTGCAGCCCATAGTACGTCTCCCTTCAGGTGAAGGCACAAGTTTCCAAGTTTTATTAGCAACCAGGGCATTATACTCAACCATGACTACCTCCTTCCAAGCTGGAACTGCCAGAGCTTGATCAATTGAGCTAGGTACAAGATCCTCACTTAGAGCAGATGTATAAGCCTTTGGCTTAAACACTCCTAGCTTGCTACGAGTCAACATAGGATGAGTATTAACCAAAGAAGTATTTTGGACTGGTGGCACCTCATCCAAGCTGGGAACACAACTAGACGTTGCTGCATCATCAACTAAGCAACCAACACTTGGGTCAACACCTATTGGTGACTCAGAATCAGGGAATGGAGTACACACACTAGGATTGAAGTTGACAGCAGTTCCCACATCTTCATGCACACTTGTAGGAGAACAAGTAGCAGGAACCTCACGATGCTCTACATCCACATCATATGAAGCATCCAAGGGTTGATGAACATCAGTGCTCTCAGCTGTTCTATCCATATCAGCAACCTCAATTGGTGAACGGACCAGTGGCACCCCATCAGCTGGAGCAGACTCATTTCGACCAGAAGTAGCAACACTAGGTGTAGAAGGACACTTCTCATGACCAGGAGCAGACACATTTGAGGCCAGAGAACTTAGAGCAATATTCTGCTGAGGATGCACTTTAGTAGAGATAACAAGCAAAGATGGAGAAACAAAGGATGAAGTTTTGTTACAATTAGAACAGGTGGATGTTCTTGAACCAGAAAAAGGAAAGGTACGCTCATCGAAGGCCACATGACGAGACACGATCACTTTTCCTTGAGGTGTTAAGCACTTGTAACCTTTGTGCTGCATGCTATAGCCATGGAAGGTACATTGCTGGGAACGAAAGTCTAACTTGTGTTTTTGAAAGGGCCGAAGATGGGGAAAATAGGTGCAACCAAACACACGTAGGAAGGAATAATCAGGCTTCGTTCCAAAAAGTTTTTCAAAGGGACTCAGGTTCCTAAGAACTCTGGTTGGTAATCGATTAATGAGGTGCACTGTTGTGACCACAGCATGTGACCAGAATTTGATAGGTAAAGAGGCCTGGTTGAGGAGTGTGAGAGCAGTCTCAATAATGTGGCGATGCTTACGCTCAACCACTCCGTTCTGTTCAGACGTGTGAGGACACGTAACTCGGTGCTTAATTCCAGCCTCAGCAAGCACACGAGACAAGATACGATACTCACCTCCCCAATCACTCTGCACTTCCTTAATTTCTGCAGAAAACTGAGTTCTAACAAGACTAGAGAATAGATTATAAGCATACGCAGCCTGAGACTTATTTCGAAGCAAATACAACTAGGTGTGTCTAGTACACGCATCCATAAAAGAGACATAATAATGAAACCCATCAGACTGTGTGTGTCCAGGACCCCACAAATCAGTAAACACAAGTGCAAAAGGCTCAGTGTAAACACTACAAGAATCAGAAAAGGGCAACTTATGGCTCTTGCCAATTCTACAAGCAGAACAAACCATATCTTTATTTCCACTAGAGTCAATAGCCGCATTACAGACATGCAAAACTTTTGCAAGCGTCGCAGGGGCAGGATGCCCTAAACGATGATGCCAAACATCAAATTCACCCTGTTGACATATATGCAAGCTAGAATCAACATTATTAACAGAAGCAAAATTACTACTAAAAGTGTAAAGACCATCAGATTCATCACCAGACAGTAGCTCAACATTTGTATGCTCATTACGAACTATGCACCGATCAACATGAAATTCAAAGTACACCCTGTTGTCTCTAACACACTTTGAAACCGAAACAAGATTTTTAGTTATCTGAGGAACCAACAATAAATCACGCAGCAAAATATCACGAGAAGCAGTAGCAATAAAATTAGAACCTACTTTTGAAATATTTAAGCCCTTACCATCACCAACCAAGAGCTTACCTGGGCCGGAGAAGTCAGAACACTAATGCACATTAGAAGCATCGGGTGTAACGTGGTGAGTAGCCCCTGTATTAGCATACCACTGCCCAACATTAGACCCAGCAGATGTAGACACATGTGCACATTGAAGGCACGCACCAGAGGCAACACCTACAACACTCACATCCACAGAACACACATTGGCTTATGCAAATTGGTTTTCCCCCTCATTATTCTGATAGAGACTAGCAGAAACTCCGGCAAAATTCTGATCAAACCTCTTGAAGCACCGATCGACAAGGTGCCCCATCTTCCCGAACAACTGACACTGAAATCGACTTTTGCCCCGACCACGCCCTATAGTAGGAACATTCTGACGATAGGGCCGTTGATTAGAACCACCAGAAGCACCCTGAGAAGACGAAGAGACCTGAACCGTATACGCACTCATAGGAGGCACATTCTCCTGATCGAATAACCCTTGCTGAGCTTCAGCGTCAACCAAGATGGTGGTAACATTGTCGAGAGACAGAGCTTTACGGCTGGCCGTAATAACCGCAACGAACGACTTGTATTCAGCCGGAAGACCACCCAGTATGGTTGCTATGTGCTCGACCTTGGAAACGGGACTGCCACACGAGGCCAGAGAGTCACAAATTTCCTTGACTTTGGAAATGTAAACTCGTATACTGAGATCACCTTTACGAATGGTTCGAAGTTTGAAATGAAGACTCATTAGAGTGGCAGTGGACCGACTACTGAAGTAATCGACAACGATGGACCAGATCTCGGCCGTAGTTTCAGCACCGATGAAGTTCGTCAACAAATGTGGACTCATGGTAGAGAGAATCCAGGACGAGAGGGCACTATCCCGAGCCAGAAAATCCTCATACTGCTCATTGTCACATTCGGTACCGTCAGCACGGCGAACCTTGGCCGGCGGTGCTTTACGAGCTCCAGTAAGATAGCCTTCAAGACGGTGGCTCCGGACGGTCAGAAGGACTTGCTGCTTCCAGATCAGAAAGTTTGACTCATCCAGGAGAACATTGATACACTTGCTCGCGAAAAACTTTCCAGATCACGACGAGTCGGCTTTTCCGCCACCGGTCGAATCATCAAGACGCACCATCGGAGCACCACGAACCAGAACACCAAAGACAAACACAGGAGGCAGGAAAAACAACGAGCACCGTCAGAGATCGACGACACACAGCAGCGGCAGAGGCAGACGAACGACGGTAGGATCTATCGCGGCGAATGATACCATCTTAGACAGACACTCTGAAACCCTAGATTATGCATTTTAGAAAAAAGAAAAGAAAAGGTTAGAGAATTATGAATGTGAGCTTCATTGTGTCTAACTTCAATGAGCCAGGGTTCGGGTAACCCATACATCTTTATAGCCTAATACAAGAGACTAACAAACTTAGTTATGACCCAACTAATTTGTTATCTCAACGGGCTTTACAACAGAATTTGTTATCAACACAAGGAAATAACCAACTGCAGAGGGCCCACATTCACATCAACACTCACTGCTCAACATTATAGGTTAAAAAGTTAACATATAATCAAACCGTTAAGAAACGAATAATTGACTGTTTAGAATAAAAAATACAGTTAACTGATTGATAAGCATCATCTTCTTCTTTTTTTCTGTTATAAACAGTAATGGCAGGTCAAGAAATGCCACTTTCGCCGAGTAGCAACAGATTTGGAGATTGTGTTTATCTGTACACAAGTGGGTTGACATTTGCTGGCTGAGACCCAGCCATGAGTTTATTGATTTTGCTTTTAATCAGGGATGAACCTAGAGCTGCCGGATGGCGCAATCGACCCCCTAAAAATTTAAAATTTTTATATGATTTAATTTTTTTTAGAAATTTTCTATATATTTCTTGTTAGAAATCTAATTTCTCCCCCCTAAAATTTTATAATTTCGCCCCTCCTAAAATTTTATAGGCTTACCCCTAACATAAAGTTATGTCTCCGTTTTTACCTTTAATGATGCAAAGTCCAAAGTGAAAAAGAAAGGCCAGAATTGCATTCAAAAGCAGTTGAGCAGGAACAGCATTAGATATATGAGAACCCATTTTTTCCCTTTTTATTCTTGAATGGTGTCCGATCAAGAATCACTCTTCATATAGCTTAGCTTACATTATCCATTTGAGACTATTCCAAGTACTTTGTTCTAGTTTAATCAAGGTTTCAAATTTAAAAAGTTGGCATTACAACATGTCACGTCTTAAAGTGACGAGAGATATTAATTTCACATTAAAAAAAGATATCTTTAAATAAAAATACGATGACATTGTAAATTCTATCGTACATGACTTTTGAAAATAAAGTAATTGTCTCGTATTTGTATAAAAATAGTTTTTACATAGACGGTAACAAAGATCCATGTAGTTTAAAAAATAGTTGAATGGAAGCAAAGCATGTGCATGTGGTGATATTCATGGATAAGATGCATGCGCTTCATCACATGCTTCTTTACAACTTTGTAACATGCATCATCCCATGCTTCAACACATTGGCTTAGAGAGGGGTGGGTCTTTACAATTTTATAATAATACCTCCCCATAATCATCCCTTGCATATACAAATGCTTCTATAATTGTTTCACAACTTTTTTTAAAAATAATTTTTTTGATACACATATTGTGTAAAATAATATATGATTCATTATATTTATCTTTTTTTAATTCATTTTCTAATCTTAAAATCATAAATCATAAATTCTAACTATATATTTTAAATTCTACATCTTCAAAATTATTACACTAAACCTTAAACTAAATTTTTGGCCCTAAAACAAAAAAAATATTGTATATTAAATCATTTTCCAAAAAGAATGTAGTTGGAAAGAGCATTTGTATATTTGATCAATTTTTTTAAGTATACGTCATCAATTGAATACAAATAAAATTATTTAAGAAAATATTTTGAGACAAACTATAAAAATAATTGTTTACACAAATCTCTTATATTTAGGGTTTAGTTTAGAATTTAGGAGTTTCATTTTGGATTTAAATTTCAAGATTAGAATTTAATATTTAGAGTTTAGTTTTTTTGAAGAATCAACTGGTTTGTATTATAGAAATGAGATGAGGAATTGAGGATACATCAACAAAGAACCAAACAACAGACAGAGCAAATCAAGCTCATTTCAACGAGGGCTAAAGACAAAACCCTCATTATAACTAAGAAACAACAGACAGTGTATAAACTAACACCTTGATTCGCAAGCAACTGTTGAATAAAGGTGCAATCTCTCATAATATGTGCAATGCTTTCACTTGATAAATGACAGAAGGGACAAGCGTTATTAACAAACAACTTTCGTGACTGCAAATTCTCAAAAGTTGGCATAAAGTTGTTTACGATCCTCCACTTATTAATCTTTATTTTGGATGGTAGATTAACCGCCCACATCTCATTATAAAACTTGGCCAACTCCATGGATTGAGAAGGAGAATTCATACCAGTGAACGAAGATAGCTCATCACGTAATAATCGATAGCCACTTTTCACAGAATAAGCACTCGAGCCATCAAGACGCCAAATGATTTCATCACGCACACCGACTTTTGACAAAGGGATGCAACAAATTTTCCTTACCTGGTCTTCATCGAAAACTGCTTCAAGCACATCAACTTTCCATGTAGCACTAGTAGAATCAATCAGATCTGATACGTAAGTATAACCTGTATGAATGATGGCACCAGGGAAGAGTTTGTTACACAGCCCAAAAGCTGTTACGTGAGCTGTAATCCCATGACTCAGCATGGTTGTTACAAAAACTAGGGTTTATGTTAGCTATAAATTCCCCATGCAATATCACTGTAAACGAACCCTTTCTTCTACAATAATAATATTCAAAGAAATTCATTCAAATCACAACATGGTATCAGGCCATTAACTCTGTGTATCGTCTCCTTCTTTTTCTTCTCCGCTCTTCCCCATGGCAAACTCTGATGCCTCCGATGCTCGGATCTACATATCTCGAAATGTTGTTTTTGATGAAGCAACATTTCCCTTTGCCATGGACTCGTGCACACCTGACCCTACCCCTCAGACTTTTCCCTCAGCTCCCCTACATATCATCCCTGAAGATCGAAGTCCCACTGGTTTGCCCCTCCATGAGACCTCTACCACTTCTTTAGGTCATCCTTCATCTCATTTACCTACATCACCCACTGCTTCCCCTTTGCCTACATCACCTACTACCTCTCCATTACCTACATCACCTACTACCTCTCCCTTACCTACATCCACCACTGACTCTCTCGTACCTATTCCTCATTCATCTCAAACCAATACTGATCATACAACTACAACACCTATCTCTGAGACACCATCATCCAATACCATGGCCCCTGACCCACCTGTTTTACCAACCTCATCCACTCATCCTCCTCCCACTGTTGGCGACACTCATCAAATGGTCACCAGAGCCAAGGATGGCATCTTCAAACCTAAAATTCTACAACTACAACACAATGATATTCCCTCCTTTATTCAAGAAGCTTTTCAGGACACCAAATGGCATGTTGCTGTCATGCTTGAATATAGTTCTCTAGTAAACAACAACACTTGGGACATTGTTCCCCTTCCCGCACATCGTAAGCCCATAGGTTGCAAATGGATTTTCAGGCTAAAGCACAACTCTGATGGTTCTGTGGACAGACACAAGGCCCGACTAGTAGCCAAAGGCTTTTCTCAGGTTCCCGGCTCTGACTTCTTGACACTTTCAGTCCAGTGATAAGATTATCCACCGTCAACATCTTACTCTCCCTGGCTGTAATGCGCAATTGGCCAATCCGGCAAGTCGACGTGAATAACGCTTTCCTCAAAGGTGACCTACGCGAGGAAGTGTACATGCTTCAGCCTCCAGGATTCGAACAACACTCTCCAAGTGGGGAAATGCTTGTATGCAAACTGAAGAAAGCCCTCTACGGCCTTCGCCAAGCACCAAGAAGTTGGTTCAAAAAGCTCAGTGACTTTCTCTCCACACTCCAGTTCCACTCTTCTCGAGCTGACCCGTCTCTCTTTATTCATTGCTGTGACAACATCACCACTTACCTGGTTGTTTATGTCGATGACATCCTCATCACTGGGACCTCAGAAGCTCACATTCAACAGGTTATCACTGCTCTTGATTCAGCTTTTTCTCTTAAGGACCTTGGAGCACTACAGTTCTTCTTGGGTATAGCTGCTCACCGTTACTCTAAAGGTCTTCTCTTATCCCAAAAGACATTCATTACTGAGCTCTTACTTCGCACCAACATGCTTCAATCTCGACCCACCTCTACTCCAATGGTTACCTCTCCGAAACTCAGTCGACTTGATGGTGAGAAACTCTCTGATCCTCAGACCTATCGCAGTGTTGTGGGTGCACTTCTCTACGTCTGCCACACCCGACCTGATATCTCCTTTGCCGTCACTAAAGCAGCTCAATTCATGCAAGAACCAACATCAGCTCACTGGAGTGCAGTCAAAAGAATCCTTCGCTATCTCTGTGGCACATTGGATTTTGGCCTATGGTTTGCTACAACTACTTCACCCTCCTCTGATATCACAATCTTCTCTGATGCTGACTGGGCAGGCGACCAGGATGACCGTCGCTCCATGTCCGGCCAATGTGTCTTCCACAATGGCCATCTTGTCACCTGGAGTTCCAAAAAGCAGCGCGTCGTCTCCCGTTCCACAGCTGAGGCAGAATACAGAAGCTTAGTTGAGGCTGCCTCTGAAGCAGTCTGGGTAAATGGCGTTCTAACTGAAATGGGACTCTCACCCTCCACTCTCCCCACCAGCGCAGTGGCTATGGCTGCCAACCCTGTTCTTCACACCAAGGCGAAACATGTCGAATTAAGTCTTCACTTTGTGCGCGAACGTGTTGCAGTTGGTGAACTTCAGGTGAACTACATCCCAGCTCAGGATCAGCTCGCTAACATTCTCACCAAACCTCTACCTCTTAAACGCTTCACTACCTTGAGACACAAGCTACATGTTCTCTCTCACGCAACTCTGAAGATCTCAGAAGACCGGGTGAATGTTGAACCAAACGATAGCTGGAAGAATGATGGCACCAGGGAAGAGTTTGTTACACAGCCCAAAAGCTGTTACGTGAGCTGTAATCCCATGACTCAGCATGGTTGTTACAAAAACTAGGGTTTCTGTTAGCTATAAATTCCCCATGCAATATCACTGTAAACGAACCCTTTCTTCTACAATAATAATATTCAAAGAAATTCATACAAATCACAACACTCCCAAGTCGGAGCAAGAACCAAAGCCTGACATTGTACTAAACTGTAATCCAGCTACTGCAAGATCCCGGAACAGAACGTCACAGTTCTACCGGTACCCCGTTCTGCTTGTTGAATCACATCTAGACCCTCACAAAAGGGCACGATTCCCTTTTGCTGAATCGCAATCGGCTTCTCGAACCCTGAGAGGAAGGTAATGAAATAAATTAGTACCATAACAATAGAAATTAAGACGAATGGTTAGAACAGAAGGAAGATTACCACAAGCGTAGATGCCTCTTAGGAGGTTTTCTTGCAATCCCATTTCATCAAAGCTATCGTAGACCTCATCGAAAGTAGTAATTCCATCAACACCAAACCTATATAATCAGAAATAAATACCAAGCACAAATGACAATCACTAAGAACATACAGAGACAATGTAGCAAAACCTTACAATCCATTCATTGTACCGTCGTGTTGGCGAGCATTGCGTAGCGATCCATCAGGTTCAGTTCTTGCAAACAGAAAAGAGTAACAAAAAGTTCATCACATAAGAGATGTTAGATGGAGAAATACCTTCACAATCAGTAGGGATAGAATCCAACTGAATGGTTTCCTCTTTTTCATCATCCATTCTTGCAACCATTTTATCAAACATCGTCTTCATTTGAGCCCGCATGCCTTCGATTTGATTTCGTAAGTCCACACGAAGCTGTTCCATTGAGCTTTCGGTCATGGATTCGAACCGCACCAATCTCTTCCGAACCCGATTTACTTCCTCCTTCAATAGCATTTTATCGAACATCTTCTCCATTTCAGTGTGCGTGCCTTCTAATTGATTTCGTAAATCCATACGCAGCTGTTCCATTGAGCTTTCGGTCGTGGATTCGAACCGCACCAATCTCTTTCGAAGCCGAACTACTTCCTCCTTCAATACCAACATCTCACTGTCATCATCCATGACAGAGTCTTGGTCGGTATAATCAGGCGAATCTGGAATATATTCATTACCAACGGGGAAAATAACAAAATAAGAAACGGTAAGCTAGTGCCATAACAGTCCACAACCATGCTACTCAAACTTGAATATGTTTCACATACTAGTATGTATCCCGACATAGGCAATACTATAATTTTATAAGGTTTTACATGTATTTAGAGATTCATTTCATTTTACATTCCAGGATCTATTGTCTTCCACAATTATATACGGAGCGTTGAACAAGTATTTAGCAGAACTACGGTCGTTTACCTGTATTTGACTGTAATGAAAAAAAAGATGAACTGTAGAGCAAGGGAAAAGATACCTGACGTTGAAGATGGTCGAGAACTGAGTTTAGAGTTAGGGTTTTGGACCAAACTCCTCGGTGTGTAAGGAAACTGGGAAAAGGGAGGATACGAGTTTATAGACAATACAGACTACAGAGACATGCAAAAGACTCGAGGGGTCGACCTTCCAACTTCCCTTTTCTGTTTTCACGATTTTACCCCTCTGTTTCGGATAAAACTGCTATGTCCTTTTTCAATGCCCTTATTTATGCCTCAACATTAAAAAACACTATAAAATTAAATTCTAAACCCTAACATAAATTCTAAACCATAAAATCTACATCTTATACCTTAAAAAATATATCTTGCCCTAAATTCTCTAAACCCTAAACTAAAACCTTAAAATAAGAGTACCAAAAAAGGTTCAGGATTTCCATCTCTCTGTTTCTATTATGCGGCGTCTTTTGGTTACTTTTATCCACTTATCCTTACCTATTTATATTTTTTTGAAATAATTTAATACGCAACATTTTATTTTGGTTAAAATGACTTTCTTGCAGATAAAATTTATTAATCAATTGACGATAAATAGTTTGAAATGACGTGACAAACATACATGGTGGTTCATGCTGATATGATAATGTCATATAGATAAATGGGTTGACTTAAAAAATGTCACATCAATCAAACAAAATTATTCTTACTCCAGGTATGTCATTCTATCAAGTTGTTTACCGTTAGTTGATTAATAATTTTTATTGAGTATTGAACTGATCAAAGAAAAAAATATAAACTAAAATAATTATTTAATTAAATGTTAAGGACATTTTTAACGTTATGCCTTAAACTAGTAACATGAATGAAAAATTAGTTGATATTAACATTCAAAGAAAAAAAATGATTATAACGGTTAATCATTTTATTAACAAAACTTTCATTTTTTTCATTTTTCGTACTAAAGAAGGCCTTAGTTTTTCATTAATCAAAGGAGATATTACATAAACAAACTTAATTAAGTCAACTTTTATTCAAAGGAATATATATAAAATAAACCTTTGATGAAAAATCACGAAAATAGTACGGTGGCAATCGGGTGGGGAATAACCAAAAATTATGGGGATTTGAACCGACGGGTATAGATAATAACCGAAATCTTCATCCACGGGGACAGGGACGAGGGAATTTTATCACCGAAGATCAAATGGGGATAGGGATGAGGATTGATATATCCTAACCGTGGGGATAATCGAACCGTACCCATATAAATCACTGTAGGGATCCCCGAAAAATATCCACATGAATCCCAATATATTTACAAATTTGGATGGCTTTAAGGGTAATTTGCCCATTTTTCAACAAAAATCTAATATCCTATAACTTGAGTATGGACAACTAGAGTAAGTTTGGAAATTCTCCGTAAAATTTATAAAAATGATTAGAAAATTGTCTAACATGATTCAGTTTAATTTTATTTAAAATACAAGGTGGTCGATTTCGATATGTATTTTTTAAAAACAAATATTTGAATGTTGAAAGGTTATAAAAATTTGGCAGCACATTTCTTAGAAAACAATTTTACCAGTAACTTTAAAAAATCACCAAAACTTCTACAAGATAAATTAGGAAGCAAGTCTTATATTTCTATAACCATACGAAAGTCTAGATTCGTTTAAAACAAATCGTTCTTGATTTCGAGTTATATATTAGGAGTTATTAATTTTTGAGTGAGCAAAGGTCAGAAGAAAATACTATAGATTGTTTTAAAAAAATAAAATGGCAATGACTTCAGAAATTCACCATAAAAATTGTACAAGTAAAATTTGCATAGGTAATTTATATGGTTGGAAATATTATCGAATCTAGTTTTTTTAGAACAAACAGATCATGATTTGGAATTATAGATTATTAGTTACATATTTCTTTTAATGTAGTGCAGGGTATTATGTTTCAATAGTTAATATTTTAGTCATGTTTTATAGTTTTGAAATGTTTTGTTTGTTATTGGTAAAATTAAAATTATCATTTATGTTTGTAATTTTAGAGATTTAATGTTGATTATTAGTTTTAATGTATTAAGTTTTACTTATTTTTTTGGCACGGAGATTAACCGAAAACTGTGGGGCCTGTAAGGGATGGGTACGAAGACAAAAAAATACCCAAAACATTTAATGAGAATTATCTGAAACCGTAACCGCAAGTGTTGAGGACGGAGTGGGGAATACAAAACCGGCTCCAACCGGCCCCATTGCCACTAGAAAAGACATATATTGACATTTGATATGTAATTTTGTGGTAATATTTACTTATTTATTTTTAATCTTTTAATAAAATATACTTTGAAAACATGTTATTCGAATATGAACTTTTTTAAAATAATAATATTCTCATTTCACCTAAACTACAAGAAAAAAAACATTTTTAACATTACAAATAATATAAGAAATTGAAACGTTATAATTTATAAATGATATATTAAAAATGATATGTGATATTAGCGGTATTTTGCACATTTATGTGGTACTAAATATAAATGAATTTCATTTTATTTGTAAGAAAACTACGACAAAATTATATTAATTAATAAATCCTAAATACTTATTGTATCTTCTTTTATAAGAAAAGGGAATACAGTTTATACTAAGGTAAACCCTAAATATGGACTATGAAATCATCGCGCCTCCTCAAGGTAGGCGGCGTTCTTGGCATCACCTCCGACAACTCCAAGGTAGCCCGTGATGCTTCCACCGACGACCGAAGCTGAATTCAACAACCACGAGCCGCTACTCATCAACCACCCGCTTCGCGTCTGTTCATTTCCCTCTAAGCTCCTCTTATTTTCTTCCTCAAGTACGTCGCGCATGAAAGTCTTGATCGCCTCCACCCCTTCCTTTATTACTTCCGCCGGCGGAACCTCGAGAGGATTGTGTTCCAAATTGAGCTTCGTCAGCTTCTCGAGACGGCCGAGTGAATTGGGTAGAGCATTGATTTGGTTGTCACTCAGATCAAGCTCTTTAAGGTTCTTCAATTCACCGATCGTGTTAGGGAGTTGCGTCAGATTAGTGAAATTACTGCTCAGATTGAGGATCTCGAGGTTTGTTAGTTTCCCGATCTCGTTTGGAAGGCCGGAAAGTTGGTTCATGTGAGCATCCAGAACACACAAAGCACTCATGCCGCCGATCGAAGCGGGAAGGGAGCGGATCTTGTTCAAATGAATCGAAAGCTTTCGTAGATTGCTTAAATATCTGCCGAGATCGGTCGGCAACTTTGACAGGGAATTGAAGCTCACATCTAACTCTATCAAAGACCTGAATCAACGAAGATCAAAATCCAGGTCATGATAATCAACAAAGGCAATGTTTGATTTTATAATCATAGTATTAATTTGTGCTCGCAAAACTGTTACTATGCAGCCACTAATTTGTTTTCTTGTGAGTTTTTTAACTAAATTAAGAAGAAAATCACAATGTAGGTGATAATTTTATAAAAGAATAATAATTTAGTGACCAAAATAAAAAGTACAAATTATTTATTGACAAATAAAGAGTAGCATAGTATTTTCAAAGACAAGACACACAGCATGTATTACTGATGCTCAAACCCGGGTCTCAAGCGATGATGAACGTCTATCTTTGCCACCAAGACACAAGAATGAGCGATATTGTTTACCTTTAATATATCTACGATACCTAAACTATGATGAAAACATGCATAAATAGAACTTATCACGTTCATGACAATGCATTATGTAATGTCCGCAACACTCGTAATCGCATCGTATCAACCGTAATTTAATACTATATTTATAATGAATCAAGATTACCTGCAAAGACAAATGGTGTCAGGTAAGGCTTTCAGTTTATTTCCAGAAACGTTCAAGACTTTCAAGTTGTGAAGCAACCCGATCGAGTCCGGTAATGAGTCAAGAAGATTTGTAGAAACATTGAGTTCTTCGAGTTGTTCTAATCTAGCAATCGACTCGGGAATAACCTGTTTGCTCATAATTGGTGAGTCAGATGAAAGGCAAAATTCATAAAGAAAGCGAAAACAGAGCAGACCTTGAGCTGATTAGTGGAAAGATTAAGCAAAAGCAAGCCACTAATGTTTCCAAACTCCGGCGGCAAATACCGGAGCTTCCTTTCCGATAAATCTACTCTTTCCAGTGGTTTCGATTCCGCCTCCTCAAAAATCCTAGCGATCTCCGCCTTAACTTCCTCCGAATTCTCCGCCTCGTTCTCGTAGATCTTAACCAGCCTCTCTTCCGCTTCCTTGAGGAGTTTCCCGTACGCCTCGTGCATTTCATCCCACAGCAAAATCAGTTTCAGAGGATGCTTCTCTTTGTCGGCGTCTTGTCGAATCTCGAACTCCTTCTCCGCCAAGAAGGCCCGCCACTCGAGTAGATCCACCACCCCGGGTCGAGGACACAAGGACAATTCTTCCAGCGATACGGCGAGATTGGATTCGATTACCGCGAGTTTGGATCGGGCCGTCTCGACGGCCTCGTGATCGGGCCGTGGGCCTAGGTTTTGGAGAAACGAGCGGGTTTTGCACACATCGGAGACTGCTTCGGTCATTGAGGCGATGACATTGGGACGGGATAGGTGGGGCATTTTGCTCAATATCTGTGGCGGATTGGTGGAAGCGGAGACGGCGGAGGTTTCGCCGGAAGCGATGCGGGAGATGACGAAAGAGAGGAGAGGGTAAGTGTTCGGGTCCGGATCCATTTTGATTTGGAAAGAAGAGGGATTCCGACATAGGCTTTAAAAGATTGGAAAATGCAGTTGTGTTTGTGTTATATATTCAGAGTGGCGATTTTCAAGTTTGACTTCGCTGGTGTTTCGACGTTCAGTTACAAAGATATACACATTGTCTCTTATATAACACATCAAATCATCAGTTACACGTAAGGGTAAAACTAGATTCCAAAAAATATATATTTTTGTTCCACGTTGAGTTCTTCGAGTTATCTCTTATAAAATTAATTGTATAAATTTAAATTAAGCTTTAGAAACCAAAATAATAAATTAATTAAATATATTAGCCAATTTTAACCATTCAATTTTAATAGATTTTTTTAGATATGTTGGTGCAATGCGTTGTATCAGGGTGTTTCCACATGAAAATTCTTGATTTTTTTATTTTATTTAAAAAATCTTTAAGTTTTAAAAATTTTAAAGAATGTCAAGATTTTGTGCACTTATTCGGCCAAAAATGAAACTTTATGCACATATTCAGCTAAAAAATACTTTATTCATTGGATAAAAAAGGCACAGTATGAGTACTTATTTTGTAGTTAAGCCAAAGAAAAAATGTTAAGATTTAATGTCAAAATTGGTCCCAAAAAAAAACTTAATTGATTCAACTTCTTGGTTCAAGGATTTAATTGATTCAATTTTTTTGTTCAAATGCTTAATTGAGTGCTAAAATAGTTCAAAAGCTTAATTAATTACTTTTTAAAAGTTCGAAAGCTTATTACACCCTTAAACTTAAAATAGGACTCAAATAACTAAAATGTCTATATAACTTCAATTCTATTTTTTAAGACAATTTTTCTCCTTTTTGTAATTTAATATCTTAACTTCGAACTTTACTTAATTTAATTATTTTACTGCAACTTTTTACAAATTATTTTTTCACCAATTTTTTCTTTTATATTCATTGCTTTTAAGTCGATTTTTTGTTTATTTAAAGTATCTACATGTTTGAATTTAAATTTGATCTCCTTCGATACTTCACAAGCACAGCTAGTTCAGGACATCATTTGCTAGCCTCGCGGATAATTTCATTACTATGGGCAACAAGAATGCGTCTCTCATTACGAGCTTATACATATGCTTCTAAAGCTTACTCAATTCGTTACGGCACTCAGTGCATTTTTTTAATAGTGTCCTAAAGTTCTTCACCAAATTACAGTACGAAATCATCTCTAAAGATCTTGGTCAAAGCAGACACATGCCAAACTTGAATACCCTCAAAGCCACGAGCAGAACACCTAGTAGAAAAACTCAATCTCGAGTGAAATAAATATCATTGCTTGATTTTTTTTCAATAAAATCATCATATAATAAATAAACAAAGCCCGAAGTTATTTTTCTTTCTCTTTCAAGTTTACCTACTATTGTACCAACGTGAATATGATATTTGGCAGGGATAAATATATTTTTAGTATCTCACCTTTACCCGTTTTCTTATTTTGGTGCCTACATATTTTTTGGCAAAATATTACTTAATGTTACGTTTTGTTTTTATTTTGGTACCCTCACCGTTAAAAAATTAACAAAAAGGTAACTAGGAGAGAGAAAATTACATGTGGCATCATGTCGTTTTCTCTCTCCTAGTCAGCATGTCACGTGTGCTTTTTTCATGATTTTTGTTGACATGGCATGCTGAGTGGGAGAGAGAAAATAATGTGGCAACATGCCACGTGTGATTTTCTCTCTCCTAGTCAGCATTTTGTTAATTTTTTAACTGCGGAGTACTAAAATAGAAACAAAACGTAACTTTAAGTACTATTTTACCAAAAAAATAAGTAGGGTACCAAAATAGAAAAACGTGTAAAAGTGAGATATTAAAAATGTAGTTATCCCTATTTGGTATTTGATTTATCAAATAAGATTATAAATCTTTCTCACACACTTGTGCAAAAAACATGAAAGGATATATATGTATATTGTGTATGATTATAGATATGAATGGTAACAGGTCGGGTCAGACCAGATTTTTGGTCGACTTGGATCTGACCACAAATTTCAAAGCATCCACCAAAATTCTCCTCGATCCGACAATTTGATGGCACTCCTTTAACTTGAACCCAACCCAAATTTTAGAGTAAAAAGTAACTCTGACCCAATCTGAAACAAATAAAAAATATTTGGGTTAACTACTAGGATAGTCACTTTTGTTTTTCCCCAGTATAAAATTGGTCACCGATTTTGAAAAAAAACCAATAAGGTCTCTTACATTTTCGAGGCGTAAACTTTTGGTCACTCAGCCGTTTGGTGCCGTTAAACGTTAACGACTGACAAGTCGTCGTTTACCCGTCAAAATAAATAAATAAATTAACCTCTTTCGACTAACAATAAAATAAAGAAATTAAGTAGATATAGGGAAAGAGGGTCGATCCACAGGGAGATTTTTCAGTTTAGTGACTTGATCACGTTAGCCTTTCTGTCCAGGAATGTCTGCAAGTAGGCGTTAAAAGGAAAATGGGGGGGGGGATGTTTGAAATGTTGAGAAGAAAATAAATAAAGTGCGGATAATAATAAAGAAAATTCAAGAATGCAAAATAGCCTCGAACCAGCTCCTTCAATTCTTTCGATCACTGAAATAGATTTTTATTTCGGGGATCATGTCGGTTACAGTCTACGAGGCCCAACCCATCGTAACTTGTTCTTCTCTCGAGTAACCAATCCTCCCAAGTCTATCTTCGAAAGACGGTTCTTAAATAAATCAACCACGACTATCGCCGTTAAAGTATTTAGTATAAAGCAGGAAAAACCCGACTCAGAAATTGTCTAAAAATAGAATCGCTTCTGATTTTATCTTTCCTTAGCGGACCGCCGCTAAGAGTGTTCATAGGAAGTCGAAATTTGCCACAGGCCGATCCTTCCTCCCAACTGTGTTTTTAAGCGAATTCAGACCAAAGAGCCCTTTTTGATATGAAAACGATTAAAAACTTTTAGTAAGGCCGATTGCCAAACTATCTAAACAGAAAGATAAAAATGATTTCCTAAAAAGAATTTAAGCAAGTTCAATTCTCACGAATCGAATTGACTTGGCTGGTTCTTGGCTTAAAGGATTTAGCTAAGCATGATATTGATTATCATACTTAACTTGATTTTTAGAAAAGTAATAAAATAACATAAAATAAATGGAACAAGAAAATAAAGAAAAAAAAACTTTTATTAAAGCTAAAAACTATTTACAAAAGAAAAGCTAAAAAAACTCAAAGCTAAGAAGATGATCACTCAAATGATTGATGATCTAAGCCTTTACCAAGGGTGGTATTTATAGGCTTAGATTTACAAAGATAAAGTGATGAGATAATTTAAAATAATAAACAAAAGATAAATAATTCAAATGTTTTGAAATTTAAATGCAGGAATCTAATCGGATAAGCTGATAACATCTTCCAGAACGTTCCAGAAGCTTCTAGAAGTCGCCACGTCACTACCACGTCAGACGCGCCGTGCCCGGTGTCGTGCATTCTTCAAGTGGATATAAGCAAAGAACAGTCTTTCATTCTTTCAATCGTCTATCAAGTAGTAATCAAATCCTAACCTAGTCTTAATCCTCACCAAGGTACACTCAAGAGCACTCAAAGTGTTTAAAGGTAAATGTGAAGCAAAAGCACTCTAAGTCATGCATGAACAAAGGTTTCCATAAGCTTGTAACAAGTTCAATTCTCCACTACTTTATTAGAATCGAAGTGCAAAAATCATTAGGTCTTTTATTCAAGGTGTAATGTGGGTTTAGAAAAAGGATAAAAAGATGGAAAGGAAATAATCAAAGAAATGATCAATGCAAGATTTTTCAAACAACAATCAATGAAAACAAATAAGGAGCTTAAAGATGGGCAAGCAACATACATTTCCTTTTTTTTTTCGAAACTATTTTTTCTTTTCCTTTATTTTTTTCTTTCGAAGCAATTGCTTCTTTTTATTCTCTTTTTTTCTTTTTTTCCTTTTTTTTTCGGAAAAATTCTGCCCTTATTCGAATTGCAGCCCCATTTGTCTAACAATACAATTCTAGCATTTGATCAATCAAAAAGTTTGGTTGAGGGTTAAGCCAAAAAAATGGGGTGTAAGGCCAACAAAAGGCTCACTAGGCGATGAGAAAGGGTAAAATGGAGTGAAAGGGATGGAAAAGGTTAAAGCCTAATGCCTAAATCATTTTAAAGCACCTCGTTCTTAGTGTAGTCTCGAATTGTAAGCAAGCCACAAGTTCTAGATTCCTAAAATTCAAGATGACACTCTCAAGTAAAATAAATGAGCATAATATGAAGAATGCATGCTCAAGGCTCAAATCTTACCAAAATTGGGCTAATTTTATTAAGCTAGGTGAGAAATCCAATTATCACAATCAAGGCAAATTGAAAAGAAATGTCAAACTATCATTATACTCATGCCATTTGATTATCAAAATGTCACCATTCAAATATTTATATGCACTATCACAATTATAACATGCTGGACAGCAAGCAATGACAAAGAAAATATTTTCTCAAAGTTAAACCAAAATCAAACATATATCAGATAAGCATGGCAAGTGGTTTGCTACCCTCCCCCTCACTTAAATGAATTGCCGCAATTCACAAAAATTAAAGAAATAAAGAGAAAATAAGGGCAAAAGATACTCCCCGTGAATGATGAAAATGAGTCCGCCGTTGACATTGACTGGAATGACGGTGATGGAGATCGTAGGGGAGGTGGACGGTGACTGGAGCTCGGTCCGGCGGTGCTGTTGGAGAGCTGCGAACGACGGCAGGCGGTTGGGGAGAAGGCGAAGGTGCAGTGGAAGCCGTATGAGTGGGGTTCTCGACCGGGGCTGGGGGCTTGCCGTCGTCGACCACCGCGGCGTGGAGGAGGTGCGGGGACATGGTGAATTGCGGCTGAGTGAAACAGATGGGTGTGTTTTGTTAGGGTTTGGTGGTTTTGTGGGAAAGAAAAAAAAATGGGAAAAGAGGGGAAAATGAAGGGTGCAAAGGGCATGGGCTAAAGTGCTTCCTGTGTGAAAAGAAAAATCCTGCATAAAATTTATTAAGGTAAAAAAAAGAAAGAAAATAAAAAATGAAACATAAATTAAATTATTAAAAAGGAAGAAAAAATTAACGAAAAATAAACCAATGGGTTGCCTCCCATTTAGCGCTTTGTTTAATGTCGTTTAGCTCGACGACCTTTGCTGTGGGTTTTCCTGGTCATAAAAAAAATAAAACAAAATCAGTCAAAAATGCCGAAAGTAAATCTCCCCGGCAACGGCGCCAATTTTGACAAGTCGTCGTTTACCCGTCAAAATAAATAAATAAATTAACCTCTTTCGACTAACAATAAAATAAAGAAATTAAGTAGATATAGGGAAAGAGGGTCGATCCACAGGGAGATTTTTCAGTTTAGTGACTTGATCACGTTAGCCTTTCTGTCCAGGAATGTCTGCAAGTAGGCGTTAAAAGGAAAATGGGGGGGGGGGTGTTTGAAATGTTGAGAAGAAAATAAATAAAGTGCGGATAATAATAAAGAAAATTCAAGAATGCAAAATAGCCTCGAACCAGCTCCTTCAATTCTTTCGATCACTGAAATAGATTTTTATTTCGGGGATCATGTCGGTTACAGTCTACGAGGCCCAACCCATCGTAACTTGTTCTTCTCTCGAGTAACCAATCCTCCCAAGTCTATCTTCGAAAGACGGTTCTTAAATAAATCAACCACGACTATCGCTGTTAAAGTATTTAGTATAAAGCAGGAAAAACCCGACTCAGAAATTGTCTAAAAATAGAATCGCTTCTGATTTTATCTTTCCTTAGCGGACCGCCGCTAAGAGTGTTCATAGGAAGTCGAAATTTGCCACAGGCCGATCCTTCCTCCCAACTGTGTTTTTAAGCGAATTCAGACCAAAGAGCCCTTTTTTATATGAAAACGATTAAAAACTTTTAGTAAGGCCGATTGCCAAACTATCTAAACAGAAAGATAAAAATGATTTCCCAAAAAGAATTTAAGCAAGTTCAATTCTCACGAATCGAATTGACTTGGCTGGTTCTTGGCTTAAAGGATTTAGCTAAGCATGATATTGATTATCATACTTAACTTGATTTTTAGAAAAGTAATAAAATAACATAAAATAAATGGAACAAGAAAATAAAGAAAAAAAAACTTTTATTAAAGCTAAAAACTATTTACAAAAGAAAAGCTAAAAAAACTCAAAGCTAAGAAGATGATCACTCAAATGATTGATGATCTAAGCCTTTACCAAGGGTGGTATTTATAGGCTTAGATTTACAAAGATAAAGTGATGAGATAATTTAAAATAATAAACAAAAGATAAATAATTCAAATGTTTTGAAATTTAAATGCAGGAATCTAATCGGATAAGCTGATAACATCTTCCAGAACGTTCCAGAAGCTTCTAGAAGTCGCCACGTCACTACCACGTCAGACGCGCCGTGCCCGGTGTCGTGCCCATGATGCCAGTCATGACAGAATTATAATAAAAACTGCAGAAATGCCCCATTTTCACTACTATTTTCAGAATTGGATCTCTGCACAAAATATAACGAAAACAACATGTATTAAGCAGCAAGATGTCCAAATAACTAGAAAAATAGCAAATGAAATATGTCATATTTGAGAACTCATCAAATTCCCCCTCACTTGTCTCATACTTGTCCTCAAGTATGTCCGAAAATGATATTAACCAAGAATGCATTCTTCAAGCCATCACAAGTATCAAGCATAATTATAATAGTTCAAGTGCAAAAGAAATACCATGAAAGAGACACAAATCAAACCAAGTGGATATAAGCAAAGAACAGTCTTTCATTCTTTCAATCGTCTATCAAGTAGTAATCAAATCCTAACCTAGTCTTAATCCTCACCAAGGTACACTCAAGAGCACTCAAAGTGTTTAAAGGTAAATGTGAAGCAAAAGCACTCTAAGTCATGCATGAACAAAGGTTTCCATAAGCTTGTAACAAGTTCAATTCTCCACTACTTTATTAGAATCGAAGTGCAAAAATCATTAGGTCTTTTATTCAAGGTGTAATGTGGGTTTAGAAAAAGGATAAAAAGATGGAAAGGAAATAATCAAAGAAATGATCAATGCAAGATTTTTCAAACAACAATCAATGAAAACAAATGAGGAGCTTAAAGATGGGCAAGCAACATACATTTCCCTTGTTTTTCGAAACTATTTTTTCTTTTCCTTTATTTTTTTCTTTCGAAGCAATTGCTTCTTTTTATTCTCTTTTTTTTCTTTTTTTCCTTTTTTTTCGGAAAAATTCTGCCCTTATTCGAATTGCAGCCCCATTTGTCTAACAATACAATTCTAGCATTTGATCAATCAAAAAGTTTGGTTGAGGGTTAAGCCAAAAAAATTGGGTGTAAGGCCAACAAAAGGCTCACTAGGCGATGAGAAAGGGTAAAATGGAGTGAAAGGGATGGAAAAGGTTAAAGCCTAATGCCTAAATCATTTTGAAGCACATCGTTCTTAGTGTAGTCTCGAATTGTAAGCAAGCCACAAGTTCTAGATTCCTAAAATTCAAGATGACACTCTCAAGTAAAATAAATGAGCATAATATGAAGAATGCATGCTCAAGGCTCAAATCTTACCAAAATTGGGCTAATTTTATTAAGCTAGGTGAGAAATCCAATTATCACAATCAAGGCAAATTGAAAAGAAATGTCAAACTATCATTATACTCATGCCATTTGATTATCAAAATGTCACCATTCAAATATTTATATGCACTATCACAATTATAACATGCTGGACAGCAAGCAATGACAAAGAAAATATTTTCTCAAAGTTAAACCAAAATCAAACATATATCAGATAAGCATGGCAAGTGGTTTGCTACCCTCCCCCTCACTTAAATGAATTGCCCCAATTCACAAAAATTAAAGAAATAAAGAGAAAATAAGGGCAAAAGATACTCCCCGTGAATGATGAAAATGAGTCCGCCGTTGACATTGACTGGAATGACGGTGATGGAGATCGTAGGGGAGGTGGACGGTGACTGGAGCTCGGTCCGGCGGTGCTGTTGGAGAGCTGCGAACGACGGCAGGCGGTTGGGGAGAAGGCGGAGGTGTAGTGGAAGCCGTATGAGTGGGGTTCTCGACCGGGGCTGGGGGCTTGCCGTCGTCGACCACCGCGGCGTGGAGGAGGTGCGGGGACATGGTGAATTGCGGCTGAGTGAAACAGATGGGTGTGTTTTGTTAGGGTTTGGTGGGTTTGTGGGAAAGAAAAAAATGGGAAAAGAGGGGAAAATGAAGGGTGCAAAGGGCATGGGCTAAAGTGCTTCCTGTGTGAAAAGAAAAATCCTGCATAAAATTTATTAAGGTAAAAAAAAGAAAGAAAATAAAAAATGAAACATAAATTAAATTATTAAAAAGGAAGAAAAAATTAACGAAAAATAAACCAATGGGTTGCCTCCCATTTAGCGCTTTGTTTAATGTCGTTTAGCTCGACGACCTTTGCTGTGGGTTTTCCTGGTCATAAAAAAAATAAAACAAAATCAGTCAAAAATGCCGAAAGTAAATCTCCCCGGCAACGACGCCAATTTTGACAAGTCGTCGTTTACCCGTCAAAATAAATAAATAAATTAACCTCTTTCGACTAACAATAAAATAAAGAAATTAAGTAGATATAGGGAAAGAGGGTCGATCCACAGGGAGATTTTTCAGTTTAGTGACTTGATCACGTTAGCCTTTCTGTCCAGGAATGTCTGCAAGTAGGCGTTAAAAGGAAAATGGGGGGGGGATGTTTGAAATGTTGAGAAGAAAATAAATAAAGTGCGGATAATAATAAAGAAAATTCAAGAATGCAAAATAGCCTCGAACCAGCTCCTTCAATTCTTTCGATCACTGAAATAGATTTTTATTTCGGGGATCATGTCGGTTACAGTCTACGAGGCCCAACCCATCGTAACTTGTTCTTCTCTCGAGTAACCAATCCTCCCAAGTCTATCTTCGAAAGACGGTTCTTAAATAAATCAACCACGACTATCGCCGTTAAAGTATTTAGTATAAAGCAGGAAAAACCCGACTCAGAAATTGTCTAAAAATAGAATCGCTTCTGATTTTATCTTTCCTTAGCGGACCGCCGCTAAGAGTGTTCATAGGAAGTCGAAATTTGCCACAGGCCGATCCTTCCTCCCAACTGTGTTTTTAAGCGAATTCAGACCAAAGAGCCCTTTTTGATATGAAAACGATTAAAAACTTTTAGTAAGGCCGATTGCCAAACTATCTAAACAGAAAGATAAAAATGATTTCCTAAAAAGAATTTAAGCAAGTTCAATTCTCACGAATCGAATTGACTTGGTTGGTTCTTGGCTTAAAGGATTTAGCTAAGCATGATATTGATTATCATACTTAACTTGATTTTTAGAAAAGTAATAAAATAACATAAAATAAATGGAACAAGAAAATAAAGAAAAAAAACTTTTATTAAAGCTAAAAACTATTTACAAAAGAAAAGCTAAAAAAACTCAAAGCTAAGAAGATGATCACTCAAATGATTGATGATCTAAGCCTTTACCAAGGGTGGTATTTATAGGCTTAGATTTACAAAGATAAAGTGATGAGATAATTTAAAATAATAAACAAAAGATAAATAATTCAAATGTTTTGAAATTTAAATGCAGGAATCTAATCGGATAAGCTGATAACATCTTCCAGAACGTTCCAGAAGCTTCTAGAAGTCGCCACGTCACTACCACGTCAGACGCGCCGTGCCCGGTGTCGTGCCCATGATGCCAGTCATGACAGAATTATAATAAAAACTGCAGAAATGCCCCATTTTCACTACTATTTTCAGAATTGGATCTCTGCACAAAATATAACGAAAACAACATGTATTAAGCAGCAAGATGTCCAAATAACTAGAAAAATAGCAAATGAAATATGTCATATTTGAGAACTCATCAAATTCCCCCTCACTTGTCTCATACTTGTCCTCAAGTATGTCCGAAAATGATATTAACCAAGAATGCATTCTTCAAGCCATCACAAGTATCAAGCATAATTATAATAGTTCAAGTGCAAAAGAAATACCATGAAAGAGACACAAATCAAACCAAGTGGATATAAGCAAAGAACAGTCTTTCATTCTTTCAATCGTCTATCAAGTAGTAATCAAATCCTAACCTAGTCTTAATCCTCACCAAGGTACACTCAAGAGCACTCAAAGTGTTTAAAGGTAAATGTGAAGCAAAAGCACTCTAAGTCATGCATGAACAAAGGTTTCCATAAGCTTGTAACAAGTTCAATTCTCCACTACTTTATTAGAATCGAAGTGCAAAAATCATTAGGTCTTTTATTCAAGGTGTAATGTGGGTTTAGAAAAAGGATAAAAAGATGGAAAGGAAATAATCAAAGAAATGATCAATGCAAGATTTTTCAAACAACAATCAATGAAAACAAATGAGGAGCTTAAAGATGGGCAAGCAACATACATTTCCCTTTTTTTTTCGAAACTATTTTTTCTTTTCCTTTATTTTTTTCTTTCGAAGCAATTGCTTCTTTTTATTCTCTTTTTTTTCTTTTTTTCTTTTTTTCCTTTTTTTTCGGAAAAATTCTGCCCTTATTCGAATTGCAGCCCCATTTGTCTAACAATACAATTCTAGCATTTGATCAATCAAAAAGTTTGGTTGAGGGTTAAGCCAAAAAAATGGGGTGTAAGGCCAACAAAAGGCTCACTAGGCGATGAGAAAGGGTAAAATGGAGTGAAAGGGATGGAAAAGGTTAAAGCCTAATGCCTAAATCATTTTAAAGCACCTCGTTCTTAGTGTAGTCTCGAATTGTAAGCAAGCCACAAGTTCTAGATTCCTAAAATTCAAGATGACACTCTCAAGTAAAATAAATGAGCATAATATGAAGAATGCATGCTCAAGGCTCAAATCTTACCAAAATTGGGCTAATTCTATTAAGCTAGGTGAGAAATCCAATTATCACAATCAAGGCAAATTGAAAAGAAATGTCAAACTATCATTATACTCATGCCATTTGATTATCAAAATGTCACCATTCAAATATTTATATGCACTATCACAATTATAACATGCTGGACAGCAAGCAATGACAAAGAAAATATTTTCTCAAAGTTAAACCAAAATCAAACATATATCAGATAAGCATGGCAAGTGGTTTGCTACCCTCCCCCTCACTTAAATGAATTGCCGCAATTCACAAAAATTAAAGAAATAAAGAGAAAATAAGGGCAAAAGATACTCCCCGTGAATGATGAAAATGAGTCCGCCGTTGACATTGACTGGAATGACGGTGATGGAGATCGTAGGGGAGGTGGACGGTGACTGGAGCTCGGTCCGGCGGTGCTGTTGGAGAGCTGCGAACGACGGCAGGCGGTTGGGGAGAAGGCAGAGGTGCAGTGGAAGCCGTATGAGTGGGGTTCTCGACCGGGGCTGGGGGCTTGCCGTCGTCGACCACCGCGGCGTGGAGGAGGTGCGGGGACATGGTGAATTGCGGCTGAGTGAAACAGATGGGTGTGTTTTGTTAGGGTTTGGTGGTTTTGTGGGAAAGAAAAAAAATGGGAAAAGAGGGGAAAATGAAGGGTGCAAAGGGCATGGGCTAAAGTGCTTCATGTGTGAAAAGAAAAATCCTGCATAAAATTTATTAAGGTAAAAAAAAGAAAGAAAATAAAAAATGAAACATAAATTAAATTATTAAAAAGGAAGAAAAAATTAACGAAAAATAAACCAATGGGTTGCCTCCCATTTAGCGCTTTGTTTAATGTCGTTTAGCTCGACGACCTTTGCTGTGGGTTTTCCTGGTCATAAAAAAAATAAAACAAAATCAGTCAAAAATGCCGAAAGTAAATCTCCCCGGCAACGACGCCAATTTTGACAAGTCGTCGTTTACCCGTCAAAATAAATAAATAAATTAACCTCTTTCGACTAACAATAAAATAAAGAAATTAAGTAGATATAGGGAAAGAGGGTCGATCCACAGGGAGATTTTTCAGTTTAGTGACTTGATCACGTTAGCCTTTCTGTCCAGGAATGTCTGCAAGTAGGCGTTAAAAGGAAAATGGGGGGGGGGGATGTTTGAAATGTTGAGAAGAAAATAAATAAAGTGCGGATAATAATAAAGAAAATTCAAGAATGCAAAATAGCCTCGAACCAGCTCCTTCAATTCTTTCGATCACTGAAATAGATTTTTATTTCGGGGATCATGTCGGTTACAGTCTACGAGGCCCAACCCATCGTAACTTGTTCTTCTCTCGAGTAACCAATCCTCCCAAGTCTATCTTCAAAAGACGGTTCTTAAATAAATCAACCACGACTATCGCCGTTAAAGTATTTAGTATAAAGCAGGAAAAACCCGACTCAGAAATTGTCTAAAAATAGAATCGCTTCTGATTTTATCTTTCCTTAGCGGACCGCCGCTAAGAGTGTTCATAGGAAGTCGAAATTTGCCACAGGCCGATCCTTCCTCCCAACTGTGTTTTTAAGCGAATTCAGACCAAAGAGCCCTTTTTGATATGAAAACGATTAAAAACTTTTAGTAAGGCCGATTGCCAAACTATCTAAACAGAAAGATAAAAATGATTTCCCAAAAAGAATTTAAGCAAGTTCAATTCTCACGAATCGAATTGACTTGGCTGGTTCTTGGCTTAAAGGATTTAGCTAAGCATGATATTGATTATCATACTTAACTTGATTTTTAGAAAAGTAATAAAATAACATAAAATAAATGGAACAAGAAAATAAAGAAAAAAAACTTTTATTAAAGCTAAAAACTATTTACAAAAGAAAAGCTAAAAAAACTCAAAGCTAAGAAGATGATCACTCAAATGATTGATGATCTAAGCCTTTACCAAGGGTGGTATTTATAGGCTTAGATTTACAAAGATAAAGTGATGAGATAATTTAAAATAATAAACAAAAGATAAATAATTCAAATGTTTTGAAATTTAAATGCAGGAATCTAATCGGATAAGCTGATAACATCTTCCAGAACGTTCCAGAAGCTTCTAGAAGTCGCCACGTCACTACCACGTCAGACGCGCCGTGCCCGGTGTCGTGCCCATGATGCCAGTCATGACAGAATTATAATAAAAACTGCAGAAATGCCCCATTTTCACTACTATTTTCAGAATTGGATCTCTGCACAAAATATAACGAAAACAACATGTATTAAGCAGCAAGATGTCCAAATAACTAGAAAAATAGCAAATGAAATATGTCATATTTGAGAACTCATCAACGACAATCTGATCTAGCACAATAAAAAGAAGGATAAATTACCTAAATAGCCCTTAAACTATTACTTCACTCATTTTGGCCACCAAAATAAAAATAATTTGTATAATTACACATTTAGTCCTCCACATTTACATTTTTTTCCTCCACTCTACCATCTTCTATATTTACATGTATCCACTCAGCTTCCCATCTGTTTTCTTCCCATTTGTATAATAACAAGTTGGTATGGTGGGACTTGCTCTTAACTTTTTTGTTTTCTACTACGAAATCTTAAACTCACTTGATCGTGCTTGCAATATCGCAAAACAAGTGTTTATTTTCTTCTAATTTATGTTGGTTTCTTGTGTAATTTTGTCTTTATCGACTTGTAACAGGTTATGAACCAGATTATGTTGTTTATTAGATTTATCTTGCTATAACTCTGTATGTTTAAGATATTATAGTAAATTGCTATAATGTAATCATAACCCCAACTCTGAATATATTTATGTAAGTTGGTGGTTTGAGAACCTTTTAACTCATGAATATAATTTCAGAATCTGATTGATACTTGTTATGGTATGGACACTAAGCTTAATAGAAGTTCGAAGGAGTGAATATATCCCCACGTTTCATGTTCATATAACATGTTGCTTTATAGAAGTTTGAAGGAGTGACTATATCTCGACATTATAACTGGTTAGTGATTGTGTTCTGCATTTCATAAAAAGTTATACGTTTTATTGCGGTTTATTAATTTCACCCTACATTTAATGTATAGGTTTTAGATTGTGCTTATGTGAAGATCTTGAAATATTTTCAAGAAGATGAATTGAATGTCTAAATATTGTTTGTCTTCCATCATAAAATGACATGTTCTTCATTTGGCAGTAATTTGATGAGGCTATTACTGAGTTGGATACATTGGGCGAGGAGTCCTACAAGGATAGTACATTGATCATGCAATTTCTTCGGGACAATATGACTCTTTAGACATATGAGTCATCAATGTCTTTTTCTCTCTCTTTATTGAGTTCTTCTACTAGGGCCTTTAATTTTTTTAATTTATTTATTATATTAAAAATGATGTGTCGAAAGTCAACTATCCAAAATAAATTAACTTTTGATAAAACTTGCACATTGCAAGTTGAATTGCATTTTGCTTGAATGTGGTTTTCTATGATTAATGTGTGACTTCTTTGATATAGGATGATGCTGGAGACGAGATTAAAGAAGCTTCTAAACCTGAGTCAGAAGAGGAACAACAGTGACGAACGAGTTTCTCATATGATATGTACTCTATTCTGAATTTATATTGTAGATTTTACTTTTACATAGATGCAATATGGGCTGTTCTAGAAGGTTCTTTTTTTATTCATTCACCAGCACTTGGACATTTTTCACTCTAAAACTTAAATTGACCTTAATTATACAAAACTCGATTCGACCTGAAATTTTCAACAACAAAAAAACCCAACCATATAGGGTCGAGTCAGAAGCCGTGGTGTCTTTGTCAAATGACCATGTCTAGCTATAGAAAGTCATTTAAAGTGAAACCAATCAGTATCACAATGTTATAATAATTTACAAATAAATTTGAATAGAAACTCGAACTGTAACCCCCTTGTCCCGGTCTGGCCGGATGACCGGTCCGAGTGGGCCACACGGGAAAAACCGAAGCGAAACCCGTTAAGGTTCCCCCTCGGTTAGCAACCCTATTTTTTTCTTTCCTTTTAATCTTGCCACATTCCAACCCCAAACCACATTCAAACAACCCAATTTTAATCTTGACTAAAGGCATCTTAGTACCTATGTGTTTTTCTCTTTAAAAATGCCAACAAAGTTCAAACAGTGCATTTTTAAGTAAAGGTTTCGAAACCTCTCAAATAGTTTCGAAACCTAGACTGGCAGTAAGGTCTGGAACCCAGATTTCTGCAAAGGTTTCGAAACCTTACCCATGGTTTCGAAACCCTCTTCCATGGTTTCGAAACTTTCCTCAAAGGTTTCGAAACTTAGGCTGGCAGTGAGGTCTGGAATCTCAGATTTTGCAAAGGTTTCGAAACCTTCCTCAAAGGTTTCGAAACTTAGGCTGGCAGTAAGGTCTGGAATCCCAGATTTCTGCAAAGGTTTCGAAACCTTACCCATGGTTTCGAAACCATTGTGCAGGGGAGCACTTACTGCTTAACTCTAAAGACTTTCCATGGAAAAAGAACATAAGGAGCATACATAGCCATACATAAAGAGCTTAAAAAGGGCTAAAGGCACACAACACCAACAAACCAAGTCTAGAGGCATACGTCCTAGATTTAAACAAACACAAACATACTCAAACATACTCAAGGCATGAATATGAACAATCATACATACATGGTAAATTACACCTTAAGAACCTTTCATACAAGCATGCTTGAAGACATTGAAAGACAAAACACCATTCATCACATAAAGGTTTACATGCCACCAAGCAATATTTATAGGTTAAACAAGGCATCCAAGAATCAAACCAATATCGACATACATCAAAACTCAAATCATCAATACTTATCCCATTGCTTAACTATTACATTCTATTACTTAAAATTTATACATTGAGCTCACCAAAAGCAACACTTGGAGACCTTTCCTTGCCTTTGCCACCCACAAGCTATTTATCTACATTGTCGAACAAAAGAGAGCGTAAGCATAAAAGCTTAGTGAGGGTAAGCTCATAAAACAAACCTTCGACAATGCAGGGTCCAAGCACGAGCAATTTCCATAATGAAATGCATGTTCTTACCTCCGATCCACATAAGCCAAAATAATCATAAAGCATGAACATATAATCAACATTATGCCATGCTCAACAACCTATAAGCTCAACGTACAAAGGCACATAACTCAATGCATTAACCACATCATATATCAATTCATAAGGGCATCACATTTCGCATCTTATAAGCATATATACATAATCTCATATTGGTATACACATACAACCTCATATTGGCACCTAGCTATGACTCGAATACGCGAATAACCCGTTAGAACGCATTTCCAACAACAACATTACTTCGGTGGGATTCCACTCATCACCGGTCCTTGCATGGGCGGGATTTCACTCATCACCACATGCCCTACGGATGGGATTCCATTCATCATCACGTAGAAATATATAAAAGCTTCCGGTGGAATATTACATCACCGTACTCCTCCTTGGTGCCTTAACGCCACCAAGGCCACGTACGTTTTTTACTCAATTTGTGTGCATACTAGTGCCAATATAAATCAAATTCCACAACCTTTCACAATATAAATTTTAATATCATTTTCGTGCTTAGCACGTACTCACCATGATTCTCCAACAATCATGCAATCCACCTCATAACCTCATTTCACAAACCAACATCACATGTATATCATCCAAACCATTGTCACATCACATATCCACATATATGTATCCATATTATATTTGTTACCAACATACATTTAACAACGCATTAAGCCCTACCTCAACATAAATGTATATCACACTATACTCAATCATCACAACACAAACCATCACGAGGCATAGCATCGATTAAAGAGTTCATCCAAGGTCTCAAACTAAAGTTTAGGATTAGGCTACCACCCTAATCCTAACTCTAAGTGGGTCTACCAAGCCCAACCTAGTCCACATGCTTGAACCAACCACTTAAAAACCGATTTAAAAACATTAACCACTCACATCTACCTCCAAGCTCAACTACCAAGCAAACATCACCTTCAAGCTTCCGAATTTCTTCCCGAAGCTTCTCCAACGCAAGTTCTCGCTTCTAAACAACCTCAATACAATTCAAATAATCCTCAAATCAGCTCAACATCAAAATACCAACCCGGAATACAAATTCAAATATCAAACTCAACATTTCAAGTCATGACCAAACCCCCAACTTTATCTAATCCAAACAGCCCATAATCCTTGCTCAAAACCCAAGTTTCCAACACATTTTATACTCACAAATGATTGCTAAATTCAGCCACAACATCAACCCATAGGTGCAAGCCAAGCTCCAACAATTTCCAACCCAAACAATCACCAAAATTCCCATTTTCGTACTCCTATTTTACCCAGCAGAAAATTTCATTTTCAAGCACCCAAATGACATCTAAATGGTCTCGAAACATCCCCGTAGCATACATATACCATCAGCCCTCTAATTACACCATAAAACTCACCAAAAACCAACTTTTTGACACCTTAAAAATGGGTCTAAGAACCCACTTCGGATTTTCAACAAAACTCAACCAAATTAATATATGTTGCACCTTTTAACATGAATAAACAAAACCTCAACTCAATTTATCAAGACAATATGAAAAACCCCTTAAAAATCCAAACTTTAAATCAAACCCTAATTTTCAAAAGTTCATATCTTTGAAATTCAAGACCATGTATGGATAGATAATAGAGAGGAGAGTGATAATATGATTTTACCTTTCAAAACCACCTTGAAATGAAGTTGTAATCAAATGGAATAGTAGTTTGAAAGTTAGAGAGAGTTTGAAGATGGGTTTGGTGTTTCTACTTTGGAAAAATGGGAAAAGGGGAAGAAGATGACAACTTTTATTAGTTGTCATCCTTTTAAAATCTTTTGGAGAAAATTGCAACATAGGCCCTCCCTCTTTAATAAAGCTCAATTACATCACAATTTAAGTTGAATTTATTTTAATTAATTTTATTGACTCGGACTACAAACCCGACTAACTCCTAGCCCCAAAATACGGGTGTTATACGAACAACTCGACTTGCCTAAAAAATAATCAAATATAATGTGAATGATAAAATAAAATTCGTCGATTTTACTAACTCTCATGAGTTAATTTTAATATATAATTTAGACACAATACCAAAATCTGTTTGATCGAATACTCTTTGATATTGTATCATAAAGTAATTAAAAGTTTTTTGTCCTTCCGGTTCTTTAGGGTTTTGCCCTAACTAATTTGGACTAACTCGCGTCGCACACCTGAATTTGGTTGGTAAGTCTCCCAGTATAAATTTTCTGCATACACAAAACCTCAAACTTAAAACCTACTTAAGTGATATCAAGCTGCTTACTACTTAGACCAGTTGGTACGAGTTAATTTAAAATGATTAAAAAAGCCTTTTGAGACCCAAATGCATACGTGTGATGCGTAGACTTCCAATGTCAAGCATTCAACGAGTGAGAAAATGGGGAAATAAATGTATTTAGTTGTATTTGGACTGCTTCAAAGGGTATATGTTGGGGGAAAAATACTTTTCAAAGCCAACGTGATGGATTAGTTAAGCCAGTCCAATAAGAAATTTATTTTAAATTAATTCAAAATTTTACTTAAAATGTATATTTATTTGATTTATATTATTTTTATAATTAACTATATTCAACTTATTAATTATCTAATCCGAATTACATATTTGAAATATTCATTATGAGACAATCCTTTTAATTTAATTACTTTATTTATAATATCAGAATTTAAAATTTTAATCTAACGCCTCAATTCTCTATATCATCTGATTGATAATATCGATATATTACATAATTTAACAATAAAATGGAAAAACATTGGACACCATGATTTCCCGTTAAACACGCCATCTACAATCATTCCCCATGTCTCCAAAGTCAACAACCATTTTATCTACCAATTATAACTATATCTGATCATCACTTAGTGGTCTAATTATTGTTTAGTCCTTCTACTATGTTAAAATTCGATATTTAGCCATTTTACTTTGATTTGATATGATTTAATCCGTCTATTTTTGGGCTAACCATTAGTATCCAATTTATTAATTGATTAATCTGGATCAAATACTGCAGAAGCTCGTTATGGGGGCGACCCTCCCAACCTAATTTACTCCATTTATAATGTCAGAATTCGAACATCTGAGCTTGCTTAAGGGATCTAGTAGGGGTGGGCAAAAATACCCGACCCAATTGACCCGACCCGAAAACTCGACAACCCGAACTTAAAATGTCGGGTAATTCTCGGAAAAAAATTACCCAACCCGACAAATTTACCGGGACACGGGCCGAAAGTTTCCTCTTAACGGGTACCCGACCCGACCCGATAAAAATTAATATATATTTTTTTATATTTAAAATTATATTTTTATTTTATGTTTCTTAATATTTTCACTCTAAAATTAAGTTTAAATCCTTACATTTTTCTATGTTTGTATTATATTTTTAAGTTTTAAGTTTAATTTTTTTTAATTTTTTTGTGTTTAAAATGTGATTTTTTTTGTTTTATAATTAAAAAAATAAAAAAAATAGGAATCGGGTACCCGAATTTTACGGGTACCCGGATATAATGGGCCGGGACACGGGCCGCTTAATGAGGTACCCGGATGAACCGAGTCCCCGAATCTCGAGTACCCGACAATTCCCACTCCTAGGATCTAGTGTCTCATCTCACTAGACCAGTTGATCGTTTTAATGGCAGTATTTAATGGTTTTATTAATTTGGATCACTAATAACAATATACAAAAATGGAAGATTAAATCATGTCATAGTAAAGGGACTAAAACACTAATTAAGTTTTCTTTGTACTAGGACCCCCACAGTTTATAACTATTCTTGTTTCATCCCTTACCTGTCAACAACATCCGAAGAAAAATCAACTACAAAAACAAACGCCACCACCAGGCCACCAATTTCCTAAAGAATCCTCTCTTTTGAATCTTCCAAAAGAAAAATCTTCAATGGAAGATTACAGCAGATCAAGATCATACGGAAATGGGATGATGCAGTTGGAAACCTACCGCGAGGCACCGCCACCAAGGCCCGGCTCCTATGAGCTCAGGTCCTATAGTGTTTCCTATGCACAATCCCAGGTGGCGGCTAACAACAACAACAACATGGGGGACAACAGCAACAACAGGGACTTGAAGTTGAAGAAAGTGAAGAGCACTTCTGGTTCATCTTCTTCGAAATCATGGAGCTTTGCTTCGGACCCTGAGTTCCAAAGGAAGAAAAGGGTGGCTAGCTACAAGATGTATAGCGCTGAAGGTAAGGTCAAAGGGTCCTTGAGGAGGAGCTTTAGGTGGCTTAAAGATAAGTACACACAAGTTGTCTATGGCTGGTGGTGATTGTTGCAGTTTGGTTGAATTGAATTTGAATCCTTTTTGCTTTTGTGTTTTGTTGTCTTGCTTTGTATCCAAGGTGTTTGTGAAAAAAACCCAGAAAGTTTCAGTTTTTAAAAAAAGGATGGTTTTTGATTGATTATTGATGTGGTTGACCACATGTGGACTAACTTGACTGTAAGTTTGGTTCATTCTGCTCTATTACCTGAGGGGAAAAAAAGCTTTCTAGGTGTATCTTTACATGTTAAAATCCTTTCAAATTCTTGATGTTCTTAGCTTTCTTGTAGTCTTTGAGTAGCTTAGACAATAGATTTTGTTCCTTATTGATCGGTTTGAACTTTTGGGTATTTTCTAGTCATACGGTATGCTGCATATATGTAGTGGTTCATGGTTTCATTTTCCTATAGAACAAATCCCCGTCGAGTTGCTTAAGGTTCTGTTTTCGAATGATTTTAAAACGAAATTTTAAGTGAAAAGCGGTTAGAACGTTAGTTTGAAGAGAAGCTGAAAATTTTAACACTTCTAAAAGCTTGGTTTGGAGAGTAAATCAGGTACAGAAACTGGTTAAAAAAACGTGATTTTTTATTTTTCGTTGGCACTTCAAAAGCTTATTTAAAACTTGTTCCTGAACGGGCCTAACTCTTTGTTGACACAAAATTTCTTATTCAAGCCTGGACAATCCTTCTTCCTTAGCTCATGATAAAAAAGAAGTATATTGCATAAATGATCATTAAACTATTTCAAAAAAATGTAAAATGGTAACCAACTTTCAAAACTTATATAATGAGCATTAAACTTTATTTCGTTACAAAATAGTCATTGAGTTGTTCACTGTCGTTAAATGGATGATGTGGCAGTTACAAAATTTTTTATAATAGCATATTTAATGAGGGATAAATTTAATGATTTTTTAAATAAGACTAAATTTATTGAATGTGTAAATATAAAGAGTTAAATGTGTTATTATACAAATTTTTGTAACTACCAAGTCACCAACAATTGTTAGCCGCTCAGTCCCTATTTTATAACAAAAATTAAAGTTTAATTTCTATTATGTGATTTTTGAAAGTTCAATGAGTATTTTATATTTTTTAGGATAATTTAGTGGTCAATGTGTACTTTACCCAAAAACTGTATTTGGTTCATAGTTTCATTTTCCATTGGATAAGTTTTTGAACCTTTTGCTGCTAAAAATACAAAGGAGCTTTGGGCCTCCAAAGGGTACAACACTTGTACCATAAATCACCATTTGTTAGTCAAATTTTTGTTGAAATATAACGATAAGTATAAGATAAAAGACACCAAAATATACGTTGACCAAAAAAACATGAGTAGGGGAGTAGAAATTCACTAATATCGAATAATAAAAATAATAAGAGGATTGTAACTTAGTACGATTTGTGGGAATAATAACTCTAGTCACATCCACCACATATCCCCATTGTTCCACGAAATTTTCCTGCAATATAGTTTTATGAAATTTTCGGTAAAGGAAGTTGGTGACCTGATGACAGGGGAGCCGGCGACCGAAGTCCCGGTGAACGACGACTGTAACTATAACGGTCCTAAAACAGCGAAATTTTTTGTTGGGTAAGTTTTGACCCACACGAAAAACGTAACGATCTGAGCACTGTCTCAGAAAGAGGCTCGGTGAAATAGACATGTCTGTGAAGATGCAGACTATCCACACCTGGACAGAAAGACCCTATGAAGCTTTTCTACTATGACCACAATAGTTGATTTCTTTTTGTCAAAGACATCAAACTCCTTACCACTTAATTCAATCAACAATAATATTTTTTTTAATTATTTCCTTAATATGTCGGTTTTGAAATTAGATAAATTAAACTCGAATTTTCATTTTTAGTTTAAATACTTCTTAGATTCCTATCAGGTTCGAGTTCCGTCCCTAGTTGTACCAACTATTGCTACATACTTGAGCCCTCTAGAATAATTTTAACATAATCCTTTTTGCATGTACCCATTATTTGTAGGTGTGACCACTTGGGATGCCTGCAAAGATTTCTTATTCTTAAAAAATATTCAGGTTAATTGCATCATACATTCCCAAACTGCAAACAAATTTCAAGTTAGTCCCCAAACCTTAAAAAGCTTCTAATTGAATCTTTTAGTTGGAGTTGGATACATATCTGTTTTTTCATACTTATTTTTTGTGGCAGTAAAATGGTGAAATGTCACCAAGTGACATCTAACAGAAAAGTTAAAAGGTTGATTGGCTAAAGGACATGATAGTTTGAGGACTTAATTAGAAAGGATTAAGTATTGAGATTAATTTACAATTTATCCAATAGTTTTGGGACATCGGTGCAATTAACCATTAGTATTCTCGATTTCACCCACCATTACCTTACAGAAAGAACAATACTATGTTAGAATGAAAGGTATATTGGTCCAAATGGTAAGCAGATTCATATTAATTTGGCAGATCTCAAGTTCGAGGTCTTGTGTATGCAGAAAATACTCATTGGGAGACTCACCTGCCAAAACTAAGTATGTGAAGTTGGTCGTTTCAGATTAGTCAGGGTGAAGCCCTGGAACCGAGAGTACAACAATATATATATATATATATATATATATATATATATATATATATATATATTTGTGAAACAATCAACTCACACAACTAAAAAATGAGAGGACAATAATGGAAGAGACTATATGTATGGAGATGGAAACAATATCTGATTCTCAGATGAAAAATAGGTGTCAAAATGAAAGGGAGGGTCCCCAGTCCCCATAGTCTTTTCATGGGGTACCCCGACACCATAGTCCTTATTTGGCAGAAAAAAAGAGTGATGGGAAACCTCTGCAAATCACTCATGGTATGTCTGGTGAACAGTAAGTGGCTTTTGGGATGTTGCAGAGCAGGCAATGGAGAGAAGATGGACCCTGGTGCAACCAGCATCCACCTCCAACCAACCAAGGTCCACCATTAGTGAAGTGAATGTTCCATAAACAAAAACCAGGCAATCATGGGCCACTCCTTGCCATGAAGTGGCATTACTACCAATGGAAATAGGCTGGCCTGTTCCATTTTCCTGGTTTTGAAATGACAGATAACAGCAAACTAAACATAAAGCAATAACCGATGTCGGTTGAGTCGAGTGTAAGGAATTTAATGTGCCTTAAGGTCACAGATTCGACTACACGGGTCTCAATTCGTTTTGCTTAGCCACTAGGGAGAAAGTTGAAGCAATAATGAAAAAGATGATTGAGGCTTTTTTAATGCATTTTCTATTTCACTACTTTTTTATGGCATCAACTTAGGATTGTTGGCATTGGAATATCATTCAAGAACTTGTAGAATTTATCACTGTCAAAAGTAATGCAGAACCAAAATGTTCCACTTCGAACCCCACTAAGGGAATGAGCCAAAGCCAAAAATATCACCTTAAATCTATTAGAAAGTGGGAAATATAAAAGGTGGTAACTGAGATAGAATGATTGCTTGGGCACTAATCTCAAGGAATAACTCTCTTTAGAGATTAGACCTAAAGGTGACCCCATGGCCATATGGTCGGTCATTCTTGTAGCAAAACATTGTCAAAAGATGTATGGATCAGCTGTCAACAAGCAACTTTACCCTATGCCCCATTCCCTTCAGTAAATGTAAAAACGGTTCGAATTTCGACTTTAGTTTCCCCTGAAGAAATGCCTTACAAAGCCAAATTTTGGCTTTAAATACCTATAACTATCACCAAGATACCCAGGTAGTAGTTAAAGTTAACCCAAATTTAGGTCCTTGAGATTCTTCAACTTTACTGCTAAATTCATAAGATGTCCCTGGCTAAGGCACGGCGGGGCCGTCTCACCATACCTTATAGAAGATTCTGCAATATACTTTTTGCATTACAAAGAACTTTTGTTTCCGATATGTAGTAATAGTAGTAGTAGTAACAGCTTAATATGACTATAGAATGAGATCTGATGGCAACTTGGTTGGCCATAAATCAGTGCATGTCTGTGAAAAAAACAGCTAAGATGGTTTTAATAGAATCAAATCCCTTTTTATGGTGATAAAAGTACGCGGTAAACGACCAACATGTGGCCCATTCAAAGAGAGTTTTGTCGTTCATAACTCAATGATTATGAATCACATCAGGAATCAAAAGAAGGGGAAACCTACCAACAATGCTTCATTGTGCATTTAGTTGATTGGGATAATCGCCAAGCTGCTCCATCTGCCAGCTTTCTTGAGGAGCCACATGTTCATGGGAAGGTTTGTATTGCTGCAAAATTTAAGTACAAATTTTAGATAATCATAATCCAAGGCTTAGGCAGATTATTGTAACAAATACACCTGTTTCACTATGTGTTTCTCGGAATGTTTCGGAATGTTAAGATTGACAAGCTAGCCATTTCTTTAACTGCGTGATCTGGAAAAAAATGTTTAGATAAAGTTCATACCTCCATCTTCTCCATAAGTTCTTTGGCTGTTGGAGCAGAGACAATTATATGCCTAGCACCTGGCTTGATGAAACCCTCGTTAACACCATTGTCGAATAACGCGAGCAAATTATTGTAGTAACCATCAACATTCAGCAAACCAACCTGCGTCAAGATTAATTTACACGGTTCTATTAACAAATATCAACATAGCAAGCTTAATTCTTCGAACTTGATGAATGATTCCTTACTGTTTTCTTATGTATTCCAAGTTGGGACCATGTTATCATCTCCAGCAACTCTTCCATTGTTCCATATCCACCTAAAACACCAAATTTTCATGTTAGAACTAGTTAGATTATATCATTTAAAAACACGACTAGTTCACCAAAGTTTTCCTTTTTTTAATCTCTAGCATGGCAACAAAGGCCAAGGAGTTTTTACCAGGAAGAGCAACAAAGGCATCGGATTCTCGGGCCATTGCAGCTTTGCGCTCATGCATGTCTGAAACTGTTCTCACTTCTCCGACTGTTTCTCCTGATATCTGTCAATATTATCCAGGATTAAGCATAAAGAAAGCATCAATTGAAATTAAAGATATTCCGCCAAATTCTTGCACCAATGAGCAACATCAAGTATTAGTAATGCACCAAATCCGGCGAGGTGAACGATGAAACTATATAAAACCTTTCTAACCGTGAATGCAGAAAGCCGAAAACCAAAGATTTACCAGTTAAGATGATATTAAACAAGACACTTGCACCCAATATTCAATAAACAAGATTTACAACATGTGGATACAAGTACAGATACCTCAAGAGGCATGAGAGCTTTCGGAATTATCCTGCATGTAAAGAACAATTGTTTTACTTAGTAATACACCTAATGTGAAACAAGAAGGAAGCTGCCTGCAACTTGTAACAGATTAATGCAAGTTTCTTACATACCCAAGAACATGACAGCCTCCATCATGTACTGTCTTGGAAATCAAACCCATCAACCCAACACTTCCTCCCCCATAAACCAAGTCTATCTTCCTCTTAACCTATGATCAAATCAAAACACCACAAATAAGCAAAAAGTAAAGTCCACAAATTGTTGAAAGAAATTAGACAATTTAGGCATAGAAGTCAAGGTAAATAAAACCAGAAAAAGACCCAATTTTTCCCCAAATAACAAACATCAAAAACTTCAACTTTCAACTCATGTATAGTCAGCAAGGAACAACCTTTGATGGTAAAGCACAGCAAACAGAGCAACCTCAATTCAGTACACGAAACACCAAATGTACAAACTCCAGCAAAAATCTCATCTTTTTCACTAGAAACCAACACCCAATACTCTAAAACAATCACCCCAATTCCATAAAAGACAAGACATATGCTAAAACATTAAAAACTTCATCTTTTGAAAGCAAAAACACAAACTTTGCTCTCTTTTTCTGAAACTAATGTGTATAGAAATAGTGTTGGAGTGAAAAGAAAAGGCAAACCAGTTCCTTTCCCAATTCAAGAGCAGCATCGCTGAAGATTTTTCTATGACCGGAGTTGCTTCCACAGAAAACACACACCCTTTTGAACTTGCTTCTGGCTCTATCTTCTTCCATTAACAAATATGTGTATCAGTTTTTGTTTTTATTACAATCTTAAATCATTGAATTTTGCTAAAGAAAACAAAAAAGCAATAGCCTTCCCCCTTTGAAGAGATAAAGATTGTCCTCCTGACAATGAAAAAACTGAAGAAAGCACAGAATTTAATCATATATATTATATATTAATTTTATTATATACGAGAAATTGTGGAATAAAATTATTAACGGAGGCTTAAACTTTACAAATAGGTTAAAAGGGTAACGACATCTATGAATACGTGGCCTTTTCAGGGTAAATTATCATATTCGTCACTAAATTATGAAGTCAATTTTATCTTGATCACTAAAATTTTTTTTATCAATTAGGTCATTATACTTTCAATTTAGTTTCAATCAAACCAACAACTATTAACATGTGACGTAATTGTCGACCTGGCAGTTAAATTTCTTTTGCATAATAACACATTAGGTTTTCATTACTTATACATTCTATCAATTTGTATAATTAATATATAATTAATATTTGAGTTTAAGTGCATCATATGTCCTCAAACTATGACACTTATTCTATATTGGTTCCTAGACTTTTAAACATTCCAATTGCATCATCAAACAATGACCCTCATTCTAAATTGATCCTCAAACTTTTAAATATTTCAATTTATCCCCAAAATATAAACCTCATTCTAAATTAATCCCCAAACTTTTGAACATTTCAATTTCATCCTCAAATTATCATTTATTACACATCATATTATTACATAATAGGCATCGATGCTTACATGAAAATTAATAGTTTTATAAAGACTTCATTAACATGACATATGATTAGTATATACAAATAATTTGAAGATTTTGGAAATGAAATTGGAACGTTCAAAAGTTTGGGGACCAATTTAAAATGAGAGTTATAGTTTGGAGATGAAATTGAAATGTTCAAAAGTTTAAGGACAAATTTAAAATGAGAATCAAATTTTAAGGATGCAATTGGAATATTTAAAGGTTTAAGGACCAATTTAGAATGAGAGTCGCGACATATAATACAATTAACTCTTAATATTGTAATGGTCTGATTATTGTTTTAGTTCTTTCATTATGCTAATTTTTTATACTTAATCTTTTTACTTTAATTAGCATAATTTTGACCCATCCACTTTTATAATGTAATTAGTAGACTAAATCGATAACAATGTTAATTGTTCTCGTTAAAATTATGATAAATTATTATTATTATTATTATTATTATTATTATTATTATTATTATTATTATTATTATTATTCAATCACAGAGTTGAGGGCTATTGAAATCAAATCAACCATGTTCAAGTAATTTCTTCAAAGGGGAGGGCTATTGTTTTTTTTTTTTTGTTATTTAATCATATATTCTCTACAAGGACCAAAACTATGATTTAACATATACAATATATAGAAAAGAAAGGCCAAAAGTAATTTCTTTTGTATTTTTATCAAAAGTTGTCGGATAATGACCCGTTTGGATCAGTTTACTTGAACTTTAAACTTTCCATTTTAATATTGATTACATAATATATTTTTTTTTCTAGCAAATGATAGAGTTGGCAAAAGATCTTTGGTCTTTTCTCATGTTAAACTCCCACCTTTGGTTATTACTTATTAGTTTGACCGTATTTTGTAGGAGTGTTCATTCCCGAGAAAATCGAGTACTCGATTTATACAGATATCACATATATTGGCCTGTGTTCTAGCTCGTTTTAATTGGGTATCCGTTATTTATGTATTCATAAATTTTGAGTACTTGAAAAATTGAGTAATGGGTATCCGGCTCACATTTTTTATTTATTTATTTTTAAATTTAATTTTTTTTAAAAATCACATAGTAAACACATAAAATTTAAAAATTTATATAATACATAATCCAAACACAAAAATTAGCCATTTGAAGTTAGTTTTAAGATGAACATTTGGATATATATATATATGTATATATATATATATATATATTAAAGTTTATCACCCAGAAGACATTCAAAATATTATTCTCATTTTTTCTTTCGAATCTTGTATTAACAAATTAATAAAAATATATTTTAAAATTTTAAAACTTAAAATTATATAATACAAACATAGAAATAATTTAAAGATTTAAATTTAGTCTTAGGTAAAAATATTAAGGAACCTAAAATAAAAACATAATTTAAAACTAAACAATAAATATATTAAAAGTATCAGGTTGGGTTGGGTACATAGACACCAAAAATTTTCGGCCTAAACCTGGCCTAACTACTCGGGAAAAAAATCTCGGGTCGAGTAATTTTTTTAGCAAAATACCCGCTTTATTCACTCCAAATCGTCGGTTAGTCGAGTCGGGTAGTTTTGAACAACCCTAGTATTTTGTAGTGTCCCACTAAGATTGTTTTTATTGGCTTTTCAAAAGTTAAAACTTTTTAAATATATATTTAAAAATTACTTTATTAGAATTTTTAAAATATATATTTTTCATATTTTATCAATAATAAATTTTAAGTAATTATAAATCAAAGTTAAAAAATTTGACAAAAATGTCAATAAAGGACAAATTTCATGAGACATAAATGTGTATTTTTTGAACTGTCTAATGTGATTACAAAACATTATATGTTCTATAATGTTAGCCCTTTAACAACGCACATGCAGGCAAGCTACTTGAACTCGGGACGCCTAACTCTTCAAATGTGTATTGTATCAGTAAATATAGAGAAATAATATTTTGGCTTAAGTACAAAACAAGTGTTTAAACTATGTCTTTTTTTTAAGAATCGCCTAATTTTTTTTGTTGAAATGAGTGCCTAAAATTTTATTTTTGGCTTATTTTAAAGTTAACTGAAACACCTACTTTAGCACCTATTTCAGCAAAAAAATGAAAGCGATAATGACACCAATGCCCCATGTACTTTGACAGAAACTTCAATGTGGTGCCTAAACTTTGGACGTGTTCAATGTGGTGCCTAAATTTATTTTTATCAATAATAAATTTTAAGTAATTATGAATCAAAGTTGAAAAAATTGACAAAAAAGTTAATAAGGGACAAATTTTATGTGACAGAAAGAATAATAATTAATTTTAATTATATAATTTATTTAGTTATAATAGACCATGACTCTCTTTAAATGTGTATTTTTTAAACTGTTTAGTGTGATTACAAAACATTATATGTTTTATAATTTTAGTCCTTTAACAACGTACATGCAGGCAAGCTACTTGAACTTGGGTCGCCTAACTCTTCAAATGTGTATTGTATCAGTAAAAAATAGAGAAATAATATTTTGGCTTAACTACAAAATAAGTGCTCAAACTATGTCCCTTTTTGCAAGAAACACCTAAAGTATTTTTTGTTGAAATAGGTGCCTAAAGTTTCATTTTTTGCTTATTTTAAAGTCAACTGAGACACCTACTTTAGCATCTATTTCAGCTAAAAATGAAAGGGATAATGGCACCAATGCCCACTGTACTTTGACAGAAACTTCAATGTGGTGCCTAAACTTTGGACGTGTTCAATGTGCTCCATGTAGTTTACTTTTGTCATCTAAAATGCCCCCCGACGCTAATACCGTTATTGCATGATGTGTCATGGACATGTGACACTCTCTTATGATCCACATGTCACTTTTTTGCAAAAAAAATATTTAAAATTAAGGGGTATTACAATAATTTTACCTTTTCTTTTCATAATAAATTAAAAAATAAAGAGAACGAAGGGCATAAGAACAATTTTATCTCTTTTTTTTAAAAAAAATTAACAATTTATTCTCTTCTCTATTAACATTTTAAAATTTCTTTTATTCTTTCCCTAACCAAAATTTTGTTGTGCAAAACTTGTTGGATGTTGACGGGTGACTTGAAAACCGTGACTTCATATCGTTGCTGATTCTGGTTGGACTGGTTGAGATTATAAAGCTGGTCACCACGAGCTTGTTTTTTATTGGTCTCTCTTTCACGACAGAGGCTTGGTGTCGACTAAACGAAAAGAGAAATCATCTCCAGATTAGCCAAATGGAAAACGCCAAAGTCGAGGAAGAAATCGAAAGGCGAGTCGGAAGGATTTTTGGGGCCATGTCTCAAAAAAGGGAGGTTGAATGGGTTGGCAGCCGAGAAAATGAAATTGCAGGTAAAGTCGACAATTCAGCCCAGCTTCTCAGAGCGAGAGAAGGGAGCGAAGAGAACATATAAAGGGAGAAAGGCATGCGTCAATAAGGCAAAGGTAGTGGAGTCCGATGGACCCCAGCCGTTGGGTTTAAACAGAACTACGTCGACTATAAAAATTCTTACCATTGTTGATTGAACTCTCTAGATTGAAGAAATGGAGGGTTGGCGAAGGCATTAGAGAGCTTATGTGGAGAAATTTAGAGTTCGAATGATTGAAATTTTTTGTCGGCAAGGAGAATAAAGCGAAAGATCTAATTTTAGAGAAATGAAAAGGGAAAAGAATGAGAGGGGGAAGAAGATGAATGAAAAAGGAGAAGACAATCTAATATGTAAAACATTCGTTCTAATTTTTTTTCATGAATAATGATAAAATTGTAATAATGCTCTTGTGTTTTTGTAACACCCGGGTTTAGGGGCCGGGTGAAAATAATGTTTTAATATTATTCGGGTTCGGTTTTACAATTTAAATAAATTAAATAATGGTTCGGGTTTTGTTTACAAATAAAACAAAGGTGTTGGACCCAATTTCTAAACTAAGCCCAATAGCCATTCATTAATGGCATTTGTGTAAATATCAAATAAAACCCATTTTTATTACCTTATAATTCAAATAAACCCAAAACCCCCATCATCTTCTTCTTCAAAAGCAAAACCCACGACAAAGAGGAGAAGCTTACCTCTTGTCACTTTTTCATCATCTTTCTTCCTCATCCTTGGTGATTTTCAAAAGGTAAACATATATTCGACTTGTCCTCTCTTTCCTCTACATGCTAGTACTCTTAAATTTCATTAAAACCCATGATTTTGCATTTTGGTATTTTGAAAGTTTAGACTAAAAATGTCATCTTTGTTGTCTTAAACTAAAGCTTTTGATTTATTAATGATATATGAGTTGTTTACTATCTATAAGGTTCAACATATCCGATATTTACATGGTTTTATGGTGTTTCCCGAAATTGGGTTTTAGGGAGGTTTTAGAGTGTTGAAATTTTGAATTTTGGGGGTGTTTTGTGTGAAAATTGGTGGGCTGGTGGTTAGGCTAGGTATAAGGGTTGTTTTGGAAGCTTTTGGGAGTAATTTAAGTGTAAGAATCATCGGTTTTGGACTGTGCTAAAGGGCTGCTCGTGAATTGCATTTTGGGGTTGTTCTTGGCTCGAAAAACAAGTGTTTGATGTTTGAATTGTATTCCGGGTTTGCTACTTTGTTTGTGGACTGATTTGAGGTTAATTTACTTGTGTTGGGGCGATTAGAAGCAAGGATTTGCATTGGTAAAGCTTTGGGATCGAATGCGGAAGTGAGAAGGCTTGAGTCGGCTTTGTTTGGCTTGCTTAAGGAAGTAAGGTGAGTGGTTAATGTTTTAAATTGATTTCAAAGGTTGGTTCAAGCATGTGGATGTGAAAATGTTTTCAAGTAATGTTTTGGTTCAAAGATGGTTTTGAAAGAATTTAGATTGGGCTTGAAAAGTTGAATTAAACTCAAGAGTAAGTTGTTGTGAATTGCCTCTTTAATTTCCCCTTTTACCATTTGTTTTTCATTGCTTGAAATGATATTTAGTTATGTATGAAATTCCAATACTTTGGGAAAAAGCATGTTGCCTAATATCATATCATTAATCATGTATGATGATAACAATGGTGATGTAGATATGCCTTGTAAGGTGTGAGTAAGTTGGTGCAAGTTGTGCACGAAAATGGTGAGTAAGACCATTTGTGATGGGTAAGATTCCAAGTAGTAAGTGATGCCTAATTGTGGATTTTGTTACATCTTGATTTGATTGTGCATGATATAGTGAGTACATGTCGTATGTTAGTGATTGTATATTGTGTTGCATGGTTGGTGTCGAACCTCACGTGATGGTTGTCATTGCTCCGGTGATGTGTAGTCCCGCCGGTAGCGAATGGTATAAGACTCCGGTGATGTGTAGTCCCACCGGTAGTGACTAGTAGAAGAGTACTTTGATGTGTAGTCCCATTGGAAAACTACTAGTCGAAACGGTGATGTGTAGTCCCACCGTGTGTGTTTTGGTTATGCTTGTGCATGCCATGTATTGTTCATGTTGTATCTCACTATATCATTCTCTTTTATGGTCTTGCTTTATTCTAGGATTATGTCCTCATGCATACCATGAAGTGTAATGACATGTTAAATGCCTATATTGTTGAATTGTGGTTGAACTTGTATGTTGGTAGAAGGATTAGGTCGTTGGATGATTTGTATGCGTTGACCATTATTTTAAAGAAAGCTTTGAACCCTGCATTGTCGTAGTTATGTTTTAGAGCTCCGCTCACTAAGCTTTATGCTTACGCTCTCCTTTTTCCGACAATGCAGATCTTTAGCTTGGAGTTAGCAAGGAGCAAGATAAGGGCGTCCAAGCGTGTGGTAGTTTGCTCAAGTATGGTTTAATTAAATAATGTAGTAGTCTAGCAATGGGAAGTGCTACGTGTTTTAGGAGCTTGTATTTAGACTCCTTTGTATTGGCCACATGTTGTTAATGCCTTATGTTGATGTATTGGTTTGATTATGGTTTATAACGCATGATATGCTATGATGGATGTTGTGTGTGTTGGCATGTCTATTGGTGTTTAGGTTGCCTTGTTAGGGAGCGCCAAACCTCATATGCTTTCCTTGTGCCTCTTAGGGCCTTTGAGTTCCATGTATGACTTGTATGCCTAATTGCCTTTGTTGGAATGTCAAGTATGCATGCCTTGTTCCATGTTTATATGCCAAGTTGCTTGTATGATTGAATCATCACCTTGTATTGAAATGTGTCTTTAGTTTCAAGTTTAAGCATGCTTATACTCTTGGTTTGACATAGGATACATGTTAGTGTGTTGGTTGAGGTTTGAGAGGGATTTAAGGGCCTCCTTGTGCCTTAAATCAGCTCAAACCTGTAATTTCGTAGCAGGGGTATCGATACGGTTGGTCCCGTATCGATACGACCTTCATGTTTCAGGCCTCGTGTTTCGATACGCTAGGGGGCGTACCGATACCATTTTGGCCACTGGAGTTAATGTCTAGTTCGGTATCGATACGGGCCTTTGGCGTATCGATACGGTCATCTTAGCGTTGACCATGAGAAGTCAACCGTTGGGGAGGGTATCGATACACTCCTTGGGTGTATCGATACGGTCTCCACGGGTTGACTTTGACCAGTTGACCTAGTCAAGGGGTATCGATACACCCCTTAAGTGTATCGATACCGCCTGCAGATCAAGTTAAAAATTGGACTGTGAAATGTTAGGTTGAGTTCGGTTGTTTGTCTCGTGAATGTTGTTCCGCTGTATGACCACATAGGATTAATTACTCATCTAGACAAGATTTCAAATAAGAAAAAAAATAGGGTTGCTAACCGAGGGGGAATCCTTTAGGGGTTTTCACTCGGTTTTCCCCGTGTAGCTCACTCGGACCGGTCATCCGGCCAGACCGGGACGAGGGGGTTACATTTATTGGTATCAGAGCCTGAGTTTTCCGAGACCTCGGGTAGGTAAGTGAGGTAAGTTTGATGTGTTATGTTGTTGTTATGTCTCGGTGAATGTTATGCTTAATGTTTGTTTGTTAGTACGGTGTTTGAGAGCATGTGTTAGCATGATGTTTGTGTTGAAGCGTAGTGTCGAGTTCCCATTGCTACTATTACTTATTTAAAAAGATTTTTGCAAAGGAATATACTTGAGCACCTTGGACCCTTGCTCTTGCTAACCCTAAATAATCTTGCTTGTGTGTTTTGTTTATTATTGTATTGTTGTCTTTGGTAAGTTTGAGGCCGAGGCGTGGGCCTAGAGCTGGTAATCGTGAACCTGAGGTTTTGGAGGATGTGAACGATGAGAGAGTTCGTCGCTTTAGTTCAGGGTAGTATGACCGTACCAGAGTTTGGAGTGTAGTTTGTTTGTTTGGGTCAACAGGCACATGAGCTGGTTTCTGTTGAGGGAGAACAACGTGACCGGTCTTGACATGAGATGGTAAGAGAAGTGACGAACTAAGAGTTGGCTTCGGAATGATGTCGATGTTGTAGCAAGTAATTCCTCGATACAGTCATTGGGCTTGTTTTTCTTATTTATTCCGGATCTACGCGTCCGTGTATTTTGAGTGAGTTTGCGAAGCTGTTGAAATCCACCTTGTGAGGTACTAGAGGTAGGTGTTGGTGTTGGTGTTGCTAGCTCCTTCGGGGATACAGTCGTGGTCAGAAAGATGTACAAGGGGTGTTCGTTGATGGTTCAGTGGCACGTGTTTTCAGTTGATGCGATGGAATTGCCTTTCTACGGTTTGATGTGAAACTATGCATGGAATAGCTTGTAGAACATAGAGTTAGGGTAGACTTTGAGACAATGAGAGTTTTCTTAAAGCTTACGGATGACTATGAGATTGAAATGGTAGGTGAGAATGTGAATTTCGTATCGAGTGTTGATCCAGCTTTAGAGGTCAAAGACTGATTGATTTTAGTTGACAGACTTGCCTAGCCAATGTGATGGATTTGATTTTGAATGAGGATTAGACCGCAGAATGTTAGAATAGTTTGTGTTTTCCTAAAAGTGTTTGGAAGAATTTCCCGGTTTGTCTCCTGATAGAGAAGAAGAGTTTGTTTATGATATCGTCTTCGAGTTCGCTCCTGTTTTGATTGCTCTATATCTTGTGATTTCCGAAGGAATTGAGAATGTTGAAGAACCAACTTTGAGATTTGTTAGACCTTAGACTCGTTAAGCCTAGTACGTCATCTTAGAGTATGACAATACAAATTGTGAAGAAGAAAGAGTGACAGTACGAGAATGTGATTAGAATTCAGACAGTTGAAACAAGTGGCAGTGAAAAATTAATGTCCTTTTTCCGAGCATTAGTGGTTTGTTGATCAGTTAGTGTGTGCTTCAGTCTTTTCGAAGATTAATTTGAGATCTGATTACTACCAGTTGAAAGTGAGAAAAGTTGAAGTATCGAAGACAGCTTTAGGGGCAAGATGTGATCACCTTGAGCTCTGAGTTGTGTCGTTTTGTTTGACTAGTGTATTAGTTACCTTCATAGAAATGTTGAGCAGAATATTTTCCTGAGTTTCTTGATCAGTTGTAGTAGCTCTTCTGGATGTCACGTGAGTATATTCAAGTACCGAGGAAGATCATGACAAGCTTTGAAGTTAGTATGGCAGATTCTATTAGAGAATTAATTGTATACCAAGTTGTGCAATGTGAACTTCGAGTTAATAAGGATGTTCTCCTAGGACATGTAGATCAGCCGAGTGTGTTAGAGTAAATCCCAGGTAGGCAAAAGAAGATATGTGTTGGAAGAAATTGAAGACTGTGACAAATATCTATAGTTCTAAGTCTAGCATTGTTACTTTCAGAGAATTGTAAATAGTCTTTTGAAGATAGCTGCTCCCTTGACAAGTGCTACAGAAGAATGTTTAGTTGTGTGGTTAGATGCGAGACAATGAACCCTTGAGAAACTAAAAGAAACCCTGAAGAGGACTTCGACCTTGATTCAGTCTATACTAGAGAAAGAACTTGTGAACTGTAGTGGTGTGTTACATGTAGAGTTAGGTTGTGTGCTTATGCAAGACAGAAGATTGTGACTTGATCATCGAGATAGTTGAAAGACCGAGAAAATAGTTATCTGACACTAGACTTAGAGTTAGTTACAGTTGTATTTGCTTCGAAGACTTAGAGACAAAGCAGTATAGTAAGAAATGCACAGTGTATATGTACATATCGTCAGAACTTGAAATATTTGAAGACTTAGGAAGGGTTGAAACTTGACAACATAAGTGTTAGAACTGCTTGAAGACTGTAATATCAAGATTGAGTACCATCCGAAGATTATTAACGTAGTAACCAATGTTTCGAGTGTATTTGTTGTTGGATTAATAGTTAAGTTGTGGGATGTAATTGTCGGATTCAATTTACCAAATGATAGTAATCTTGTGGCCGAGTTACATGTTAAACCTACATTGAGTCAGAATGCTTGAAGAGAAACAGTTGCAAGACAGGTTCTTGGCACCTCACGTGCAAGACATAATGGAAGGAAGACCGTCAGAATACAGTTTCAGAGATGATAGAGTTTGTATTTTTAGAGACAGAATTGTTGTACCGATTGCCATAGTGTTTTGAGGCGTATTGTGTTGGCCGAAGCATATAGCAGTTCATTTGCAGTGCATCTGAGTTGTATGAAGACGTATTGTGGGTTGAAGATGAGTACTTCTGGGTTGAGTTGATGAATGACGTGGTTCAGTATGCGAGTAGGTGTATAGTTTGCCAGTGTGTCAAGATCGAGCATCAGTTTCTTCTAGTTTGTTACATCTGTGGGAGATTCGTAATGAAAGTGGGTAATAGATTCGAGAGATCTTGTGTCTGATTCGCCTTCGATTTCCTCCGTGAGAACTTAGTTGAGTAATCAATGTTAGTTGCACTGTATGTGGTCCTTTATACATGTTCACGTTACTTGTACCTTGTGTAAGATGGCGGAGTTGTGCCTAAGCAAGAGTGTGAGTTGTACAGTGTCTTGTGTTTGATAGTGGCCAGTAGAGATTCGAGATTTCAACTAGATTTTTGAAGACGCCTACAAAAGTGTTTGGTTACCTGTTAGAGTTAGATGATCAGTCAGAGGAAGTTACGAGTCAAGTGTTCAAACAATGCCGTATGAGTTTGTGAATTGGGCTAGTTCTGTTGTTTATCTATTGCAGTTACCACTATAGTTAAAATGAGGTATGTAATGTGTTCTGTGTATCTATGATTCAGAAGTGTGAGCCAGTTTTGTCCCGTATTAAGTTGTTGAAGAGATTGAGTTGAGTTTGAAATCGCGTGCAACGAAGAATCAGTTGAGATCTTAGCATCAGATATCTGTTGTTGTGTGGTAAGTCCACCGAGTTTTGTTAGTGTGTTGTGGTGTGAAAGAAAGTGGGTTCATATCTGATAAATTTCGGAGACGAAATTTCCTTAAGTAGGGGAGAGTTGTAACACCCGGGTTTAGGGGCCGGGTGAAAATAATGTTTTAATATTATCCGGGTTCGGTTTTACAATTTAAATAAATTAAATAATGGTTCGGGTTTTGTTTACAAATAAAACAAAGGTGTTGGACCCAATTTCTAAACTAAGCCCAATAGTCATTCATTAATGGAATTTGTGTAAATATCAAATAAAACCCATTTTTATTACCTTATAATTCAAATAAACCCAAAAACCCCATCATCTTCTTCTTCAAAAGCAAAACCCACGACAAAGAGGAGAAGCTTACCTCTTGTCACTTTTTCATCATCTTTTTCCTCATCCTTGGTGATTTTCGAAAGGTAAACATATATTCGATTTGTCCTCTCTTTCCTCTACATGCTAGTACTCTTAAATTTCATTAAAACCCATGATTTTGCATTTTGGTATTTTGAAAGTTTAGACTAAAAATGTCATCTTTGTTGTCTTAAACTAAAGCTTTTGATTTATTAATGATATATGAGTTGTTTACTATCTATAAGGTTCAACATATCCGATTTTTACATGGTTTTATGGTGTTTCCCGAAATTGGGTTTTAGGGAGGTTTTAGAGTGTTGAAATTTTGAATTTTGGGGGTGTTTTGTGTGAAAATTGGTGGGCTGGTGGTTAGGCTAGGTATAAGGGTTGTTTTGGAAGCTTTTGGGAGTAATTTAAGTGTAAGAATCATCAGTTTTGGACTGTGCTAAAGGGCTGCTCGTGAATTGCATTTTGGGGTTGTCCTTGGCTCGAAAAACAAGTGTTTGATGTTTGAATTGTATTCTGGGTTTGCTACTTTGTTTGTGGACTGATTTGAGGTTAATTTACTTGTGTTGGGACGATTAGAAGCAAGGATTTGCATTGGTAAAGCTTTGGGATCGAATGCGGAAGTGAGAAGGCTTGAGTCGGCTTTGTTTGGCTTGCTTAAGGAAGTAAGGTGAGTGGTTAATGTTTTAAATTGATTTCAAAGGTTGGTTCAAGCATGTGGATGTGAAAATGTTTTCAAGTAATGTTTTGGTTCAAAGATGGTTTTGAAAGAATTTAGATTGGGCTTGAAAAGTCGAATTAAACTCAAGAGTAAGTTGTTGTGAATTGCCTCTTTAATTTCCCCTTTTACCATTTGTTTTTCATTGCTTGAAATGATATTTAGTTATGTATGAAATTCCAATACTTTGGGAAAAAGCATGTTGCCTAATATCATATCATTAATCATGTATGATGATAACAATGGTGATGTAGATATGCCTTGTAAGGTGTGAGTAAGTTGGTGCAAGTTGTGCACGAAAATGGTGAGTAAGACCATTTGTGATGGGTAAGATTCCAAGTAGTAAGTGATGTCTAATTGTGGATTTTGTTACATCTTGATTTGATTGTGCATGATATAGTGAGTACATGTCGTATGTTAGTGATTGTATATTGTGTTGCATGGTTGGTGTCGAACCTCACGTGATGGTTGTCGTTGCTCCGGTGATGTGTAGTCCCGCCGGTAGCGAATGGTATAAGACTCCGGTGATGTGTAGTCCCACCGGTAGTGACTAGTAGAAGAGTACTTTGATGTGTAGTCTCATTGGAAAACTACTAGTCGAAACGGTGATGTGTAGTCCCACCGTGTGTGTTTTGGTTATGCTTGTGCATGCCATGTATTGTTCATGTTGTATCTCACTATATCATTCTCTTTTATGGTCTTTCTTTATTCTAGGATTATGTCCTCATGCATACCATGAAGTGTAATGACATGTTAAATGCCTATAATGTTGAATTGTGGTTGAACTTGTATGTTGGTAGAAGGATTAGGTCGTTGGATGATTTGTATGCGTTGACCATTATTTTAAAGAAAGCTTTGAACCCTGCATTGTTGTAGTTATGTTTTAGAGCTCCGCTCACTAAGCTTTATGCTTACGCTCTCTGTAACCCCCTAGACCCGCCTATGCGTTACAACGGATCCTAGGAAGTCACATTAGGGTCACAAGAGCGACCCACAGTAAAAATACACATAAAAACATTTTTTTTAAACACTTATTAAATTGTAAAACCAACTTCTGTTTAAAATATCATTTCGGGATGTCATTTAAACACATAATAAAAACTCTAGAAAATATTTTACAGACACTGCCATAAAACAATACATGACATACATGCCCACTAACTATATAGTACCGTACTCCAAAAGCAACGCCGAGAGAACTCCGAACACTGGTGGCAACCATTATACCGTGATATGTTCTTTTATCCTGCGATGGTAAAAACAACGTGAGCTTGAAAAAGCTCAGTAATACAAAACTACCAAAGGATGCTATAAGCTCATGCAGATATATGGTAGGCATAACATTTTCAAGATGTTCCACGTAGTAACAGTATCCATTTCTGTTCTACTATTTCGAGGTAGCATCATACTCGAGAATAACGATACTTGCTCTTTATTCATACATCGAGAATTAGACGATAATTATATAGGCTAGTAAATATGAGGTAGGAATCAGAGAGTTTGGTGCCTAGTGTGTTCCAACGGTGCAACATTAATGCATGAAACATAATAATGCAGTAAACCTTTTTATTTCAAATACATTTGTTTTAAGTAGCAGTAAAATTCTTTTTAATTCTTTATTTACCCTCCAACCATACTCCAGTATTTAGTTTCCCCAGTGTGATATCATGTACAGGCATTAACCCGAGCCCATTGGGCGTGGGTACCATCCTAAGGATATACCTTAGAATACGGGCGGCCCTTGCCGAAGCATAGGAACCGAAAACGGGCGGACCTGGCCGAAGCCTAAGATCCGAAAACGGGCGGACCTGGCCGAAGCCTAGGATCCGAAAACGGGCGGACTTACCAGCTGGATCAGGGCTGAGCCGTAGGTAACTTCATATCATATCCCAATTACCCCAGTGAATCAGATCATCATTAGTTCATTAGTTCATTAATCAATAACTGTATTTTTAGTAACACATTATCCATGTAGCATGTTTGCCATATCGGGTGCATATTCAAATATCAGAAATATAATACAATCATGCTTAATTATAAAACATGTCATATGAGTCCAAATATGTCAGCCAAGTGCACGTGATCGATATCATAACATGTAAAACAGTATGCAAAACAGTCGTGTAGCACACATGGAACACACTAGGTGGAACAATTTATTCCTTGGAGATACTTGACATCTACGGAAGAGAACACATTAAACTTTTGACAATTGAACGGATCTTTGAACAAGCCCCCTATTAAAATAGGGGTTTTGTACTAACGGTCCAAACCAGATAGTCAGGAGATAATACATCAAGATCTTGAGAGTTTAGGCTTATCATGAGTGATTTAGCCATTTAAGCCTATTGGGGGCATTATGGTCATTTATCATACATGGGCATTTTGGTAATTTACACCAACAAGGCGTAAACGGTAGCTCAGAAATTCTATTTGTTCACCAGGTATCCAACCAGGCATTCAGAGATTTCTACGCCAAGACCTTTCACTATATCAGATACATTCGGGGCTATTTTGATTACTTTGGCCAACGAGAGCATTTTGGTCATTTAAATATCAAGGGTGATTTTGCAACTTAGCTCGATCATGAGGAATTTATGATTTACAGTAATTAAGATTTCCAGAAATTTATCGAGCCTCCAAAACCATTCGAACTAACATATTCCAACCTTGTAGTACTAACCAACCCTTCCGATGCATTCAACTGTATCGTATATCTGAACGGTTGCTTTCATATTTCACCACAAGACTTGTCACGGAGTAGTCGAACTAATACTCTGTGCGGGAAGACTTCCACCCTTATATTAATATCAAGAGTGTTTGACGTACGTAAGTCATGTTTCAACCCTTGAGGGCATTTTAGTCATCTCCAGCTTTATTAGCATTTCTAGAATTTCATCAAAGGTAAATTTATTTATTTCAGATAGGGGGTATTTCAATCATTCTAGAGCTCGGGATCTCTATCATTTCTGTCAATTGAACCATTTATAATATTTCGATCATTTAAGTACTCGTAGGTGTTTCAGCCATTCAAGAAATTTCGGTACCTCCAACCACTTCATTCATTTCAGAACTCAAGGGTTTATCCATCCTTCCAATTAATTGCGAACCTCGATGTCCGAGAATACATCATCCCTTTTGTCAATACGATCATTCCGATTACTTTTAACAATAAAGTATTTTCAATACTTTTAGCCATTTCAATCAATTTAATGTTCTGAGTTGCTTGCTTAATTCGGAGGCATGGATAGTTTCCCATAATTTACATTCGGAGATTTATTCCAAATTCAAAGAAACTTAACACCTTACAATCTCGAAGGTTTAATTCTTGTTTTCCATAACTTTACAATTAGATCGAGGTTTCCAGACGAATCGAGTTGTTTTACCATATCCACTGTAGATTTCTAGATTGCTTCCAATTTCAATGGTATTTTAGTCATTCTCATACCTTGAAGACATTTTCGTAATTTCATGTCTAGGTATCTTTCACTTTTAAACATTTCACACTAATGCTCGGAATTTGAGATTAGCTGCCTCATTAATTACTTAATGAACTTCAGATACTTCAAATTTATTAGCTTCCTCGTTCGAGCATTTCGGTCTTATCTAAGTTATCATACTCAATTTCATATTTAGTTTGACTTAAGTAGGACTAACAACACTCATTATCATATTCATGCATGCATTAACAAATATCAACATGTTCTCAAAGCATACAAGAGGTAGTAGTGTATTACCTTTAATACTTGCTATATCGGTCGACCATTATACTCCGTTCGATCACTCTCGAACCTAAATGCGACGTCCTCAACATCCCGAATACAAGGAACTTGAACACCTTCAAATACACAAACTCCAAGATCAAACCTTATTCACAAAGCTTTTAACCAAATAACTAAATACATAAGCACTATCAGGTTCAAGGTTCGATTCGGAGGCCTTCGGGTCAAAATTTTGCGAAACGAGCTTCAAAATTGGACTCAGGACGTCGAAAAACATAAAATAAGACTTTTTCGGGAAAAGTTGACTTTTTGGTCAAAGTCAACGGTCAACGCTGACGTCAGCGGTCAAAGTCAACGCTGACGTCATGCTGACGTCACTGATCCAAGGCTAACTCGCGAGTTAACTCACTGGGTTGACTCGGACGAGTTGACTCGGTCAACGGGTCGGGTCGGTCAACGGGCTGGTAAACGGGTCGAGTCGGGTTTGGGTGGACCGGTTCAAGGGTCAGACCGGTCTGAACCGGCTGGTTCAACGGCCACCGTCCAGGGCGGCCGGAAATCGCCCCGGACGGCGCGTGAGGCCCACGTGCGGCCTAAAATGGCCGAATAAAGGCCTCCGATCATGCCCTTGTCATCCCTTTTTCGTTTAAAGCTCAAATAACCCAAAATTTAAGCCATAATACTTACCAATCTTACCAAATCGGAAGAAATCCGAACGATTTAATGTGGCTCCGACGACCTAACAACCGGCGACGGACACACAATCGGTCGGGTTTTGCTCCCCACGACACGCTGAACCCATCTGCACGGTCGAAGCGCCTTGCCGACGACGGAGGCGACCCGAATCGCGAAAAGAAGGTGGCCGCGAACCAAAAGTTTCGACGAACCTTTGACCCAAAACCCACGGCGAACGGCGGTCCCTCTGCGCGAGTGGTGGACGACGCTGCATTCAGGAGGAGGCGGCGCTCCATTCGGTACCGGCGGTGAGAGTCACGGCGGCACGGTGGCTGGGATCGGGGGTGGTCCGATAGGGAAGGTGAAGGGTTCGAAGAGAAAATTTTCAGATCTAATCCCCTTTTTTTTATTCATCTGATGCATTTAATTTTGAGAAAAAAAAGGGGGTGGTTGGGATATTTTGAACTTATTATTATTATATTCTTATACCTCTTTAACTATGGGTTCAAATTAAACTTGGTGTAAGAGATCACTAAGAATTTCTATAGCTCAAGCGGTTGGATGATTGGCCACAACCTTCACTTTCCTTCATTCATTTTTTTAACTTTAAATATAAATATATATATATATATATATTTTTAACTTTCCTTAAAAGATAACTACAATCATTAAAACATTAACCATAAACCCTTAAAATTAAGTATTTGTAAAAAAAACAATTTTTTTACCGTTCGTGTATAAAATATTTTTCTAATCCAAATTGTATTCTAAAACCTGAGAATAGATGAACAATGGAGTGAATAGTTAAGTGGTTGTATTCAAAATAGATTTTTGTTTAAAAATAATAATATTTTAAAAGAAAAATAAATTTTAACCAATAAAATATTGCCACGTTAATAAATTTAAGATTAAACTACACTAGTGACCCGAATTAATTGGAGATACCTATTTCGACCATCGAACTATAAAACCCGTCAATAATACCACTAAACTTATTAAATTTATCTATGTTGACCATCGCCATTAAAAAACTAACGGATGAGTGATGTGGCAGTTAACAGAAATTTGTAAAATTACACATTTAGTCCGTGTTATTTACATATAATATCAATTTAGTTAATTAAATTTAATCATTAAATCGAATGACGACATATGTCATCACCTGATTGAACAATTTATTCTAATTTTTAACAAAAAAAATAAAGAATGTGCTTAGTGTGTTTTTAACTTGGGACCTCCAAGGTAAAAACCTATGCTATTACCACTGCACCAAACCGCTTCTATTGATACAAATTACACCCTTTTGTATATATCTTATAATACAGTAATTGCTAGGGAAAAAGAAGTAAAAATGATTGAAAGAAGATTCGAACTTTGGTCATTTGGGATGTGTAAAAATATACAAACCACTAAATCAACTCAATTTTTAGAAGAAAATTAAAATATTTTAAATATTGCTTTAACTATACTTTAAATATATTTAAAATATTTTAATTTTCTTCTAAAATAATTGACTTAATTTAATAGTTTGTATATTTTTACACATCCCAAGTGACCTAAGTTCGAATCTCCTCTCAATCATTTTTACTTTTTTTTCCTAGCAATTATTGTATTATAAGATATATACAAAAGGGTGTAATTTGTATCAATTGAAGCGGTTTGGCGCAGTGGTAATAGTATGAGTTTTTACCTTGGATTTTCCTTATTTCTTTGATTTTCCTTTAACCAGGAGGTGACACGTGTCATCATCTGGTTGGAGGAAAATAAATATATTAAATATTCAATAAAATAATTTAAAATTAAAATAAATTATCCAATCAGGTGGTGACACGTGTTGTCATCTGATTCGATGATTAATTTTAATTAATTAAATTAAAATTATGACCAAATTGATATTATAGGTAAATAATAGGGATTAATTGTGTAATATTACAAATTTCACTCATTCGTTAGTTTTTTAACGGCGGTGGTCAAAATAGGTCAATTTAATAAGGTTGGTGCTCTGATTGACGAGTTCGATAGTTCAATGGTCAAAATAAGTATCCTCAATTAGTTCGTTGGTCACTGGTGTAGTTTACCGTAAATTTAATTGGAGTTGATGTTATTAACGACATGTGCAATTAAAGGGGATTAGTTAATTGTTCTCCGTATTCAATAAAATTGTCACTTTTGTGTTTTAAATTTGTCATCTTGAAAAAGGCAAAAACTTTTTTAACTTATATCCTTTTCTACTCTTTGTTTTAGTTTCCCAAAAGCAAAAGTTAACTTTTTTAAAGATAAAATTGTTATTTGAATTTCTTTTACATCATATCTCTTATCAAAACTTTTTTCTTTCTAAAATACCATAAAAAAATAATATGTGACAATTTAACCAGACCCTAAAATACCATAAAAAATAATATGTGACAATTTAACCAGGACGAAGGGGTATGATTTTTCAAACGAGAACTCAATTGATTCACAATTGAAAAGCGGTGGCTAACTTGATTTTATATTGCAATTAGAGGGGCCAAAAAATCTATTAAAGCCTTATTTTTATAATGTTGATAGTATATTTTTTTTTGATGAATCTTAATTCTAATCATACTTAGAGGAGAAGAAAATAAGGGCTCTAAAAAAAGAAAAGATGTTCTTAGTGTGTCTAAAATTCATTACTTAAAAAAATATGAGAGAGTAAAGATGAACAGTTTAGCTAACCGACTAAATGTATTTGCTCGTTAATAGTATATTTAAATTAATAACACTATTAGTTAATAGCATGAACCGATAGCATTCGGCTGCCATATAAAATTAATGTTTTTTATGAATATAATTAATTGAAATTTCACGTGATCAAGACAATGTAAATATATAAAGGGATTAAATATCACCTTAGGGGCAACACCTATAAGTATTATCAATTTTGTCCTACTACTAAGACTGAAATCAAAGAAACTAAAATATATCCGAAAAAAGTAAAGGGATTAAATATCCTGCAACATTTAGTTTAGTAGAAGAAATGCTAGGTAACTTAAATAAAGTTAAAAGGATAAAGTTCTCACATTTTAAAGTGAATAAATTGAGTTGAAAGAATTGTCTCATAATATTGAGCCTTTACGATACTTAATTTAAATTAGTTATTTAACGAGTTAGATATTGATAAATACTAAAAAAATAAAAGGAGTAAATCCCTAAATTTAACATGCTAGAAAGACTAAAATCATAAATAAATTTAAACCAAATAAAAAGATTTTAATCTCCCCCCCCCCCGGCTATGATTCAAGATAGAAATAAAACCAATATTCATATTTGATCATGTAGTTTTCTAACACTATTTGTATCAAATATTTGTATTTAACACATATTTAAATATGAAATCGATATACAATCTTCTAAACATAAGTAAATATAATGCAACCTTAAGAAAGCTCAATCATGCTTCCTAATCAAGACAAGTAGGTATGAGAAAAACATGAATACTATTTTTTTATTTTAGTGTGAGTACAGAGTAATATATATTTTTTATTTTTTTAATCATTTAAAAACGCATATACAACCTACAAATAAACGGTTCGAACTTAAATCTCTTAGTACGGAGAAGATTCTTCGATATTGGTGAATAACATATTTTAGTTGAAAAGTAGTAGGTAGATTCTTGTTGTATGATATAACACAATTGTTGCCAATGACAAATGCAAATTAAAGACAAATTTGATCAATTTCCAACTAATTAATTTATTTCCCTAGTCAGCTTGCTTGTTTGAATAATATATGATCAACCCCTCCCAATTTTATTGGAAAATAGTGGTTATATTAATAAAGGCTTAATTATAAATTGGGTTAACTTTTCAAATAATGACTTCAATTTTAATTTGATATATGAATTTCAAAAAAATTCTGATTGAATCTTTAAATTACCAATACATATATTTTTTGAAAATAAAAGTTGTTTTATTGATGTATTAGCTAGCACCCTCGGCCTCATTAAAAAACCTTCCTAAAACCTATGAAGGAAAAAGAGTGCACGATGGTGTAGCTTGAAAGTACACGATATGCCAGTCAGTTATTTTGCCTCGATCCGGTCTGCCTCGCTTCTATTTTTACACTACCGTAACATGGACCCTACCTTAGTTCCTTCTGAAAGACATGTTTTACAACCACTTAAACATATTTCTCATATTTGGCAGGGTGGCTTTGGAATTTACTCGTTCGTCCTGGGGATTAAAACACCTTCATTTCTGCTAGTTTTGACCTCTGTTGGTAGCACCCACAACTCATTCACATCCTGGTTTAGGCCTTTTCTTGCTAGTTCGTGAGCCACTGTGTTGCTCTCCCTGTGTACAAACTGTAGTTCCCATTTATTCAACACATACAACCTGTTGCACTCCATGGCCAGGTTCAAAAAACTTGCTGGAGCCGATAGGGGATATGATCCCCATTTTATCGCGAGTTGACAATCAGATTCAATGATTAGCTTCGCCTTTCCACACCAAAAGGATTCGAGGAAGAGGTTACCTGCTTTGATGATGCTCAATAGTTCGACTTTAGTGGGATTCGATGCCCCAATATTCTTTGAAAACTTCATGAGAATCTTTCCCTGATGGTCTCTCAATATGCCTTTGATGTCGGCTGGTCCCATGATGCCACTCACGGCTGCGTCCGTATTGAATTTGAGAGTCCCTCTATTAGGTGCGACCCAGCTGCTGTTGGTTTTGTTTGGTTTTACAGGGGATGCGGAACATGCCAGCATTGGGTTCCTAATGAATTCCGAGACTGTCAAGATCCTCTCAGGCCATTTACTTCTTTTCCAGTGCTCGATCCTTAGCAAGGCAATGTCGTAGATCTGTTCTGGAGTGAACTTCTTTTTGTTAAATACCGTTTCATTCCTACATAACCATATAGACTAGATTATGCCGAAAAAGCCAAGGTGCCATATTTCTTTTTTTTGCTGATTGGTGTGGAACTCCAGCCATGCTGTGATCATATCCTTCACCGACCTTGGGATTACAAAGCATGTGTTCCAAGCCTTACACCATGCTTGCCACACCTTCCAGGTAATCGTGCAGCAGCAAAGTAGGTGATTAGTGTCTTCTTGTTCCGCTTCACATAGGTTGCATCTTTTACCAGCCATGCTTCCAATCCCCCTTTTTTCGAGTTCCTTGAAAGTGGGGATTCTTTCCTGCACACCCTCCAAAGGAAGGCTTTGACTTTGGGAGGGGCGAGATTGGCCTATACCAGTTTCCAACTTCCGTCTATGCTTCCTTCATTGTTTGAAATTAATTCGCAGTAGTCTTTCGCAGTGTAGCATCCTTTCGCAGAACCCAACCACGCTAATGAATCAATGTTGGAGTTATTCATCATGCCTTTGTTGATTGTTTCCAGAAATTTCTCCCAGATGTTTATTTCACAGTCAAATAGGTTTCTGCGCATTTCAATTTCCCTCCTCCATATCCCATCTTCCTTCTTTCCGAATTCTTGTATCGTTCCAGATTTCTTCACCGCCACCGCGTATATTCTAGGGAAAGCAGTTTTTAAAGGCTGCATTTATGTCCAGGCATCATCCCAAAATTTGATGCGACTACCATCCCCACACATTACTTTAAGGTTGTTTGTTAGGATTTCATCGCCATACCTTAGGGTTTTAGAATCGCCTTCCAGAGCCACGATTGCTTTTTCGGCGCTGCAGAATCCGGTAGGAATGCTCTAGTGTCATACCCATATTTGGCCACTGTAGTTTTCCGCCATAAGCTTTCCGCATCACATCCAAACCTCCATATCCATTTGTTGAGGAGGGCTGTGTTTCTGGTTCAAACATCGACGAGTCCCAATCCGCCCATGTCCTTCGGCTTGCATACCTGCTTATAGCTTACCCAGTGAATTCCATGTTGGTCTTTCACGCCCCATAGAAACTTTACGATCAGGGAATTGAGCTTCTTAGCAATCGTCTTAGGTATTTGGAAAAGAGACATGTAGTAAGTCGGGATACTAGCTAGCACAGACTTGATGAGCGTGATACAGCCGCCAAGTGATAGGAAATTCCCTTTCCATCCAGCTAGTTTCTTCTCAGTTTTTTTCTAATATTGGTTTCCACGTTTCATTCGAATTTTTGCTGTAGCCCAAAGTGAGTCCTAGGTACAGAGTAGGAAATTTCTCTAGGCCGAAATTGCTTGCACTTGCCCAGTTTTTTGTCGTGGTTTCTTCTACATTAATACCATACACTTTAGTCTTATTTGCATTTAGTTTCAAGCCCGACGCCATTTCAAATATTCGCAATATTCTTTTGGTGTTGAGTAGCCATTCCTCCTTTGCGTCAAGGAAAATGATCAGGTCGTCGGCGAACTGAATATGGGAGATTTCGGTAGAACTTTGGCCAATATTAACTCTTTTGATGATACACATGCTTTCGGCTTTCTTGAGATAACCACTGAGGGCTTCACCTACGAGATTAAAGAGCAGTGGTGATAATGGGCAGCCATGCCGGAGCCCGTGACTGACATTGAATTTTTTCGAAGGCTCCCCGTTCACTAGAATTGCCATAGTCGGGGTGGCAATGCACCAATTGATCCAGCTCCTCCATTTTATACCAAAGCCCATGTTTTCCATGACGGTATCCAAAAATTTCTAGTCGATAAAGTCATAAGCCTTGTTGAAGTCTGCTTTGATGACAAGCGCTGATTTTTTGTGCAGGTGAATGTCGTGTACAACTTCATTTGCGATGAAAGCGCAATCTAGAATTTGCCTCCCCTTCACGAACGTGAACTGGTTTTCGCCCACAATCTCTCTAATTACAGACCCCAAACGATTTGCCATGAGCTTTGCTGCGATTTTATACACACTGCCCACCAGGGATATTGGGCGATATTCTTCTACTTTCATAGGGCAATCGATTTTGGGAATGAGGGCGATAAACGTCTCTTTTATGGATGCCTCTATTGGTTTCCCCTCGAAGAATCTGTCAATAAACGACATAATGTTGCTCTTCAGATTGGGCCAAAAACATTTAAAGAAATTCCAATTGAAACCGTCGGGTCCTGGTGCCCTGTTGCCGTCTGCTTCTCTGATGATTCCCCATACCTAATGTTCTGAAAAGGGTTGTTCGAGTGTTCTTGCTGCTTCTTCACTTAATCTAGGCAGGTTGATACCCAGATCCTTAATTGGGATAGTGTTGGACGTGTTGAACTACTTCTTAAAGTGGTCGACGAACGCCTTCGAGATTTCCTCCTGGTCCACAATAGTACTGCTCCCTATCTTTAGCATTGCAATATGGTTCCTTTTGTTTCTCATAGTTGCATTAAGGTGGAAAAAATTTGTGTTTCTATCTCCTTCCCTAAACCATCTTATTCGAGATTTTTGAAGCCAATCCCGCTCTTCTTTGATGTACTTGTTCCACAATGCGATTCTTAGATTCTTAATCTCGTCCCATCTCTCTTGATTTGCTAGCTCTATGATGGCAGTACATTCCAATTCTGATATTTTCTTTTCTAGGGAGTCAATCGAGTCTACGTCCTCGCGTTGCTTGCTTCGGGCCCATTCTTTTGTCAGTTCCTTTACTGATTTCAATAGCATCCCAACATTTTGGGGATCGGCACTCTCCAGGACATGGATAACCCGCCTCTTATATTCCGCATCGGATGACCAGTGGTTGAACCACTTGAACGGCATGGGTCTGCTCTTCATATTCTTTTCAAAGAGAAGTACATGACAGTGGTCGGATATACCTCTTGGGAGAATCTCTTGCTCTAGCGAAGGGTGGCTCTGGATGATTTCCGGGGAAACGAAAAATCGATCTAGTTTGCTTGCAGTGCTTTGATTGCCTTTGAACCAAGTGAACATGCCCCCCTTTGTAGGTAACTCAATAAGACCATTTTCGTGTTGAAAATTTGACAGCATCCTCCATTATGCCTCGCAGACACAGTCCCTTGTTATTTCTTCCTTGGCCTTTACGTAGTTAAAGTCTCCGCCTACTACAGTGGGAACATCCTTTGTTGCAATAAATTGGGATATTTCATCAAGGACAGTTTTTCTATCCCTGGGGTTGTTCGGAGCATACACATTAATCAATCTCAACTCCTGATTGCCTTGTTGGATCGTCCCCGACACTGGTATCCAGTTTCTATGGACCTCTGAGTCCTGTTTTTTGAAGACCTTGGGGTCCCAGGCGGTGCAGATCCCATCCGATGCCCCTACAGATGGGGCAGTGATTGCTTCCAACAGGTTCGTTTTTTTAACTCTTCTAATGGCCCAAGGGTTGATGTCTTCCAGTTTGGTTTCTTGGATGAACAACACATTAATCTTCTTTGTTGTAATTAGTTTGCATGTAGCCCTAACTTTCTCTCTTCTTCCTATACCTCTGACATTCCAAGTTGCGATTGATAGATTCATAGGCGGCTCTGAATCACGTTGTTTGCTTAATTAGCCTACTGAGGCCGACGGTTAACTTCATCTGCTCCAAGGGCTTCCAATCTTTCCATCAGAACATTGGTTGGGGCGTCAAACTTGATTCCCAGTTTCACCCCTACGGCAAAAGTGGCTTCTATTTCCGATGCATAACCTCTTTGCGGAGTACTCTGCTGCCTATTGCTGTTAGGGTTGTCGAAGTTTTTCAGGGATTTGGGTTTTTTCTTTATCTTGTTCGATGTTTTATTTTTGCTTCCTGTGACCTGTCCCGGGGATAGGAGCCAGGGCAGCACCGGGCATGTGGCCTTGGAGATGACCTCCACTTCATTCACTGGGACCTCTTGTAGTCTAGACATGTTCGAGATCGTCAGGCTTTTTCTATCGTTTGCCTATACCAACAATTCTAAATTATTGCCTGAGTTGATTCTCGATGGGCCTACTGATTCAATCACGTTCAAAATGGGCACATCGAATAAGTTCGGGTTGGATCCGGTGGCACTAGATGCGCGAGTGTTTACTGGGCCCGCACTGGACCCCAATCCCCCGGTATGCCCAACACTCCCCTCCGCATCAATAAAGATTGGATTTGGGTCTCTTACTCCGTTGTCTTCATTTAATTCTCCCATCTCTTCGTTTCTCTCCAAAAAGGTAGGGTTTTCCTCAAGATTTTGGCTTTCATTAATATCAGCGTTAATGATTGGCACTTGTCCCGAAGCGCCTAACATTCCTTCCTCCTGATCGTCGTACGGTGACCGGCCGTCCAAGAAACGCCGATCCTCTTCGTATTCAACCGTCCCAACTTTCACTTCATGGTTGATTCCGTTGATAAGAATGGTTATCCTGTCTGGAATTACTGATGCCTGAGGAACTTTCATAAGGATTCTCGCTTCGTCGAATCTGTTCCTCAGTTTGGTGTCGCTTCCAATCTCACAGACCTTCCCCCATCTGCTTCCGACTCTTTTGAACAATTCCTCCGACCAAACTTTTAGGGGGACATCATGAAGTACCGCCCAGATTTTAATCCTATGTTTCCCATCGTATCCCACGAGTCTTTCTAACTCGTCAAACCACATGTGTAACATTTCGTCTCTTTTGAGCCAGACTCTTATTGCCTCTTTCTCCGATTGGAACTGTAGCACTGCAAGCAAGCCTTGCCATGGGCTTATTTTGACTCTGAACCACTCCGAGATTAGGGCGTCTTGTACCAAGTCCAGATTGTACATTCCTTCCACTTTGCCCACAATACACTTCTTTCTCCATGCAAACATCTCTGTGTTTAGTCTGATAAAAGGTTTGCCCTCTGGATTTTGTTTGTTGCAGTCTGACATTTCTTCTTCTTCGAGTACAACATGGAATAACTTTTTCTCATCTCTTTTCAGATCTTCCACGGTTGTCGATTTGCTAGTTCTCTGGCTTGTATCTCTTTTTTTCACCCCAGTAATGCTTCTTTGAATGATCTTTGGTCTTTGAAAGCCATTGGCACTCTGATTTTATTTCCACCTAAGTTTTGTACTTTCTGTCCTTTTTTGCTTATCCACTTTCGCTGCAAATACTTTGATTTGATGGCCGTCCATCCACCTCCCATTTCCATGCAATATTGCTTCCTTTGCCGCCTGCGTCGCTTCAAACCTTACGAAAGTGAAAGTCGTGGGTTTGTTTCTCCTTTTTTTGGTTGTATAGTGCTACGTAAACGTCAAGCACTTTTCCGTACATCTGAAAAGCTTCCCTCAGTGTGAAAAAATGGATTCTCTTGCTCACGTTCTCAACGAAAACATTAGATTCTGGTCTTTGTCGATTCACATATTGCCCCTTCTCCTGTACTCTCCTGTGTTGGAATGCGTAGTTCTGGTTAGCCGGAGCCGTTCTACCTCTCTTGGTGCCATGTTCTTCAGCATAGTAGCTTCGCTCTCTTCTCCACTCTCTCACTCTCTCCCGCTCTCCTCTCCTCTCTTCATATCAATCAAGTTAATTTAACCGTGATTTTAGATATTAAATGTTTGTTTGAGTTTGATTGAGAGTATATTTAAAACACACGAATCAATGACGAATTCAAGAGGCAAGCATAGGTTTAGGCTCCTTTCTGTTAATGGAATAATTACATTTTTTTTTTGAATATGCTGGTGCGATGCAAGGGTAGCATCTGTTCAACTTTCTTAGTCTTTTCAAAGACGGCACACACAGCATGGCATAACTGGTGCTCGAACCCGGGTCCCAAGGGATAATAAACATCTACCTTTGCCACCAGGACACAAGGGGATGAGCAATGGAATAATTACATTTTTAGCCATTTAAAAATCTAATAACTCAATTTAATACCTATTAGCACCTTAGTTTAGTGAACAAATTATATTTTTCACCCTCCCAAAAATTGATAATTCAAGTTAGGCTTATGTAAAAAAAAAAAATTGGCTCCTGTCAATTTAGGCGACAAAGTACACCCCCAATAAGTGCATATGTGATTCTAGTTTTATCCGCGTGTTTTAACATGTGTTCCACGTCAAATCTAAACTCACATTTAACATCTTAGTTAATATTAGGCTACAAAAAAATCTAATTGACATTATATTGATTATTCGAGGGCCCAAATGGGAACCAATTTGAATCTTTATTATAATTTAGGTACTTCTTGTACAATTAACCCTTATATTATAAAACCTTCCAATTGAGGCATAAATCTCAGAAACAACTCTATGCCGGCAACAACCTTTTTTAGGTGAAACATTGTCAGTGAAAAAATCTTTGTACTTGAAATGGTTTTTAATGTTGTTGGGAATGTTTAAGGCTGTAAAGCTATGGTAGGTTAAAATTTCTATGATGTTTTAGGGTAAAATACAACCAAATGGTCATTAAACTAAATAGAAATGATATTTTTGTCATTAAAGTTTCGAACATTATAAAATAATCATTATATTTATCGATATGTTACAAAATGATCACTACAGGACGCACACGTTATAAAAATAGTGATACATTTTATTAAGTTAAAAGATTATTTTATAATTTCTGAAACTTTCGTAGCTAAAAAGGTTATTTTATTTTAGTTAGTGAACTATTTGTATACTTTATCTATAATTTAAGATGACTATATATGTCTTTTTTTTAGGACAATTTCTCAGCTTTGGAAAACGATGATCAAATTCAAAGGACATCGTGATTGTGAAATGTTCCAAAAACTATTAGGTAAGGTAAGTAAGTCTAAGACCAAATTAAGTATTATACATTAATTACTTTGTCTAGGAAATTGTTGATGCCATCACCATACATTAATAATTGCTATGTGTTAAGTGGAGGTGGATAATAGTGATGCGATACGAATTTTGACTAAGAACATAGAAAATGGTAGGCTTTGTTCGTTTATTCATATAATTAAAGTATAGCTTGACCGAAGTTGGGAATGTGTCTTTTATACAGATTACTCGTGAGGCTAATAGAGTGGCAAATGTGATGGCTAAGAATGGTTTTCAGTTGACCCAAGGGGATATGTCGTTTGCGCAACCGCCGAGTTTTATTATTGACATGTTACACACTGATGTTAGTAGTGATATGGTGTAATTTGTATATCCAAGGTCTACAGATGTACTCTTTTTCCTCCATTTTAACTTAAGGAGGTTTTTTTAACGAAACACACGTTTTCATTTCTTTTCTTATAAAAAAATAACAAAATCATATAATTTCCATTAAAAAATTGTTACATCCGTCTAATGTGATGAAACATTAATTTTTTACACAATATAAAATATTTAAATTATGACATTATAAATAAAACAAATTAAATTAAAAGAGTTATCCCATAATAAATCTCTACACTATAAAATATGAATTAGTCATTGATTAGACACCAATAATTATACTTAAAAAACAATATATCGACTATCAGACAAGACAAAATTTCTAGGCGATGTTTTTAATTCCACAGATGGTGTTTAAGAAGTTGGCAAGTGTTCTTAGTTGACATTTCAAAATAAATAAATAAATGACACCAATAATAAACATTTTTTATTAAATAGAGCCCCTAATGAGAATTTAAATTATGATTACGGTCGCATTTTCGGTCACATTGCGTTTATCGCGATTGTAGACATAATAGTTTGTGGATATTGTGGTTTCGGACGATGTCGCTACCGATATATAACAATCATTGTTGCGGTTGCATACCGTTATTTAAATCTTTACTCTTGATAACAAGTATTGAAAAAAAATAAATTTTAAGAGTAAGTCCATAATAATAAACATTGAAAAAAAGTATGAGCCTCTAATAACAAATATTTAAAAAATTAAATTTTAAAAAAGAGAGAAACTTGAGGAGAAATTGAGATGTGAAGAACAAGAACAATACAATGATTATTTATAGGTCTATTTGAAAATTTTGTTTTTATTAAAAATAAAAAATAAATTATTATTAAAACCTTAATAATTACCTAAAATTTACTAAAACCTATACTAATTACAAACTAACAATATCTTTTTTATTTTTGCAGAAATAAAAAATAACGGTATAATACATGGTATTAGATTACTTTTAAATTTAGTTAAATTGTATCTAAAGAAATAATAATTTAAAGTTCAAACAGTTATAAAAAGTTAATAATGAATTATCCAAATAATAATAATGTCTTTGGCCCCATGCAGCCGGCTTTATTCTAATTTCCAACCTTGAAGCCTTTATATATGGTTAGGATCAACTTACTTGGACCGTTGGATGATGGTAATTAATGACCCAGATTATTTTCTTATTTTTTTCCCAAGTGATAATCTTCACATTTTTTATTGTTAATCCCATTCATTCATTTCCCTTATCCAATGGTCCTAGATTAGTGTAAAACTAAATGAGTTTTACGCCATGTAACTTGGTCTCTTCCCTATATACATGGGATCAAGTTACATGTGTAAAACTCATTTAGTTTTACTCTAATCTAGGACTATTAGATAAGAGAAATGGATGGATGAGATTAACAGTAAAAAATGCGAATATTATCACTTGAAAAAAAATAAAAAAAATAATTTGAACCATTAATTATCATCATCTAACGATCCAAAAACTGTGTAAAAATAATTGAGTTTTACATAATATAAGTTGATCCTAAGTATATATATATAGACCTTGGGTAAGGCGTGGCGTCGAACTTATTGCCTGGCCCAAAGACTAACATAGATATTGTAGTAGTAGTAAAGTTAAGATTAATGGTCAGATTGAGATATATGTTTGGTTTCAATCATTATTGTAGGTCAATAGGTTGTGAATCCAGTCAGTGATTTTCATGGAAAATGTGATAACGTTTATTATAGAAGAAAATTTTCATATAGTTTATAATTTTTTTATATTTTGTATCGATGATCTGAGTTTGTACCCTTAAAAATTTATAATTTTGCACTCTAACTTTTTAATATAATTCTATATCAGTTCGCACCCCTGACATAAAATTTTCCGTCCTTCCTGTTAGGAGACATGAGTTCGAGCAACTCTGTCCACAAGATATTGAGTTGATGAGTCTTTTATAACTTAAACTTTACTTCTTTTAGTAAAGTTTTTTTCTTCAAATTTAATTGTAAACATTTATAATATTATGATAATGATTGATTCTCAAAAACGATTTTCTATAACAATATACGATATATATGTATATTTATTCATATACAATATAAAACATATCAAATAGAGTGAAAATACTCAACTCAAACTTTAAAACTGATCTACTAATTACTAATCATTTCGAGTCTCATTTTATTACTCAAACCAGTGAAAAAAAGACATCCTAGTCCAAGCAAAACAGTTGATCAGTTTCAAGAATCCCTAAATCCTAGGATGTTGAGCCGTAAACCAACCCAACTTACCCTACAACAGTGTTTATCCAACGCGGTTTACGTTTGAAGATCCACCGACCTCAACTTCATCTTCAATATTTATAGTCAAACAATAGTATTACTATTTCCCCCAATTTCAAATTCCCAAAAAAAGTCCCTTTGAAGCTTAAAAAACCATTAAAAAATTCGATATTTTGAACAAAAAGGGGGAAGAACAGAAAACCCATCAAGGAAATCTCTATATTTTCGGATTCTGGATTTTATCCACTACTAACACGCTTCTTCTTCTCTGGTTTATGAACTCTCTTTTCCTTTTCCGGTACGTTTTCTAAATTCTAATCCCCCTTGGAGTAATCGAATTCGAAGGTGCTTTAAAGGAGACTTTTTTATTTGATAAATCCAGATTTGAGGATAATCCAAGCGTTTTTATAACATCGATCCCATGGGACAGCAGTGTTATAACTGAAACCCTGTTTTTCGTTTGGATGAATCTTGTGTTTATCGAAGAAAACGATCGGTTTCTGAACTTGTCTGGCTTTCGTTATTCGGATGATCTCCGGCCATTGAAACTGCCCTTTGAAAAGAAATCGTTTTCCTTTTGTATCCCAAGAGATCGATGGGATAAAGAGTTCTTCAAGCTTCAAGGCGGGTGATTGTAATAATTTGAAGGGTTTGTTGATTTTGGTAACATAATCGGTTTGGGTTTGGATATTTTTGAGATGGGTTCTCCTCAAGGCTCCACATTGACCACGAATGTGGCCGGACTTGTCGATGGTTCGACGGCTCGCGGCGATGTTTCCTTCGTTGATTGTTTGCCTGTTTATGTCAAAGAGCTAATTGCTGGTGGCGCTGCTGGTGCCATTGCTAAAACGACAATTGCGCCTTTAGAACGGATTAAAATACTCTTGCAGGTGAGAGCCAACAGATATAGTCTATGTTGCCTATATGTATATGTATGTGTATGTTACTGTGGTGCTTGATGTTGTTTGTCAAGTTATGTATTTGTTGCTTACAATCGAATTTGCAGACAAGGACTGATGGTTTCCATTCTCTTGGGGTGTATCAATCCTTAAGGAAGGTGCTAAAGCATGAAGGTGTTATGGGGTTTTATAAGTAAGTTTACAGATTATTTCACCATTTTATTCTGTCTGCTCTCCCTTAAAAGGTGGACTAATCATGCCTATTCGGACTCGCAGAGGAAACGGAGCTAGTGTTATTCGGATCATTCCTTATGCAGCCTTGCATTTCATGACTTACGAGCAGTATCGAGGTTGGATGTTAGATAACTGTACTTTCTTTGGATCAGGGCCTCTTGTCGATCTTTTAGCCGGCTCTGCTTCTGGTGGAACAGCAGTTTTGTGCACTTATCCTTTGGACTTGGCTCGCACTAAACTTGCCTATCAGGTAAGAAAATTTCCATAAGAATGCCATAGTTTTTGTATAAATTAATTCGATTGTTACACACTAGTTTAATCAAATCTGTCATTATATAATGTAATTGCTGACTCTTTAATGAATTAATCTATTTTATCTCTCTTAACTTTTATGGTTTAACAGGTTGTTGACACCACGACAAAATTCAGTTCCGGTATAACAAGTTTACATCCTCGACCTGCATATAGTGGCATAAGAGATGTACTGAGAACTGTTTACAGGGAAGGAGGAATGCGTGGATTGTATCGAGGTGTAGGTATGTAGTATGCAGTTGTTTGTTTCTATTGCTTCATATTACAACTTTGACTGAATACTTTGGACAATCACTTCAAATTCTTTGCATTATTCTTGTAACCGGCCTGAACACTCTTATTTTCCTGTTTTAAGTATCTTCAGTTTTTCATGGTATTAGAGGTTTTCATTAGTTCAACATGCAATCTTGAAATTCCTTTTTCATTTTGGATTTACTTTCTTTGCTAGATGTGCTTGAACTTGATGAAACATTTTGCTTACATAGGTCCAACACTGGCCGGGATCCTCCCTTATGCCGGTTTAAAGTTCTACATCTATGAGGTAATAAAGACACGTGTTCCCGAAGAACACCAAAAGTCCATTGTGATGAATCTTTCTTGTGGAGCAACAGCTGGATTACTTGGACAGACCTTCACATATCCATTAGACGTCGTAAGGAGACAGATGCAGGTATTGTGCAGTAAATGCTACACCGTACCTTAATGCTATGTATATATAACAACCTGGTTAAATAAACCGGTTTCGAAGCAATCTGATTCAACAAGTTAAATGTTACCCTACAGGTTGGAAGTCTTAAGTCTTCATTGATTCAAGGTGATGCAAGATATAGAAACACATACGACGGGCTTACTACTATTGTCCGTAATCAAGGATGGAGACAATTGTTTGCAGGCTTGAGCATTAATTACATCAAGGTATTTTATATACTCAACAATGATATCAAACATAGCTTCTAGTTTTCATTCTAACGGTGTGTGTTACGATTTGGTTGTCAGATTGTTCCTTCAGTGGCAGTTGGATTCGCAACGTATGACATGATGAAGGTTTGGCTCCGGGTTCCACCCCGACAGAAATCACAGGCAGCATCGTCTGGATAAAGAGAGATGGATTTTTGATGGGTTGCAACCGAAATTCAAACGAAAAACTTCTTGGTAGTATTGTATGAACAGAAAGCTTTGTCAACATAAAAACTAGTTCCACAATTCATTGTGATTGTTATGTTATTTTTCTTTGGGATGAATATAAAATGCCTTATCTTAATCAACACCATTGATTTTGACCAAAAACAGAGCAGATTCAAGAAATCATGAAAGGTCAACGAGTAATTATAGTCAACTAAGTATCCATGTTTACCAGCATGGCTGAAAACGATGTTTCAACGACAACAGTTCAGATATTAAAGTCCCCACATCCCTTCACTTGTAGTATAAATATGCTTCTGCTTGGTTTCATTGAAAAAGAGACGGACTCAGATTCGAGCAGTTTGTTTGTTTACAATGTGCATGTGTATTATCCGAACCTCCCAATCACGATCGAGTAGCTCGTGAATGCGGTAAACTAATGTCGAAGGAGTCGTTAATCCATCTTGCTCTCGAAGCATGCGTATAACATCCATGCTGTCATTTTTGTACTTAGCAAATCAGCATGCGTATAACATCCATGCTGTCATTTTTGTACTTAGCAAATCAAGATCCTTGTATGTCGGGGTGAAGAAGAAAGGTGTTTCTTGACACTCAGTTTCCTCTCCGGTGAGGCCACGGTAGATGCCGGGAGATCGGTGTCTTCTCAAGGAGTCCTCCAGGGCCTTATAGTGGCCATTACCTCCCAACTGAAGACAACTTCAAGGAGTTCATTATCTTAGTATAGGAACACAATATGGATTTGACCAACGTTGAGGTAATAAAAACATACAAACTACATTCCCTCCATGTTGGCTCTAAATGGTCCAATAATCTGATTTGTTGTGCCAGAGATGTGCGGTGGATGATGAGTCCATGCATGGGGAGATCAAAGATCCAATGGCAACACCAAAACCAACAGATTCAAAGGCCTTGACTTTGTCTTGCAAGTTGACTAGAGACTACCCAATAGAGCTGCAATCTCAAGCTATGGAACAACTGAACTCATCTCCGACAGTCATCAACCATGGTCGGTTTGGAAGCTCTGGTCCAAACATGGGACTTCCTAGCCCAAGAGTGTCAATGACGGCGACTTATCAAATTCGTTGACCGACTAATTCAGATCAGATACTACAAAGACCTATTATAGAGGCGACTTATCTAACCCAATTTACTACATTCACAATGTCAGGATTCAAACCTTCGAACGGATACCAAAACGAAAATTTCACTCTATAAAAAGGGGATCGGCTTATATTAGAATTAATTGAAATAATCAATAATTCAGTGCCACTGTCCATGCATCATCATTGATCCTTTGTAAACCATGAATTAAAAGCGATTTACCAAAAGAAAGAAATGGTAATAGGAGCCCACCAGCCACCACAAATAATGGCCAAAACTAAATGGGAAGGGATTAGAATGGCAGCTGCCCATGCATGCCTTTTTCCTATCAATTGCTTTTGCAAATATATATTTTTAATTTATCAAGTATATTCTAACTATAGTTTGATTAACACCACATACTAGTTATAGATTCGAATAGGTTCAAGCATATATGTCACCATTGACTGATCTCAGTGGTAAAGTGTGACATTTCTTCTAAATAATTCGAGTTCTAACAGCGTTTGTCTACAAAATATATATTGCGTGTGTATTATTCAGAGATAAAATATACTACAAATGCTACCACGATATCACGTTAAGAATCAGCTAGGGAAGTGGTAAGCTTTTAGTGCCACTTTCATTTGAACCTCATGCCTAATTTTCATAGTATAGGACTAATGGAATGGCAAAGGCAATGGCAAGCAAGCAAGTGGCTGCAACAAATAGCCCTTAGAAGATTTCCCCTCCATCAACAATGGCGGGTGATGTTAAGCATGACGATAACTTCTTTTTGAGTTGATGTTCGGACTTCACCCTTATGCATGGTGACCACGAGTGCCACTTCTATGTTTCATCTACAAAAAGCATTTACTATTAACTATTGGGTTTTTTGAGTTGTCTCGAACATTTTCAGGGTCCTGAGTAAAAATTAAAAAATAAATTTCTATATAATAAAAGAATATTATTACTTTGAACAATTAATTTAATATTTCATTAATAAACCATTGAAATATGATCAAACTTTATCACACATTATTTCGTTGTTTTGTTAAAAAAACATCTTAAATTCAACTAAAATAATAAGATACAACTGCTAGCTTATAAAACTATCACTTGATAAATTATTGAAGCTATAAAGATACAAACTTAAAACCCCAAACAAAATTAATTCATGTTATTCTCCTTTCTAAGACGACATTGGTGGATGTGTATAGTGAAACGGAGCAATTATATAACTTTTTGCTCCACTCCACCCAGGTACGAGCCATGATTTAGGGTGGGGTAAACTATAAATGTTTGAAAGTGAGGAGGGTAAATTCATAAATAAGCTAATTTTTAAAGAAATTTAAACAAGGAGACAAATGTGGAAAAAAAATTCCGGGGGTGAGGGACGATTGACCCACCCCACCCCATGTAAATCCGTTCCTGACTCCACCTGCATACAAATCTAATAGTGAAATTATTGGAACCTAGCCTAATATATATGACTATTATAGAAATTAAAATCTAAACCCTACAATCTAAACTTAAACCTTAAAACTAAGACGTTAATAAAAAAATTATTTTAAGTGCATGTGTAGTAAATATAAACCCTAACATATATTATATTTATGGTTTTTTAATAAAGCACATGGTAATAATATTTTTTATCTAAAAATTATAGAAAAATTTAGGGTTACTTCGATTGGTTCCTTCCACTTGAGACTTCAAAAGGGTTGGTTGGCCCCACATACTCGTTCTCCACCGGGAAAGGCCCGCCAATCTCCATGCCTGAAGGAAAGTGAAATGGAGCTTCCACGTGGCATTAAAGTATCGATGACAATTTAGTTCCCGATGATTATGTCATGGGAGTAGGGTCCACTATTCCCACCTTCCCACCCATGAGTGTTCCTCCACGTCAGCTCTCTTTTCCCAATTAAAAATAGGCAAAACGTTAAAAGATGGCCAACACTGGCATATTTTGTTATTTGTCCTCTTAATTCTTTTTTGGAGTAAATAATTTTAATGTTTTAATTTAGTTGAAATATATTCTTGTTAGATAGAAACTATTAGTCAACTGATGGTAAACAATTAATATTGACTGGATTTGTCACGTGTTAAGATCTACTGATGTGTCAGCATCATATTCACTATGTGTCAACATTATATTCGACATGTGTCACCATCCGGTTCGACCACATGTTATATAAAGAAGGGTATAACAAAATAATTTATTTTAAAAAGTTTGACGTGACATATGCCACGTCAGTCAATCATAACGCATGGCAAGTTCAGTCAGAGTCAGTCGTTGTCCGTCAGTTGACTGACAATTTTCATCCAACAGGGGCATATTTGGACCAAATTGAAACGTTGAAAGTTGTTTGCTCCAAAAAAGAGTAGGGGTCAAATGACAAAACATACAAACGTTGGAGACATCTTTTGTCATTTTACCTTAAAATATTACTACTATATTTTATTATAAAAAATAAATAATTTCGAAACACTCATATATTGATATATATATAAACCAGTCGCTATGTTAGCATAAGACTTTGGCTTATATAACAGTGATAACTATATATTTAGTACCCTATGTATTTCGTGTTACTGTTTTAGTATCTTATTTATTTTTTGGTAAAATAGTATCTAGCGTTACGTTTTGTTTTTATTCTGATACTTCGTCGTTAAAAAATTAACAGCATGTTGTCTAGGAGAAAGAAAAACACACGTGGCATGCTAACAACGAGAGAGAAAATCACACATGGCAGACTATCACGTCATTTTATCTCTCCTAGTTAGCATGCCAAGTGTACTTTTTATGATTTTAGTAACATGACATGCTGACTAGGAGAAAGAAAATGACATGGCAACATGCCACATGTGATTTTATCTCTCTTATTCAGTATGTCGTTAATTTTTTAATGGCGGGGTGCCAAAACAGAAACAAAATGTAACGTTAGGTACCATTTTGCCAAAAACAATAGGTAGGGTATTAAAACATTAATACGAAAATAGGTGTTGTACTAAATATTTAGTTATCCCTATATAATATTAGAGAATTTTTTTAGGTTCAGTTTTAAGTTTTATTAGATTGAATATTAATTTAGTTGATATTGTTATTGTTGTAATAGTTAAGGAGTTGTAAGTTCGAGTTCACTTAAACATAATTATCTTATAAATAGTTGAGGGTTATAGGTAATTTATGTATTGTTATTCGAGTTGTATTCATTATGTTGGTGTAATTGTAACTTTCTTGGAGGAAAGTCGTTAATTTCGACAACCAATTTTCCAAAGTAATTTAAATTGTTATTTTTAGATGATTTAGGTTCGATCAGTTTGTTTGTACGATGTGTTATTAAAATATTATGATTATTGAACATATATTATCAATCAAACTAGACAATTTAGAAAAGTGTATAATACATAATAAAATACGATCAATTCTTTATAGTCGAGAAAGACTATACCAAAATATAAATATTATAAACAACCAAGTATCGAGTGTAGAAATAAGACACATTGTATTTTGAAAAAGACAACATGTGTTCCAACCACAATCATAAACTCTAAACATGAATGATAAAAATCACAAATAAGGTTTTAGTTTTTTAACAATTCTAAAAGAATAGAAATCATTTGCCTCTTTTCGATGCTCTTTTCTATGCCCACATTAAAAAATTAGGTTTAGAATTTAAGATCATATATAAGAAATTAGGGGTAGTGTGTATTCTAAGAGTTTAGAATTTAGGGTTAAAGTTTAAAATTTAATTTTTTAATATTAGAACAAAGAAAAAGACATAAATTTTTTGTTCATTCTAAACTACCCTAATCGAGTCTCTACTCCAAAACATTGTTATTTAAAACTAAATCACCAATAAAAATAAACAGTCTTAAATCACTAAAATCACTCAATAAATTCAAATCTTCAATTTTTTATATACTACTATTATTTCCCCAATTCACCATCACCCAAAAATCCCATGATCCACAGTCATAAAGAGACCCTATATAAAACAGTACTTTATGATGTAAGCAAAGCATTGCCCCTTTCTCTCTTTTATATTTAACCTTCATTTACACTCCATTACCATAAATCACAATTATATATATAACACTTGCTCTAGTAACTTTGGTGCAGCTTTAATCCTCCACCATAACCACAACCATGAGTAGCCACAACGCAGGCTGCGGCGGCGGCCTTTCGATAGACGAAGAGGAGACGGCGGAGACACGGATCCGAAGACTGATATCCGAGCATCCACTCATAATCTTCAGCCGATCATCTTGTTGCATGTGCCATGTCATGAAGAAGCTCTTGTCCACCATCGGTGTTCACCCTACCGTCATAGAACTCGACGACCACGAGTTCGCTTCCATCCCTCGACCCTCTTCTCACGGCGGCTTCTCCTCACGGAACCTCTCCCCCGCCGTCTTCATCGGCGGAACCTGCGTCGGCGGACTCGAATCCCTCGTCGCTCTCCACCTTAGTGGCCACCTCATCCCAAAGCTCGTCGAAGTTGGCGTTCTCGTGGTATGATATATATACACATATACATATATAATCACAAAAGCATTAGAAATAATATAAATCAATCTGCCATTTTCACTGACTTTTGATTTTCAATATGGGGGGCAGTCCACTTCCAAAAGAGAAGTAAATTGCTGCTTCTTTCTTTCTCCCTTGCTTATCTTTTGTTTCTTTCCCTACTAGCTTTGTTGATCAAAGCTAAAAAAATTGTTAAAAATCAAGTTTAGATTAAATTCGAGATCGAACATTGATTAATATAATTGCTTAGCCTTTTTATATATTCAAAATAACAATTGGAGATCGAATCAAGTCAAGTTCTTTTAAAAGATAAATTATTTGCTATTATCATTTTCATCTATAACATATGAATCCGAGATCGAATTTCTAATTATTTGATCTATAAAAATTTCTTTTCTTTGCTTGGATTTTGAGTGTTTTGGTGAGACTTTTGATCTAAGTTGAGACATTGAGCAATGAGTGGAATTGTTGGGGCCATTGAAGTGGGATCCATTTCCAATTATGATGCAATCAGAGCCGTTGAAATTTGATGTTTGTTAGGTGTAGATGAGAAAAATATGAATGGTTAATAATGTGGTTTGGGTTTGCTATTTTTGGAAAAAGGATGTTTTTGTGATGCTTTTTCGTGACAATGACGACCCTCAAATTCCAACGAAATAAATTTATAACTAAAATGGTCAAAATTTGGTTTTGGTCCTTTTTTTATGTTCATATTCGGTACTTAGTTTTTATATTTTTTTAGCATTTTAATTCAATTAGAATGTAGTATCTTAGTCTATTCAAAAAAGAAAGAGAGAAAGAAAAAAAGTAGTATCTTAGTTCGGTTTTAAATTTAGATAAACTCATGCAAACTTACAGACTATTTTTTTTGAAAACTACAAACCTACAGACTACACTGCTCGAATTCGGGTCACCTAAAAAGAATAACGTCATCCTTTACCACTGAAATCACTCAATGAATTCACTTCGTTCTTATATTTAATTCAATATAATTTTTTTTAATTTCATAATATATTTCTTATTAAGTCAAAATAGAATGATCAAATTATGTAAACTTAAATAAATAGATTAAATTCCAAATTATAAGAACACAAAGACCAACAAATTATTATTTGAATTTTGACCTAACTAAATAATAATTTCTTTTTTATAATCACTAATATTTAACATATTAGTTGATTAATCTGGATCAGATGATATAGACTCATTATATGTAAAAGAATTTACATAAACCTTCCTATTAAAACTATAAAATTTAATCCTAAAAATTCTAAACCCTAAACTCTAAATTCTTACTCTAGACCTTAAATTTTAAATTATATAATCTAAACCCTTAAACTCTAAAATTGACAAACTTATGTAAACTTTAGTTAAAAAATAGTTTGTTTTATAATTTATGCATACATGCATATGTTAAGGCTCATTTAAGAGCCTTCATTAAATATAAAGATTATATTTGAAAAAACTACAATCATTTAATGTATTACAAAACCCTAAAAGATTCTATTGAAAAAAATTCTCATTTAATGTATTAAATTTTATGATTTAGGGCTAATGTTTTAGTGTTTAGGGTTAATGTTTAAGGTTGTATGGTTTATGTTTATGTTTAAGGGTTAGGGTTATGGTTTATTGATTATGTTTAAGGTTTAGGGTTTTAGAATTTAGGGTTAGGTTTATGTTTAATGTTTAGGGTTTAGTGATTAGTATTTATGGTTTATGATTTCTAGAGTTTAGGGTTATGGTTTTTGGGTTTACTATATTGAATGGGTGTTTTTCACTAGAATCTTTTAGGGTTTACTACTTTGAATGAGTGTTTTTCACCAGAATCTTTTAGGGTTTTGTAATTGTAATTTTTTAAATAGAATCTTGTATTTAATGAAGGCTTTTAAATGATCCTTAAACTCGAACATTAAACCTTAAATCCTAACCCTAAACCCCAAATCATAAACTCTAATACATTAAATGAGAATTTTTTCAATAGAATTTTTTAAGGTTTTGTAATACATTAAATGATTGTGATTTTTCAAATAATTTTTTTATATTTAATGAAGGTTTTAAATGACCCTTAACATATGCATTTATGCATAGGTTAGAAAAAGCCTAAATTTTTTATGTATACAGCATTTTTCTTATATATTTGGGTGTTATTGAGACGAGCAATTATTGATTAATAGTAATTACAAAAAGAACGAGGAAAGCGGGAATCTCATTATTAATGGCCTAACCTTACTTTAAATGAGCAATTAATAGTATGTACTCAAATGTACATTTCATTTGTACCGTGTTAGGCAGTGGAAATTTAAAAACCTTAATGTGAGAGTTAAAGTCATAAAGAGGATGAATTGAGGTTAAATATATGGAAACAAATTACAGGTATAAATTTTAATTTATACAATTCTTTTAATTTTAGGAATAAGAGTTTAGAGTTTAAGGATTTAAAATTGGTGGTGGAACTTAACATTATTTATTGAAGGGCCATTTAAAAATATTTAAATTTAAAAAGGGTCAACAATGTAAATTATATATTTTTAAGGGGCTAAAATACAATTTTATGATTATCTTATCTTCAATTTTCCAATTTTTAAAATTTTTTAGGGGTCGTGGCCCTTGCTTGTCCCTTAGAGGTACCACTCTTGTTTAGAATGTAAGGTTAATGTTTAGAATTTATGGTTTAAGATTTAGAATTTAAGATTAAGAAATTTTAGTTTTATAGTGTAAATAAATATACTTATATAAAATAAATTTCACACAGTATGTGTGTGAAAATATTAACCCTAAATATGTAGATTTTTTGGTGTGTGATAGTCAAAGGAGTTTCATCTAAATATTTAAAGTCAACTCCAATCATATTTTTAAACAAGAGCAAAGCTCTTTAAGCGCGGTTCTTTTATTTATAAAACGTAAAGTTTAAATCTTAATTAAGGAACATCAAATTTGTTAGGATGAGTCTATTATGTGCGACGAACATCGATGAACATCACTAATGATGAACAACGATGAACACCATTAAATTAATTAATAAAGATTTAAAATTTCAAGGATCCATCATATAATTAATAATTATTTTAAAAATTCAATTAAATTATTTTATATATATATATTAAAATTTTATTAAGGGTAAACTATATATTTAGTACCTCACTTATTTTCGTATTTATATTGAACTCTTATTATTTAAATATTATCTTAATTTGACCCTATTCTTTATATAAAAAATAATTTAACCCTCAACCTAAAACCCTAAACTATTAAACCCTTAAACTCTTAAACATGTACCTAAACCATATACCATTAAAAATAATTTCACCATCATCGATTTAATTTAATTCAATGAATCGTTGAATTCTCCTTAAACAACTCACCGATAAGATCTTTAAAAGAGCTGGTTTTCGGGTCATAAGTTGAAGCCAGATATGACAATATCATGAGTTCCGACGACCACACGAAATACAGCTCCTTGCTGAGATTCCAAGTATGCAGCCGAAACTGCAGCCACAATCTTCGAACTATAGAGTTACCGAGTGGATAATAGACTAATAGTATATGTTGCTAAATCTTAATAACCATAGATTTCATTTGCAAAGATAATTGGAATAATCAATACTAACTAGTATTGCAATAAATTAGAATAAGGATAGATAAAATAACAGTTCATGTTATCGGGAACTGCACTCCAGTTGACCAGGAAATGATGCAATCAGGTGTATACAATCACTTTTAATTTTTAGGAGAATTCAACGATTCATTGAATTAAATTGAATCAATGATGTTGAAATTATTTTTAATGGTATATGGTTTAGGGTATATGTTTAAGGGTTTAATAGTTTAGGGTTTTAGGTTGAGGGTTAAATTATTTTTTATAAAAAATATGGTCAAATTGAAATAATATTTAAATAATGAGGGTTCAATAGAAATATAGAAATAAGCGAGGTACTAAATATATAGTTTACCCTTATTAAAAAAAATAAAATTTTAATATATATAAAAAATAATTTAATTGAATTTTTAAAATAATTATTAATTATAGGATAGGTCCTTGAAATTTTAAATCTTTATTATTTAATTTAATGGTGTTAATCGGTGTTCATCGTTAGTGGTGTTCATCGATGTTCGTCGCACGTTGTAGAATTTTCCAATTTGTTATCACTTGATTTAATAAAAAATAATAATATATATTATGTATTTATATATTCCTTAGGTTTTGGAAAGAAAATGCAATTCATGAGAGGAACAACCATGAAATATCAACCCACAAATCACAAACATTCCAATGTCAAAATTCCATTGTGTGATTTAACCTCATTAAATGGACCCCAATCTAGAATCTTTTTTATGATTCTCTATAAATAACCACTTTGTGGAGCGAAACTAATAATATAATCAAAATTTGGTTTTTAGATCTATATACAACGGAACGAGATATTAGATCTCTTAGATATTTAATTTTTGGTTTTGTAAATGGAATAGTTAGACTAAAATAATCTTATTTAAAATAAATTTTTATAATATTTAATTCGAATTATTTAACCAATATACTGCATACCGATGATTATAAAAAAAAATAAGTGGAAAGTAACGAGGAATGGGCAGCCCAAGTACCCACTAAAAAATCCCTTAATGGTTTTGCATTTTATTAGGTCTAAAACTAGGGGGAAAGCATCTTTAATTCACACTTTTTACCCTTTTTCTTTGATGGCTTCTTTATGGGGTTTCCCACTTGGATACGTATGTCTTAACTTTCCATGAGCTACACTGGAAGCAGTAAGCAATGAAACAAGCAAGCAACTTCATGTTACAATGGAGGACAGTTGAAACATTGTTGCACTGAATGGTTAAGATTTGTTCTTATACAACTATCGACTTTTTAGAATTCCTTTAACTCAGTATACATTTGATTCGTGAGTTGAGTGATCCGGAACGGCGCGCATCGACCGGTTCAGAACTGATTTTCATGATTGTAATCCTGAATCTCATTCTACTCTAACCCTTCCTGTTCAAAAAGAAGACTGTCAAAAAATATTGTTTCCTATTCTACAATCCACCCCAATCCATGAATTTCTTCACCTCGTCGTACAGAACCAAGATGGCTGCAGCACCAGTGCTCCTAAAAATGTTGGATAGTGCCCCGCGGTAAAAAGAAATCGCCCCTTCTGTTCTATAAATCGTCCTCCAGCAATCCAGGGTGCTATGGTACATCGGTTGTTCTAAACCGGATTGCATCATCATCCGCCTCCGAACTGTATCAAGTGGATACGACAACAATCCAGCAGATGTTGTCACGGCCTGCGCAGCTACCCAACGCTTCCATAACGCCAATTCAGTTTTGGATTGTTCTGACAAGGTTTCCTTTATGGTATCAAATCCTCCAAAATACAGACCCCGATGAACAATCATCCCATGTAGGGAAGCGGGAAGACCCCTGTAAATTCCTCTAAATCCATCTTTTTTGCGTATGGTGCTCAGGAAATGGTAGATGCCTCTGAATTGACGAACATCAGTTCTTCCGATGTCGGCAGCAAGGCGGGTGTGAGCAATATCAAGAGGGTAGATCAAGATCAATGTTGTGCAACCAGCTGCAGCTCCGGCAATAAAGTTGGCAGATGCTCCAGAGAAAACATGACCATCTCCATAATTTCTTAACATATTTTTATAAAGGTCCTGCATAAAGTGATGCAAGGTGAGTAAAATGATAACCACACAGAGAAGTTGTAAGTTTGCTCGGAGTCGTATTAAAAACCTCAAAAGAAAAAAAAAAGTTGCATATATTTCTCGTTTTTGAGGAACTGGAGTTGAACTTTTGGTTTGGCTTCATTAAGCCTTGAGCTATAAGTAAAAGGCACAGATAATTCTCTACCATCTCATAAATCCTACACCTTCCACCGGCAAGATTAAAACCAGAGACCTCCTAGTTTAGGGGAATCCCCTAGGAACTTTTGAGTTTGCTTAAAGCTGAGTAAATTTTTTATCTGAATTGAAATAGACCGTCATCGACTTGTCTCAACGGTATCTATCAAGTGATTTCATTGAACTTTTCACAGATGTATGCTAGGCAAATTCATCTAACCTATTCATCTTTCTAGGTGGAAATTGGAATAGGAATAATCATGCACAAAAATAAATTTCAAGTTTAGAAAGTTTGATCTCTTCAGATTACATTCAAATCTCAGCCTTATTCTTTTATTATATGCTCCTATACCATATGACGACACCAACACAGTAAATCGTCATATTAAGATTATCTGAATATGCAGTACAAAGGCTCCTTGTGCTAACCTAAACTAGCTGGTTAATGCCCTCTTCATCTGCCAAGGCCCTGAAGGGCAACCCTCTATTCCCTTACCATGTATAAACTTTAGGTAATATTAGAACTCACAAAAAATCCTGACATGAAAACCATGCCTCTATTAGGTAGAGTTGGCTAGATGGAAATATTACATTGTTGTGGTCTATTCGAGAACCAGGAATACAAACTTTGCAAACTCAGTAAACAAGGTCTGCATTATGGATTAGACTCCATCTATTTCACTTGACAAATAAGTTATATTCTCCATCAAATCAAATCTTCCCTCTTCCCCTATACTTAAACTCCTCAATATAATCTCCGGAACGTATCCAGACATCCAGAACAACAGTCCCATCTCCGCGACCTGCATTTGGTTTTCATGCACTTACAGATACTTTAAGGCCAACGCCGAAACCAAATACAACATTGCTAGTTTGATTGTTATGCTCTAACATTTTCTTTCAATGTCCATGGAATTTAAAATCAGATAAGATTGCTGCTACATTTCCCTGTTCCATCCAAATCCTAAACTCTATCAAATTCCCAATTCTAGGACAAAAAATCAGCACGACTGCATTAATAACCATTCAAACATAGAAAACCAAAGAAAGCATGCCATGAAATGAAAATAACATCACAGAACCTCAAAGAAACCTTTCATCATTCACTTCACGTGCATGGAATATCTCCTTCTCAAGAACATCAACAACCACTCTATGAATACCATTTGAAAACCCCATTTGATTCACTCTAAATATCCCAGAAAGAAAATCAAATGCTTCATTTCACTTCATACAAAAAACCAATATAAAGAAAGGGAAAAATTACAAATTTTGAAAAAGAATTGTTACCTTGAGCGAGAAATTAAGAGCAACGGAAGGGTAATATCTGAGAACGCTACTCCCATTGCCTCTCCATAAAGAAAGAATGCCTTCTTCTCTAACAGTACGGAAGATACAATCAAGCATCCCTTTGAATTTCCTCCTCCCACTTCCCACGAAAGCCAAATTGCTGTCTTGGGTCTGAAGCAACAGCTTTGCCCTCTCAATCGGCGCCACGATCGTGTGCACCACGCCGCCCATCACCGCCCCCGCCAGCAGATCACGGTGGAAGCTCGCCAGCCATTCGTACGGCCCCGACGCCGGTTTTAACCCTCCCCCTCCCCTGTTTTCTACTTCGTCTTCTTCTTTACTCATAACTTCGAAAGACCCAGAATTTGCTTTCACTTCAAGAAAGAAAAAGAAACCCTTTTTTCTTCTACTGAGTAGAAATGGTGGGAAAATAACTGGGCGCTAAAACGAATGACGAAACAATGCCTATTAATGGAATCATAGTAAACTGCTCTGTTTACTAAAGAACAGAGTTTTAGATGCCCTCTCTCTTGTCTGAATGTTCTCTACCACTGTGTTTCCAAAAGGGAAAAGAACGAATTTTGTCCTAGCCGGTTCATTTCCCAATGGGATTGTTTGATCAGAGGTTGGTTGAGTTCTTTTTCTTTCTTTTACTCTATTTTTTTTCTCAGTTTTGGCTAATTGAGATTAAGATTCCTTGTTAGCATTGATTAAGGTTCAACAAGCCCTATGACTTTTGCCAAGTGTCACCCTAATCCTCTTATTTATGATCTCATTGGAAGGACTGTGGATTCCTTAAATGGTGTATTTTGACTTTTAAATTCAGCTTTTTAGCTTAATAAAAAAAAAGGTAAGATTCAAAAGCTAGATAGTTATTGATGGTAAAAGTGGGATGGTGATAATTGCCGGCTATTCGAATGATTATATTCTGATTTGAATAGAGAGTCACGGTAAATTGTGAATGTGGAGAGTATTAGAAAGAGATAAGTTACGGTTTTATTCATCAAATTTCACTTGAGAGATAATAACTTACTTTTACGATAATATTAGTGGAGGCCTGAGAAAAGGTGTTAAGTCTAACCTTGAATATGTTGAATGTAGCAGAATAGATGGCGGTCAGTTAATAGGCTAAACTGGTGGGTTAGACAGATTTGATGACATCTTATTGAGCACTATAATTCTTTGAGAAGGTTGTACTCAAAATATCTAAAAAGTTTTTATGATCTTATGTCCGATCGGAGGGATATTGTACAAAAAACTGTCATAAAAGATACAAAGACAGATATATGACCTTGCGAAGATAATAGTGACGGAAAAGATAGTAGGTATAACTCATATTATATGTTGATTAAATCAACAATTTAGTAAGACCAGACACTTGAGTGAAAGAAATACACTACAAATAATTTAAATCAGAGATCACACACGTGGTACCAAATATTTGGGCATTTTAAGGCATGAGAAAACGTACTAATAAAGAGATGGTGAAACAAAAAGATGGAACAATTCAAAAGGTTACACCAGCAATGTGTTTAATGAAAAGGGTGGCTGAAAATGGTTGCATTTGCTTGTGTTTCAGTTGAAATATAGCTTTTTTAGTCCTTCCCTTAGAGATGATCTGCTCTGATCACTACACATGAGCACATCATACTTGTTACTTCTGAAAACGCGAAAGAAGATTGCAGTTTGCTCCGTCACGTAGTTCGATGCAAAAGCCGGTATTCCGAACGGTCCGACATTGCCTCGAACAGATGTTGTCTTTTGATTACAGAGCAGTTGTGGATCAACCCAACTCTGATCCATTAATTCAGCCTCCTTTAAGTTGGACAAGTCGAAGGGAACTTCGACACCGGCCTTTAGCAACAAATATGTGGCCTCTTTTCCATCAATCGAAACCGGATAGAAATCGGGACATTCCCACATGCCAGTCCTTGTGGATGAGTGCAGATGTTCTTTACTCCTAGTCCATGTCACAAATCTCGGCTTCGATACGGTGGCCATCCATTTGGTTACCGACCAAGACTCCATAACCCATCGACCATCAGGGCCTTGCCAAGCTGTTGTTGGATCCCTAAAGTACTTTGGGTCGATACTATCAACAGGGGTCATGACAAGATTATGAGATGATTTCATCCATTCCCCTAGCAAATGATCCGATAGGTTCTTCGGCTCGGCCAAGTTTTGAACTTGGCGGTTCATGGTGATGGTATCACTCCCGGTGTATAAAATAACAGGCTTTTCACCCGAAAGGAACGTGGTTGAGCCTGACCAGCAACCGTTAAAATCGAAAGGATCATCGGGAGCTAGTGCATTATCAAGATGAATCCAGTTTACAAGATCATATGATATCGAACGAGCCCTTGTTATGTTGATAGAATAGATGGTAAACTCCCTTGTAATACATAGGACATGTTGCAGATTGGATCATTTTCACAAGATTTATAAACTTTGTTACAAATTCAACTTCTGGGACTTTGTTTGTATGAATAATTTCAGCATTCTAATGATCAAAACATAGAACATATCGATAACATAAACATATCAAAAAGCTTACCATTAGGCACTGCAAAGCCATAAGTGCCCCATTTGAAGATTATTACATGTCGGAATTGAAAGATTTCCTGAAAAACTAATCATAGGTTCTTCTCTCCATCAGAACAATAGGACATATCACATATATCTTTTTTTTTATCAGAGTCTGAATCGGTCATCATCGGAAGAATTAGTTTAATTTGATAAAACAAATTAAAAGTTGTTTGGAGTTTTAAATCTTGTAGTATTTTTCTCCGTGCATTCACGATGGATCCGCATAAGCTATGCAGGGCAATTGTCAAACACATTGGGTGGAGTCCTCCACATGAAGGATGGATTAAGCTAAACGCTGATGGTGCACTCAAAACAAGCACAGACATAGCAGCCGCAGCTGTTGTTATTCGAAACATAAACGGGACTCGGATCACACGCAGGCTATAACCAGAATGCCGGGACATGCTCGGTATCACGCGGGCGGAACTCGGAGCTATTTACGATGGCTAGTTGATGGCTCGGGACCATGGCTTCCGCGAAGTGCAGGTGGAATGTGATAATGCCTCAATTGTTCATATGTTGTTTGACAGTGCAGCTGAGATAAGGAATTTTAGCCTAGTGAGGGCTAAGTCGGATTCAAGATGTATAAAACTATGTATAAACTCAGATCGGGTTCGAGTCACTCAATAATCGTCTTGTCATAATTTAATCTTAAAAATTAAAAAAATAATATTATAATACAAATTTAAAATTTAATGTGATTATCGAATACCGAAACAAACTTACATAAACAACAATTCTTATAGTAATCACTTTCAACACTTGATAGGTAAAGAATAAAAAGAAAAAAAGAGGTGGAAATTACCAACAAAAGCAAAAATGCAGATGAAAGTAGGCCAGAGATTTGTAGTACAAAACATGAAAAACAGGAATGATTGTTCCATTTCTTTCATCATTTCATTCTCAGGCTGTCGCATTTCTTTTCCAACCCTAATATGTGACGTACACAAACACACATGATTTCAAACAAGTGTGGCATGAGACTCATAGCCGAGTGGGTCTCGAACCATGTGGATGACTTGGTCCACCCACCACTGCCTCAATCTGAATGAAACCAAACCACTGAACTAGGGATGGACGCGACTCGGGATTTTTTACCAACTCGAACTCAACTTGAAAATAATTACCCTAAATCTGAACTTCATCAGACCCAAAACGTATATATCCCAACCCGAATCCGACCATACCCGATTTATATAAAAAAATTTAATTTAGGGAGCTAATTGTAAAAATAGTAATTTTAGGGGTTCAATTGTAAAAAACTAATTTTAAAGATTTAATTGTAAAAAAATATAAAGAGGGGTATTATTGCAAATATCCCTAAAATATAAAGAAAAATTATATTATTACTCTCGGACCAGATCAAATATTTTCACCCTTAATAAAAATTTCTGGCCCTACCTTAATTTTTTTTACGAAAAAATTCAACTTGATCGGGTTGGGTGAAATGCTCGTCCCTAAAACCAAAGCTCTTGCCTTAACTCTAATATAGAGCTGAAATTCTACCCTTGAGACTATTGAATTATGTTTTTGAATTCCTATTCTCAGGGTTTGTTAAGGGTGACAAAATATTCTGAATTTGTTGAGATATAATTCGATTAAAATAATATTTCATCTCTTCGGTGTTATTGTTATCAGAATATGATTCAATGATTTTAACTTATTAATGCTAACCATTTTCATTTTTTTCTCTTTGTGATTTTCTTTAGCACTGTTTGATTGAAAAATGCCGAGTAAATTTTTTAATAGTCTAAAGGTAATTATAAATTAGTATATGTTCATACATATTCTTATTTTTTTAATAATACATATAGTTTGTAAACAAATCGGTTTGAATCGTGTCTCTTAAGATGAATATCATCCAAAAAATCAGAGTTAATTGATCTTATTTATGATTGTAAATGATAATTTTAATTGGTATATGATTGTAACATTTAAGTGGTTTTTGATCTAAAATAATAATAAAACTTTTATTATTATTTTATATTAAATATCACTTTAAACGCAATGATTTAGTTTTATTGAACAAACACATTTGGTCGGTTGGTTAAACTGTTCATTTTTGTTACCTTATTTTTTTTAAGATTAGAATTAAAATTGCACGAACCAACTTGCCTCAGTGGTTAAGGCCTAAGGGAATGGTTGTTCTTCTTAGAGGTCACGGGTTTGAGCACCAACAACTGCAGCATGGTGATTGAGTGTTTATTGTCAAATGGTTGAGAGTATATTTAGAATAGATACTACTTGTAATCACTTTAACTTTCATAAAAAATTAAAATTAAAATTTATCAAAAAATTAAATTTTATTATTATAATTTATGATTTTCTGATTGTTTCCTTTTTTTGTGAAGTGTCATCTGTGAAACCGTCAAACCTTCAACGATCAATATTATGTTTCACAAATTTCATTATAAACCAAATCAAGAGGCAAATCATTAGTTTAGAACAATATAATTAATTATTAGAGTTGTCCTTAACCACCTGAAAGAATCAAATAATCACTAGAAAGACAATTTTTAAAAAAAAATAAAAATTGAAATATATTGGATTGATTTGTGAGGTTATTGATTGAACCCTAGCCAAGACTGAAAACCCATAATTTCTAGTTTTCATATACTGTAGAACTGTGACCCTTCAAAAATATATCATGTCAAATGTCTGTCACTATATATTCCCTTCCATTAATGAGACAAAGCCTACATCAAAAGTAGTGCACTCTATCCTCATTAAAATGATTTAAATAAGTAATTCAAAATGGATCGAATTTAATTAACGAAGTTGCTCTAAATAATAAGCAGTTTGATATTGCTGAAGCAAGTTTCAAGTTCAAAATGTCAAATACTAAACGATTTTTTCTTAAAATTTGATTAAAAAATTCAAATAATTTAAACCTGAAGATAATTAAACTCGAAATATATTAAACTAAAACTTAATATTATTCTAACCCGAAAATAATAAAAAATTAAAACCCGAATCGAATCTACCGAAATAAATCGAATCATCCCAGTGGCAAGCAATTCAGCTTTTACACATGGCAATTTTGGGTGAAAAACCCCTTTTTAATTATTATTGGGGAAAATGGCTCCCAAAAACTTTTATTTGGCAAAATGACCCTCAAACTTGCCAGGTCGGCAGACCTCGCGTTGTGTAGGACGCGAGGTACGATATCGCGTTCTGCACAACGCGATTTCAGTCGACATGGCATTGTTGTTTGTGTTAACGGTTTTACAGAACGCGAGGTCCCCGAGAAATTGAAACGGCGGCTGAATATATCGCACAGACCTCGCGTTCTGTAGGACGCGAGGTCTGTCCAATTCTGGCCTGCACAACAAGGGAAAACAAGTGTGGGTAGGCTTGTTCGAGCCCAATTTCGAGCGTGTAAATCGTATATTTTTAGCGATCATCGAGTTTGGGGTCGTAGTACTGGAAATTCTCTATCTTATGATACCAACATGGTTAATTTCCGTCCATTCTACAATAATTTAAAATGGCTTCGAAAACCCTATGCTATCATCCTTTTTTGAATGAAGTTGCATTTGAACAAATATCGATAGGCATGTTCGAGTAGAATTTCATACGTAGAAATTTTAAATTTTTAGGTAACATCGAGTTTGGGGTTGTAGTACTAGAAATTCTCTATCGTATGACACTGACACGGTCAATTTTCGTCCATTGTACGTTGATTTAAAGTTGATTCGAAAACACTATCATAACATATTTTTTTGAATGATTGAAAATATAAGATGACGGATTGTATAAATCGAAGTGGACTGACTTTATTGATTAGATTGTCATGTGCAAACTCACATATACAAATTAAAAATAATTAATTAATACGAGGGGCTGAGCAATTAGGACACTTAGGAGCTGTGTGTCCAGGATTTCAACATATAGAACAATGCTTCTTTTGTCCGGTTTTCTGTCGATGTTTGACCATATCCTCGGCACAATATAATCTTGTAGAACGTGGACGTCCTTTGGCTCGTAGTAGTGTTGGATCTGGGCGTATGATCGGTTCAGTGTCCACAGCATTCGGATCAACCTCATTTCCGATTGGAGGAAACTCTTTTTCGTAAACCTTAAGCACTTTTTTGAGTAAGTATACCGCATAAACCATATGCATGTATTCTATCCGTTGGTTAGTGCAAGCAGCAATGGCGTGTGCGCACGGGTATTTGAAAGTTTGGAAAATTCTGCACTCGCAGGTTCTTGCCCTCAGATCTACCACGTAAGCGTTGTGCTGAATGCCTTCCAACCGCCTGGAAAATTCCGCAACACGAAACAAGTGTCCTTCTCGCGAGAAGAGAGTTGCTTGCATCTGTCTTGTTTGGCCCAATTGAATATGCAGTTTTGTGCGGAAATCTGGATGGACTTTGTGTCCACCTGCCATGTACTCAGTTGCTTGCCTTCCCAAGGTTGCAAAAAGGGTAGCTAAACGATAATAGGTCGCTTTGACAATGGAAGTGATAGGCAACTGCCGCACTCCCTTCAGTGATGAGTTCACTGCCTCAGCCAAGTTCGTTGTCATGTGACCATAACGTTTACCCTCGTCATACGATCGAAGCCATTTTTCCTTTGGAATTTTTTCAAGGTATTCCACGCCTTTTTTGTTTCTCGCTCTCAATTCCTCCATCAGGTCAGACACCTCTTGTTTGTAGTGTGAGTTGCCTACGGGATGACAGTTGAATAGTTATGGGAGTAAGAAATAATAAAAGGGACTAAGAAATAATATAGTAAATGAAAATGACATAAGGACGTACCCATATCGAGCACCATTTGACGTTCATCACGATTCTTGTATTTCAGCAGGTAGTTTGCGGCTATGTGCCGCAAGCAAAAACGGTGGTAAATGTATGGAGGCTTCCAATAGTCACCCAAATTTTCTATCGCCCACAAAAGCGTTGTGCCTCTGTCAGAAATAGCACACACTCCTTCATCCCTTCTTCGTATTACATGATCAATGATATATTTTCGTAGGTTCTGAAGGAAGAACGTCCAAGACTTCAAATCCTCCTTCGGGACGATTGCGAATGCAACAAGAACGCATTTGCGATTGTCGTCCTGTGCTATAGCTAGAAGTAGGATCTGTGTATATCTTCCGTACAACCATGTGTCGTCGATTTGGACCATCGGTTTGCAGTGCTTGAATGCGTTGATGCACTGGGGGAAAGTCCAAAATAACCGGTGGAATTGAGAAACACATCGGACGACACGATCATTTTCGTATGCCAGAACCGTATCAAGTTTGACAACCATTCTGGGGATGTGTTTCTGCAGGAGATTAAGCCACATGCGCAACTCTTTGTAAGATTCCTCCCATCGGCCATACATTTCCTCTTTGGCCTTTTTCCTTGCATACCATGCTTTCAAATAACCTGGACGGAAGCCGGTGACAGCTAGAGATGTAGCCTGACATGTGGGGACCGACACAGTGGGATTTGTTTTCACCAGTGTCAAAAAGATGTCCGTGAGGAACTTTACATCCAAGTTCTTGTGATCCTGGTTGAGGCTAGCAACGGTGCATGTATGGGGCCCCTCAAGTTTTGTTATTTTCCAACGGTTGCCTGCCCTCTTCAACTCTGATATACGGATTTTCCATTTACAACCTTGATTTTCTTGGACGCAATAAGCCTTGTAGTATGTGGATTGGGTTTTATCCACTGTCGTCTCAACATTATGACGAAGGTTGTACTGCTTAACTGCCGCCACCGCAATTTCCTTGTTCGAGAACGCCATACCAATTCTTAGTTCACCATCAGAACGGTTGACTCGGCCATCTATTGTGTCGTCATGGGGAAAATCAGGGACGTCCATTGCATCCATATCAACCGTTGTGAAGTGGGATGGTGGCTGGAACATAGAAATTGGTGTTGCGTCTACAGGAAAGTTGGTGGCAGTCGGTTCTTCGTCCAAATCTGGTGATGGAACGGTAGTGTCTTCCGGTAACTCTGTCAAGTCTTCTGGTTCGGGATAGAATGGCCCCAGCTCGTCTCCTTCAGGCCCGGGTTCTCTAATCGGTTCTTCGTCAGAAGCATCCTTGACGGAGGACCACCGCACTGACCCACACCGGCCTGTCGGACTCCCAGAAAGAATACAGATTTAGATTCGATACCTTGACGGAGGATGAGGTAATTCAACGATTATTTTGATTTTTTTCATACTATTTTTCCAATAATATTTCATATAACCGTTACAAACGCTTTCATTTTTTTTAGTTCGTGTGGAGGCCCTACGATTCAGAGGAGATTCGCCAGATTACTCCACCAGATATTATGCGAGAGCGAGACCTCTGGATTTCCGTCGTGCCGCTGCTGAACTACGAAATTTGCATGTGGCATTCTACGGATAGGGTACTCCAACAGTTCGGGTACGTCCAAAATGTTCCAGCCCCTCCGCAAAATATGGACTCCTTCCACAATCTTACGCGCCAGGGGAAGACGGAGGTTGACTGGGCCGAGCACCACGCTAGCTGGATAGCGCTTTGGGCTTACCGATTTAACAGACGCCCACAGTTTCTCCAACAAATTATGGTAGGGGGTCATTCGGTCACTTTCAATTATGACCAGTGGTATATGAACAATGGGATGCCACATATCCTTACTCAGGCCGAGCGCGAAGCAGGGCTTCCCCAGCAACCCTAAAACCGCCCACGCGGGAGCCGTCGAGCGAGCCAGAGCCAGAGGCAGTCGACGCAGCGCGGTCCGAGACCACGATATGACACTATAGGGGCATCATCTTCTGCCGCACCACTTCATAGCGGTCCATCGAGTTTCCAGCAGACGATGCCTCCACCCCAGTATGGCTCCACTGATGCCTATCGTCCCCATACGCCCACGACTGACCTTCTGCTTATCGATTATCCACAGCTGCACTCTCAATGTAGGTTTCCCATTGTGGAGAGTACGCCGATGGGTAGCTTGTTTTACTCCCCGCCTCCACCCAGCACAGATCCGCATATCGCGCACGATGGTCAGTATGATGGGGACCAGGGACCACCACACGATGGACAGAGGAGGTATCCGGATCGTGAGCGTCATCCACCCGACTGCGGAACGGGTGGACATAGACATTTTTAGTCTTTTTTTTACTGTTTTGTACTTATGTTTTTAATATTTATGTAAAACACATTTGAATTTTATAATGTCGTATTATAATTTTGTTTACGTATTATAATTTTGTTTACATATTATAATTAAACTTTATAATGTTTATTTAATTTTTGTTTTTAATAAATTTAATGGGATTACTAAACCGAAAATCGACATTAGTTGAAATGCAACTTCAATAAGAAAAAGATGATGCCATAGGGTTTTCGAAGCCATTTTAAACCATTGTAGAATGGACGGAAATTAACCATGTTGGTATCATACGATAGAGAATTTCCAGTACTACGACCCCAAACTCGATGATCGCTAAAAATATACGATTTACACGCTCGAAATTGAGCTCGAACAGGCCTACCCACACTTGTTTTCCCTTGTTGTTCAGGCCAGTGTTGGACAAACCTCGCGTCCTACAGAACGCGAGGTCTGTGCGATATATTCAGCCGCCGTTTCAATTTCTCGGGGACCTCGCGTTCTGCAGAACGCAAGGTACTGTAAAACCGTTAACACAAACAACAATGCCACGTCGACTGAAAGCGCGTTGTGCAGAACGCGATATCGTACCTCGCGTCCTACACAACGCGAGGTCTGCCGACCTGACAAGTTTGGGAGTCATTTTACCAAATAATAATTTTTGGGAGCCATTTTCCCTAATAATAATTAAAAAGAATTTTCACCCAAAATTACCTTTACACATCTTACCTTCACTGTGCCTATATATAAAAATGGATTAAAATGATAGCACTAGTGTTGACTGTGGTTTCTTCTTTCTTTCTATCTATCATAGTACTGTGGATATAAATGCATTATTTTCTTTTCTTCAGCTTGGGAATATCAGAGTTAAAAATGATTCTATATAGTCAATGAAAAGAAAGAAAGTTGCAGAATTTTCAATGTTTTCTACTACTTTTTCATGTTTGATGAAATGTCTGTTGTTCTGATAGATTACATTTGAAGTTTGGATATTGCACATCTTCATCTTCATCCTCATCCTTGCTTGTATTTAAAATCATCGAATGCTTAACTCAAGTTCGGTTCTGAGATTTTAGAGGTCTGAGATGAATAAAACAAAATTAGGCCCATAATAATAAGAATTGAAAAAAATTGAATTTTAAGTATGCTCTTAATAAGAAATATTGAAAAATTAAAATTTAAGAGTAGACCCTTGCTAACAAATATTTAAAAAAAATGAAAATTAAGAATAAGCTCCTAATGCCAAATATTGAAAAAATAAATTTTAATAGTAGACCTATAATAAAAAATATTTTCTAAAAAATAAATTTTAAGAATAAACTCCTAGTACTAAATATTTTTTTAAAAAATAGGCTCAAATAACAAGTATTGAAAAAAAATTGGATCTCTAATAACAAATATTGAAAAATAAAATAAAATTTAAGAGTATTCCCCTAATAACAAATATTGAGAAAAAATTGAACCTCTAATAACAATTATTGAAATAAATTGGACCTCTAGTAACAAATATTAGAAAAAAACAAACTATCGTTAAAATCTTAATTATGATGCGATCCGTTAATTGGTTTAGTGGCTGAGGATGCTCATATTGGCTATTGTCCAATCTTATATGAGTTTAAATCTCAATATGTGAACGTAATACCTCCTCATTTAATCAAAAATATCTTAATTATGGTCCTAAAACCCATTTAGTACCTAAACTAAATAAATTTTAATTGTTTTTTATATTTAATTAGGAAGGATGGAAGCCATTGATAAATAATTAAATTTTAAAAAATTATAAATAATGGGTCATGGGTGGGTGTGTCTTTCCTGTCCACCCTCTGGATTGGCCCTATCTTAACTATATATAGAAGTCAGGTTTCACTTACTTTATAAAACTCAATTAATGTTACACTTTTTTGAATCTTTTTATAAAAATAAATAGATAATTAAAATTATTTTTTTAATTTTTTCATGCGACAATCTTTTCATTTCTTACTATTAATCATGAATAAATAATTAAAATTATATTTTTAATTTTTTCATGCGACAATCTTTTCATTTCTTACTATTAATCATATATATATATATATATATAACTACAGCCAAAGCCTTTTCACATCATATGAAATAAACATCTTATTTTTGTTGTAAAACATATACGTAAGACAACATTTTAAAAGTTTTTGCCTTTTATTCTACCGTTAAAAATCATATTGAAAGTGAACCCTCCCAGTTATTTCAAAGAGAGGGAATGTCGTTCTTTTTAGAATAATTAAGTTTGAATAATTTGTCTATAAAATATGTATATATTATTTATAAAATAAAAAAATTAAACATATACTATTATGAGATCACACGATGTGTTAAAAAATTATATTGAAATTACTTAATTAAAAGTTTAAATAAATAATTATTTTTTCTCTGTTATACTATAGTATTGGTAAAGAATATATGCATTTTCTTTGAAATCTCAACCGCAGGAGGAGAAGAAGGAGGAGACGAGCTATATATAATGATTTTATGTTGATCGAATGGTGGAAATTTTAGATCAAATTAGTTTGTGATTTTGTTGTTGTGTTTCGTGAGTTTTAAAGAGATTTTGAGAAAATTTAGACTAGTAAAATGAAAGAGGACTATAAGGTGAGTTTGTTGATGTTTTGAATGGCCATAAAAGACGTCGAAAAATATTTGATTTTGGCGTTGACATGATACATGGATGAAGTTTTAAAAAGTTTCATATGTATAGGAAAGAAGATAAATAAAAAATAAGGAAAAAAGATGTGGACGACGCGCGACTGTAATATTAGTAAAAAATAATTCATCTCAACACGTCTGTCATATCATCTTAATGTGTTTGATTTAACGTACAAGTGATCAAATATATGCATATATAATGGTGTGGAAGAGTTACAACCAGGCAATTGAAATTAGTAAACAAATATATAAAGCTGAAAATGACAAATGAAAACACATTAAACACAACTTTTTCTTCTCCTAAACAATAATCGTTCCATTTAGGAGTGTGAAGACAAAAAGCTACCGTGAAACATGAATAAAGCATATATAATGCATCTCAAAAAAACATGTCACATTGTTTTGTGTCTTGTAAAATCTGTATATGGTGTGTGGAGTTGGTCGGGGTGGATTGTGCTCAATTATTTTTTTTCCCTTCATATAATTTGTTGATTCAAATTGGATTTCACTTCTCATAATTAAGAATTTGATTATGATTTATTAAAATATAAATTTTTTTAATCTAACGAGTGGTTCCAGTGAAAAAGACGATGATGTTAATTTTAAAATATCTGAATTCAAGCAATTTTCTATGCAAGGTGCAAGAAAAAATTATGAACATATACTACGAGATTTTTTACCAACAACCGGTTGTTTGGTGTGGTAGGGGTTAATCCCGATGTTTTGAATAGAAAAAACTAGACTGAATTCCTAAAAAAAAACTAGAATAGAGGCTCACCCCATAATAAGTAGGGGTGTTCATGGTTAACTAAAATACTACAACGGTTAACATGTAGGTTCTGCTCTTAGTGTAATTAGAACTCGTTATCTTTAAATGGTATCATCTAATTGCACTAAGAACATAACTTACTGATTAACTATTATAGTATTTTAGTTAATCATAAACCCCTAATAATAAGTACTCGATTCATATTAGTCGACTATTGAGTCGTATACTGATAATTATAAAAAAATAATTCACACAACTTATATATTAAAAGTTTTCTCTTGAAAACAATAGCTTGTGCACATGGTTCAATCATTCATGGTTAAAGAACTTGGACATTTCTCACAGTACTTTACCCTCCTCATTTTGCCTTATGACCATGTTGCTCTCAACTTTTAGTTTCTCTCTCTCATCAACAATAATTTAAGTGATGATGATGAGTTGGGCAGGATATTTGGGGACCAAACTCTTCCTTATATAAACTGATGCAGTTAAAAAGTTAATCCCAAAACATGTTTGGGATAGTGTCTGTAAGAAGGGAAAAAAAGAATTTTGGGAACTGTGTGTCTGCTGGAATAATTTGGAGTTCAATCACTGAACCAATCATGTTTTACATAAGTTTCTCAGAAGAAAGATGTTTTGCTTTCTAACCTCTTTTATCCTACTCCTTGCAAAGCCTGTAATCAACTCTGCAATCTTTCTTTCTTTCAAAATCACACAAGTGAGGAACTCTCTTTATTCTAAGAGCTACTCTAAAGAATTGTGAATTTTTTTTAATATGTTGGCATGATGCAAGAGTAGCATATGTTTAACTTTTTTAGTCTTTTTAAAGACGTCACACATAACATGTATTATTGGTGCTCGAACTCGGGTCTAAGAGATGATGAATATCTACCTTTGCCACTAAAACACAAGGAGATGAGAAAAAATTGTGAAGTTTTGTTTGTTGTTGTTAGTGTTATTGTTAATTTTATTCTAGATCAAATTCTATAAGGCATGTAACTAAAGGACCAATAAAAATATGAAGTGAGTAGTTATTTGAAAATTACTTTGAGATATATAAATATTATTGGTTAGGACCACAGGCTGAGCCGGATCTATCTAATAATTTTTCTAATGACACACAAACACTTATTCGTATTATCAGTAAATTTTTATATTGAAAATAACCATATTTATCGTGTTGGTCATGATCAACCAGTTGGTTAGACGATAGAACACTCAAGTAATGTTATGTGTTTGAATTTTGACTTTACAATGAACCAAATAAAATTGGAAGGGTTACCTTTATAATGAGCATCTGTCTAATGTCATCTTTTCGATATGAGTTATTTTTATATAACTACTAGTAGTATTTAATTTATTATTTGACTAATATAAATTAGATATTATAAAATTTTATTATAAATACAATCTTCTTAATCTAATTTATTTTATTTATAATTTTAAATTCAAATAATGTCTCGTCACATTGAATCTAATATAGTTGGTTTTAGTATGGGTTACTTTTAGGGTTTTATTTTGATGCACAAGCTGTGTAAATTTTTTTTACACATTCCTTTTATAAAATTTAAAATCTAAATCACAAACCCTAGCAACCTAAAACCTAAGCCCTAAATCCTAAACTTTAAATTCTAAATTCTACCCATAAACCTTAAATTATATACCCTACATACTAAACCCCTAAACCCTAACCTAAAACCCTAAACCCTAAACCCTAAAATTAAAGGGCTTGTATAAACTAAAGTTTACACAAACTTGTGCATCAAAGTATTTTCCTTACTTTTATGTCTACTTTTCATGTTAAGAGGAAAGGCGGTGTGAAAATGGGGGAATAAAATCAGTGTTTGTTTCTTAGGAAAAGCATGAAAAAGAAGTTAAAAATAAAAAGAGAGAATTCCTTTCCCCCCTCTAGAGAGTAAGCCTAAGAAGAAAACAAAAGAAAAGACAGAAAGTGAAAAAGCTTACAAACAAGCTTAGCTAACCTCTACTTGCTTTGGGTTTTTCGGTATTGGATTTTGGGATGAGCGGAGTGTTTGTTTCTCGGGAATCTCTCTCTCTCCTCTACATTTCTCACCCACATCTCCCTTTCTCTCACGTTTTCCAGTTCATATTTATTTAGTCTTTTTTAAAATCTTTTCTGGGTCTAATTTTTATGGCGTTTTGTTCATTGATCATGGTGTTATCATCTGCAACAAACAAAGTGTTCTTAATTTCTCTCTTTGGAACTTGAATGCTTTAAGAGTAGCCTTTCTGAATTAGGGTTCATATATTATAAAGTTGATACATATATATATATATATATATGTATATATAATGATGGACGAGAGTATGTCGAATTTGACTTCAACATCTGGTGAATTTAGTGCTTCTTCAGGGACTGCAACAAACCAAGCACCCACAGCAGCAAAGAAGAAGAGGAATCTACCAGGCAACCCAGGTTTCATTCATTTTTTTTTCTCAAAACAAACAAAACATTGTAACATGGGGTTTTGATGTTGTGTTTCCCTTCGTTTTCAGACCCAGATGCTGAAGTGATAGCTTTGTCACCCAAGACACTGTTGGCGACAAACAGATTCATATGTGAGATCTGCAACAAAGGATTCCAAAGAGACCAGAATCTCCAGCTACACAGAAGAGGACACAATCTGCCATGGAAGCTGAAGCAAAGAGCAAACAAGGATGTGCCGAGGAAGAAAGTGTATGTCTGTCCGGAGACGACATGCGTGCACCACGACCCGTCTAGGGCGCTCGGGGACCTAACCGGGATCAAGAAACACTTTTGCAGAAAGCATGGGGAGAAGAAATGGAAGTGTGAAAAGTGTTCAAAGACTTATGCTGTTCAATCTGACTGGAAAGCTCATTCCAAAATTTGTGGCACCAGAGAGTATAGATGTGACTGCGGCACCCTTTTCTCCAGGTAAAAAACTTAACATAAGTGAACTTTTATGTTCAAATCATGTATTCATTATGTTAAGATCTCAAAACATTCCTCAAATCCTTAGTTTCTATCTCTCTTCGCTCTCGTCAACAATTGTTCGAGCAAGTTGTTAAATCTCCCGTTAACACTCCACTCTTTACTAAGTTCTAGGTTCAATACTCACCATGAGCATTTCCCCCTTCCCCTCGATTGTAAGTAATGTTTCAAAAAAATCTCTTTTCCACTCTCCTGCATGCACATAGTGTCAGCTTCTGGTGCTTAAATATGGGCATTCGATCAAGTCGAGTGAAAATTTTTCGTGTTAATCGAGTTGAAGAGTCATATTTTATAACTCAGACTTTATTTTTTTAAAAAAAATTCAAGTCAAGTTGAAATGTCCGAATTTCTGTTCAAATTTAATTTTTTTTCTCGGCAAATGTATGACTTTTATTGATGAAAAGTGTCACACATGTTCAAATTTAATTGTAAACATCAACAATATTATGGTACTAATTAGTTCAAATTTAAACAGTTTTCTATAACTATATACAACACATATATATTTTATTCATAATTTTTCATATGTGGTTAGGTATAATTGACATGTTCAATTTGAACCTGAAAACTGATCCATTAACTGCTACAAATTTTAATTTATTTGAGTTATTTAAATTTTCATTTTATATTTTAAATTTTATTTGAAATTTTTTCGAATTGCATGCAGTATTTTCGCATCAAATTAAATTAAATCAATTTTTTAGCCGACTCGATTTTGCGCACTCGTACATGTGCTTTAGATTAAGAAATTAGTATAGCTTTGATAGTTACTTACCTATGCTATGTCTTTTGTCCTAGGGGAAGTAAAAAAGAAGGTAAAAATGTACCTAGATGAGTTGCTCTTTTTGTTTTATTTGCTTGTTTTTTTCTGTACAGAAGGGACAGTTTCATCACTCACAGAGCGTTTTGTGATGCCTTGGCCGAGGAGAGTGCAAGGGAAATTACAGCACATATCAACAATCTGCAACCCCAGCTCCATAGCCATGGCTTCAATTCCCTATCAGTCAAAAGAGAAGAAGTTCATCTTTTCAGTGCAAGATCTGCAACTGAATGGTTAGAGCTAGATCACCCACTGTCACAAAATCAAAACCCTAGCCAAACCATGTCTGCAACTGCACTGTTGCAAAAAGCAGCTCAAATGGGTGCCACCATGAGCCAAAACCAGCCCTTACATTCACCTGTAGCCATGCAAAGTCGACCTTACATGCCATCCGGAACCGGTGGCTCCACATCTTTTTCCGAGCCAACACCAGGTTCTGGTCTGGGTTTAAGCGGGTTTCCCCATGGGAATAAAGCTGCTGCTGCTGTTATCACCTCTGGTTTCATGGAGCAGTACTCATCTGCTCCTCCAAATTCTCTTCTCAATGAGATGATGTGTTCTTTGTCTTCTGCAACTGGGTTTGACGGGTCTTCACCATTTGAACAGTCTTTCAACAGGACATGGAACACCAAAGGAAACACCAGCAATGGTGCTGGTAACACGGGAGGGAAAAATGTTGGGAATGGGATGACAAGAGATTTCTTGGGTCTTAAGGCATTTCCACATAGTGATCATTTCTCGGATTTAGTCGAGCTTAACGATCGTTTCGACATTTCTTCTTCGACACATGGGCAACAAAACCAGCACAGTCAAACACCATGGCAAGGTTAGGTTATGGTTCTGCAGATTTTCTCAAGTTCTATAGATATTAATGGAAGCATTGTTTTATTGCTTCAAACACATTCAACGTACATTTCTTTGTATGACATAGTAAAAAGCTTGATTGAATCTATATTGATTATTCGAAAAAAATGCAATACAATGAATATTATTTTGAACATTTGAGTTTCTATTATTTTATATTTTGAATATTTCAATGCAGTAGTGACAATGCAAAATGTTTTATATATATTTGACTAAATAGACACTTTGGCCTTTTGGGTTAAAATGGTCTCTCTACAATGAAAATTATTAGAAAGTTGACGATAAACAATTTGAAATGACTTGACATAATGATAAGTCAGTAGAAAAAATATTTTATATAATTTTATAAAATTATTTTTCGACTGATGTAACGTTTTTCAAGCCAACACATTTGTTTATATGATTCTGCAATGTCAGCATGCACTGTCATATAGATTTGTCACGTTATTTCAAGCTATTTATCATCAGTTGACTGACAGTTTTCATCCGCAGAATGACTATTTTGACTCAAAATAAAATTTTGGGAGTTGAATTGCTCAAAAAAAGAATAGGGGCGAAAGTGATTATTCAATTAAATGATGGAGTCATTTTTTGACTTTATACCTAATATTAATAGCTAAAAAGGGTTAAAATCCCGAGTCAATTGTGAATTGATAGTGACTTGAGAGTCTAATTATGATTTTATGGCTTGGTTAATTTTATCGGTGGACGAGAGCAATGTTCGTTCCAAGTATAGAATAGTTTTAAAAATGATATAATGGTAAAAATGTTTTTTAACGTTTGATTAAATATGTATTCTAATTTTTTTGGAGTATTCTAATTTTCAACGTTTCAAAATAAACTCTAAATAGATGAAAATCGTTAGTTAACTAATGGTAAATTTTTTGAAATGACACGGAGATTTTAAATGGCATCATACATTGACTGATTAACGCGTGAATTATCTCTAATAAAAGCTTGAGTTTGTTCCATCTTGAGGTCAATTTCAAGGTCGATTCAAAAATTTTGGGGGCTCTGTGCAATTTATTAAAATAGAGCTCTTAATTTATAATCCATAAGAGATATAAGTGTTTTTTTATATTTTAATACAAAAATATTATTAAATTGTCCTCTTGAGCAACAAAAAATTGACTTATAAACATCTAAATATCAAACATTTTCATTTTAAAAATATCATTCCTTTTTCATGTTTTAAATTTTAGATAATTTTTTATATACACATAATTATATATATAATTTTATAACTTTTTACAAATATTTAATTTAATTTAGGTTCCCTATTTTCGGGGCCCCTCTCTCTTGAGGGTCTTGTGCGGTCGCTCCTATCGTGCCTGTCCAAAACCCCCACTGGTCAATTTGTAAATTTTTTGTAAATGTGGCACTGTTATGTTAGCGTATGTTGTCGTGTGACGTGTAGCATTGTCACGCCATATAAAGTTATTTACCGTTAGTGAACTAACGATTTTTATCCATTAAAGATGCATTTTGACTCAAAATGAAATATTTAAAGTCAAAGTACTAAAAAAATAATATGAGCCAAAGTGATTATTCAATCGAACTTTATGAACAATTTTTGGTATTATGACTTGTAAAATTTATGGTCAAAGTCTATTATTTAGAAATCAATATAACGTGAATAATTAACCAATAGATTCATTTGAATATATACTTGAATAATAAAAAAAGGTATGTTGGGTTTATAGCACGCTCGAATCGATCACCGAAACCGACAAGGAGGGTTATAAATGTTTGGTGGTTGAATTGGCTAAAATAGAAATAAAGGTAGACAAGTGACACAATGATTTTAGAGTGGTTCGGCCTTCTAACAAGCACCTACATCCACTACCTTAGCACACCACTAAGGATTTCCCAATTCAGTCAACAATGAATTCGTCCCCTTTTCCCGGTTTAGGAGGAAACCGTTACAACCCTATCTTTTGGACTTGGCTAAGATAGAACCAACTCTAATTTTTCTCTCAAGGCTAAACTAGAACATCTCCTTTTACAAGGGATTTGTTTGGTAAACTAAATACCTCTCTAGGTGGGTGTTTACACAAATTTAAGCTCACAAGAGTGTACAAAGAATTTACAATAAAGCACTCTCTAAAGACTATGTACAAGAGAATAGTAAAATAAAAATTTAGACTCTAATTCTCTTGACCATATTGCTTGGATGTTGTCTCTTACATTCTTCAAGTGTTCCAGCCTTCAATTTATAGTCCCAATTGAGTTTGTGGTCGTTACTAGTCGTTAGGGATGTTTTGGAGCCTTTGGAGACTTTATTTCTCACCATTAATGCTGTTCTGCAGTTGTTCGTTTCGAAACACTCGACCCCGTTTCGAAACGCCCTTGTTCAGAACTAGCCGTTGGAGGCTGAAAAAGTCAGGCTGGGTTCGATACCAGCAAGGTGGTTTCGATACCACTAGCCCTGCATCTGGGTTTTGCTTACTAGAAATGGTGGTATCGATACGGATCAAGGTGTATCGATACGGGCCTTGTAAAAATGATATTTTGGCCATTTAAAAAGCGTTTTAGACATGTTAAAAACCTATGAAACCATTTCAAACATGTTTTCAAGTTGTTTGGACTTTAAATAAGTTTTCAAAATATTCAAACAAGTCCAAAAACATTTTTTAATTATTATATCAAAACATTAGTTCTTCAATCTCCCATTTTTGATATAATAAAACAAACTTGAAAAATTGTTTGGGGTTCTCCCGCTTCAAGTTTAAAAATATGAATAAGAGATGAAAAATTGAAAAGTAAGTAAAACTCTCCCTTATTCATTTGAAAATACAATTTTTAAACCAAACTCTTCCCCTTTTTGTTATATCAAAAAGAATTTAAATGACTTTAAGTTCAAAATAACTTAGGAGGTTAAAAAAGATTGACACAAATAAGAATTTTGGTTTTAAAATGGCTCCCCTTACTCATTGCATCATATTAAGCTTAACAAGTAATCCAATACTTTAAACAAAAAGTTTTTTTTGAATATTTTAAACAAAAGTTAGATAACCAAATGTATAAAATAAAAGCATTAAGCTTAGAGGTTACCCAATCTTCTTCTCATGTGTGATTTGAGCATTCTTTGATTTTTCTTTGCTTGTCATTGCTCCAACACACCTATAAAAGACATTCACTTGATTTTTGGTATCCAAATTGTTTTGGATCCATTTACGTTAGTCACAATGTCTTTAGTTCCCTTAAGAACTCATACTTGTTTAATCCTATAAGATTTTCTCTTCTTAATAGGACAAGTATGTAAGGAATGACCATGATAATGGCAATGTGAGCATTTTGTCATTATGTGACAAGATGAATTATTAAAAATGTTTTCTTTTTCTTTTGTTAAGCTTTCAAGCTTAACTTTTCAAATCAAGATTTTCTTTTTCTAAAACATCTTTACTTGTTTTTGAAAACTCTAAATCATTTTTCAAAATTTCATTTTGGTTTTTAAAATCCAATTTTGTTTTCAAAAGAAAATCATTTTCAAACTCAAGTTTTGAAATCATTTTCTTAAATTTGGAATTCATGGTCTCAAATTCCAAAAATAATTTACCGAAAGCATCTTGCAACTCATCGAAAGAGTAAGAATTAAGCTCACTTGAGTTAGAAGATACCTTAGGCCCATCGAGAGCCAAAACACCATCCACCTTTGGACTGAAGAGAAGGTTTGCACATGATTGATAATCATCTTTCTTTTCTCCCTTTTTGTTGCCATAAAGCTTTTCAAGTTTCTCCCATAATTCTTTTGCACTTTTGCATGTGGAGATCCTTTTGGAAACTTTTTCGTTAAGGCCACAATAGAGAATGTGCATCGCCTTGGTTTTTAGCTTTACCTTCATCTCGTTAACACTCCTTTGCTTTTTCTTCTTTTTCGGAGCTTCCAAGTACCCATCTTTAATGATGTCCCAAACCTCATAGTCCTGAGACTTGATGAAGAATTTCATGATAATTGCCCATTGGAAGTATGCTTTTCCTTCGAAGAGCTGAGGACACGAGATAGAGTGGCCTTCTTCAAATCTTGCCATTTTCTTGAACGGTGGACTACGAGCGCTAGATCTTTACTCTCAGATGTTAGTCCTTCGATGGAGAAGAGGCTCTGATACCAATTGTTGGGTTGTAAGGAGCTCGATTCCTTCAACCGATATTGCTCACCAAGTGGTGGAGAGGTGAATTTTTGGGTGGATGTCGTGTGGAAGCTAAAACAAAGATGACACAATGATTTTAGAGTGGTTCAACCTTCTAACCAAGGTCTACATCCACTACCTTAGCTTCCCACTAAGGATTTCCAATCAATACACTATTGATTCGTCCCCCTTTCTAGGCTTAGGAGGAAACCCTTATACACCGATCAAGCTTTCTACCCAAAGTCTTGATCAAACCCTCTTTACAAGAGAAAAGAAATATGCAAACTTAAATCCCTCTAATAGGTATTTGTTTGCTCAATAATGCACTCATCCAAAACCTAAAACACTTGAGCAAATTTGACAATTTTGGCTCACTAGTGTTTGTCTATACAAGAATTGACAATTTAAGTACAAAGACACTTTTTGATCATTTGTTGATTGACAATTGAAGCATTAATCATTACTTGATGCTTGGAGGTCCCTTTTATACCCCTTAATGAGTTTGTTGTCGTTACTAGCCGTTGGAGATGTTTTGGAGCCGTTGGAGACTTTATTTCTCACCATTAATGCTGTTTTGCAGTTGTTCGTTTCGAAACACTCGACCCCGTTTCGAAACGCCCTTGTTCAGAACTAGCCGTTGGAGGCTGAAAAAGTCAGGCTGGTTTCGATACCAGCAAGGTGGTTTCAAAACCTACTGGTTTCGATACCACTAGCTCTGCATCTGCGTTTTGCTTACTGGAAATGGTGGTATCGATACGGATCAAGGTGTATCGATACGGGCCTTGTAAAAATGATATTTTGGCCATTTAAAAAGCGTTTTAGACATGTTAAAAACCTATGAAATCATTTCAAACATGTTTTCAAGTTGTTTGGACTTTAAATAAGTTTTCAACATATTCAAACAAGTCCAAAAACATTTTTCAATTATTATATCAAAACATTAGTTCTTCAAGGTATTTTCATAAATTCGGATTTGAACGCCTTATTTACTAGGTGTGTTATCAAATGATTAAGAAAAAACATATATTACAACGAGATCATATAAATGCCCAAAAAGTCTATAATTATTTAACTCTTGATTTTTTTTTCATTAATGAAGAAATGAATTAAGAAAATTTAGTAGTCAAAGATAATTTTTATTGGTAATTTTTTTAGAATATCTGAGTTTGAATAGATATTACAATAAAATCACACTAGAGGCTGAACACATTGCAATAATAACGGTCCAAAGCTTGCATTGAAGCCCAAATATTTGAAATTTAAAACTTTTTCTAATTAATTTTTTAAATTCAATTTATGGGACTGAGTAGCGAGTCTGTAAAACAAAATTGCGCGCGAGAGTTTGTTTTTTGTTTGGCTCTGTCTCTCTTTCTCTCTGAAATGGATATTTCTTCAGTTCAGAAACTCTGCATTCATGTAAGTTGCAATTTCAATCTTCAAATTAGGCTTCCAAATCCGGTTTCTGGATCTTTCATTGTTGATATAATCTTCGCCTAATCCCGTGTTATTTTTCATTTTTTGGCAGTTAATTTCTTCTGCATATCAAAGATGTCGTTTATCCGAAGATCTTTGCCGATTATCGGTCCTTCTCGAGAGCACTCTAGCTACTCCTATCGTTCGAGTTTCAAGTGAATACTTCCTTTTCACTATTCGTTTAATTTCTGCCTGATTATAATGCGAATTATTTGCTTTGATTTATTTTTTTGACGCGATCTTTCACAAGAACAGAGAAATATATCTAATCTGGAGAATATACATTGAAATCATGTCATTCTGAAGTTGAAACGGTGTAGTTTTGATTCAAATTAGTTCATCAGAATCAGCATAAATGAGCTTTTAAAAATGATAAAGTTTCACCAGTTAAAATAACGGAGATTGTTTTTGACAAAATCTTTTTATTCTGTATTTTAATGAGCAGTATCGGATACCGGCACTGGTAGTTGCTTGGAGGAGTTTCAGGACCTTAAGTACAGTCGAGAAGGTCTCGGAACGGAGAAGTGGGGTAAGTGGATGACGACGGGGAGTTCATTTGATTCTGGATATAAAGATCTGGATTCATATTTATATTTCACGATTATTTCACTTTGTTGTGCCGCAGATGGATTGCTTTCTATCAAAACTACCAGTAAGTTTTCGTGTCTTGGTATTCTTTTTCTTGCTAGTGAAGAATCCATGATTGAATGGCTTAGATTTCTCTTGATCCATCTGTTGTGAGCTGCTAAAGATGTAGGTGATCATACGGTTGTCAATTCTGCTTCAAGTTTCCATTTGTTCTCTCAATTTGTGTATCTTAAACATTAAAACGTCCCTGTAGTCAGTTTGTTTGTTCTCAGTATCCTTATAAGTTATAACACACACATGTACATGTGAATGTATGTATATAATGAATTCAAATTTGTGTCCGTGTTTGCAGGCATTAGTGATAATAAGATATATCATTATCACTTAAATCTTAGAGAAAGTGGTTCTTCCAGAAGGCTGACTAGGCTGCCTTCAATTCCTAAGAATGATGCAAAGTTCAGGCAAGTTCCATGGTTAAACATTTTTTCTGATCATAGGTTATATTAGAATGTTATGATTTTATTTCTTTATTTTCAGCGGCACTGAAGTATGTCTGTCCATTTCCGACACCATTGATGCCTTGCTCACAGAGATCAAACGCTTCTTTCAAAAGGTTTGCTTTTCAGCATTTGACTGAGTTTTTGAATGACATACACAGATTTTCTCAAATACAACCTGTCAATTTTTTTGTGTGTATTTGGTTTTGGTTGTGGATTTTAATGTCACTTTAGCATACACTGCATCCTTCAAAAACTATGTTTCTTGGCCATAAGCTTAATTACTTCAATCAACTTATGGATAATCTATTAGAAACAAAGAACCATAACTTTCCAGATAAATCAATAAAACAACTAAGGTAATGTCAGAATATTCATCAACAATTGAGGATCTCACAATAGGTGCAAGAAATGATTGTTGACATTCATACTCAGTATGCAAATAGCTAGTTGAATAGGGACATAACAGAAAACTAACCAGGTTTTTATTTGAAAATTGACCAATTTGGAAAAGGTTTTGTAGGAGAATGGCATTCGTATCTTCTAAGTGTCGCTAGGAAGTTCTCCAATAGAGTGTCTACTCATAATATCATGGATCATTGAGTGTTGTGTATTTCCTTTTACTTTTATGGATTTCCGTTATCTGCTGCCTTCTCTCTCCTTTCTTTTCCTCTAATTCTCCTCTCCATTTACGAAGTCCACATGTCTCTTGGTTTTGCAGATGCTCATTCTGATGATCCCCGTAAGTTCAACTGCTACTTTAATGCCTTATAATTTGTACACAAATTGTATGATCCAAATTTTGTATATTAAGGAGACTTTTTATGAGTATCTGAAGAAACTAACCTTTCAGAAGGCTTACCCTTCATTTGAAATTTTGGGTCATGGGGAAAACTGACTGGAAGGAAAGGAAATGCTTCTTAAATTAATCTGAAAATGTTCTTTGTTTTCCGAGATGCCATGAAGCCTTCTTGAAATGAATTTTTTCTAGTTCAATTAATATCTCTTTGGGAATCATTTATAATTTTTTTTATGTCATTGAAAGTTAAATACCGAGTATATTGATATTATTTGGTAAGCGGAAATGTTGACTTTTCAATCAAGTAACATTTTTATGATGTTAGCTCTCCGTTTACTTCTCTTTCAACATATTTTTTCTTGAAATTTTTTATCAAGTAACATTTAAACGAGTTGGATATTTTTCTAGTGTGTAGCAGCTGAACTGGTGATTAAACGAGGGGATGTTCCTGGATTGCCATGTGAAAATGTCTTTTTACCTAATGAATGCAATCCTTTGAACTTTTCAAGCTCCAATGTTGAAAGACTAAAGTCAGGACTCGAAGAATACGTTTTGAAGCACGGAAATAGCTTAAACAATAAATGTGATTCTTGCTTCTGCAGTAGGTAAAAATACAAGCCTGTTTTCGGTTTTCAAGCTACAACACATCTGTTATGGAGTGATGTGATTATACTATCGATTTAGATATACTTGATATTTTGCATATTTTACATTTCTCCAACAATTGAAGGTAATTTTTACTATCAGTAACTGCATTCATACTTCTTGGTTCTGACAAATTCCAGTGTTCATAAGTCTTGCCCTCTTAACCACTCTCTCATGCTAGTTTTCGATACTACAGGGAGCAACTTAAGATCAGTAGTGGAGTAGCTTGCAGCATGGAAAGCCAAAGGGGTCCCGGACTAATTGTCGAAGCAGTAATTGCAATAAGCGAACTTGCGGAATCTCCTTGCTTCCGGTCACGCAGCAACAAAACAGAGGTTAGTATCTAAAGTACACCTAAACATTCAAAGCCCCTTTTTATTCTCTTCATTTGCTTACTTATTTGCACAATGTAATCGAGCTATTTCTTCCAGGTTTTGCATTTTAAAGATTTCTCTCCATGTTCAGCATCCCTTGCATCCCTCAATGCTTTAACCAGCATAGACTGGAGAAGTTATGGATTAACTTTCGGAAGTATTGTCGATCAAGTTGACCATGCATTGATAGAATGGGAAAGTTTACTCCCTGATCTTCGTATCGATATGGCGATACACTGCTATCATAAACAATATCCAACATCATGTTCTATGATTCAATTTCATACTGCAGGCTGCAGCTTATTCTTATGTCTCAAAACGTTGAACATTACATATATTCCTTAACTTGTGTTGTCAAGGTCATAATATATCCAGGAAAGTATAAACATCAACCCGATCGACATCTAATAAAGAAGGCGGTGAAACTAGCATTGGATGATTTCAAGGGGAAATACACAGGGTTTCTTCTCAGTGCACATGCTGCCAAGGTAAGCATCTGTCTCTTTCAAAGTTCTAATGGTTTTAAATGCATGTGATTCTCTTGGAATGAAGCATTGTTAACAAATATGTGTTCTCTTCGCGAAAGTCATTTAGCTTTCTGTTTAAACCTTAAACCTCATATATATCCAAGTTGCTCCTTGATCATTTTACCTCTAGGAGAGTTTTACTTCGCTTTTTAAATTTGAGTTATTTGAGTTCGACTCGCGAGCCGAGCTTGAGCGAGCAGAGTTTGAGTATATTAGTACTTTATTCAAATATCTTGCAAGCCTTATCATGCTTTTTATTTATATGTTTTTAATATTTTGATATTTAATTATTGCATTTTCCAAAAAAAAATGGGATGAGATAGAGTTCAAGCTCAAAATCGAGTTTGAGTATATAAATCGAGTAAACAAGCTTAATCAAGATGATCTCTAATAGTTTAATTTTATTTTGAGTGAGCTCGAGCTTAGATAATAGTATTCAGTCGAGCTTGAACTTGAGCTTCTCACGGTTTGAGATCGGCTCGGCTGGATTACAACCTTATACCAAACTCCATCTGCAACACATTCTCCAAGTGTTCATATAACTTTTATATGAACAAAACATTGACATGATCCCCTGCTTTAAACTTCAAATACATAACTTGCCATAAACTTCAGATTTGCAGCTATGCCCCAGACCTTGCAAGCTCAATTGCCGGCATCATCTTGTCATCTAATGATTCGGAGTTCCGAAGCAGATGTGCCTCGCTTCTTGAACTATCACAGTCTCAAGAGATCGGTCGGCAAACCGTCGAAGATTGTATCAAGGGAAAGATAATCTCAGTCATCGAGACAAACGATAGAAAGCCCGAGAAGAGCAAAGAGGCTGCACCTCTTCTTTTCGAGGATTACCGTCCCCAGGACCTGGAGCCAATCCCATACTTGGAGGAATATGAAGGAGGTGACGATGGTTTTAGTTTCCAGGATTGATTGATATGTTATCCTTTATCCTCCTGCAATTAACCGATTTCCGTCCCGGTTCGAGATGATAAACCAATTCATATTCACCATAAAAGCTCATATCTGTCTTATACACCAAAAACACTTGTCATAATATGCATCAAGTGCTATGATATTCTCTATCTATCTACTCTTTTCTTTCTGTAATACCATCATCATTCACATGAAAATGAACCCCCTTTTTTTAAGTGTTTCCCCCATCAAAGAAAAACACTACTAATATGTAAAAGATTCTGCTGCAATGACAATTTTTCTCGAAAGGTACGAGTAGGTTTGATGAAAGTTATCCCACGATGGATGGATAGATGATGATGTCGATTCAAAGTGGAACTGGCCTGTTGGTGTGCTTTTCGAAGTCCCAGTACCGAGTTCCGGCTCCAAGCTCTCTAGCATCAAGAGGCTGGGACCTTTTTTCCGTCCTCAATGAAGAAGATGGCAGTTTCAGGCACCTGAAAGGGAACATAAATATACAAGATTATGTTCAGAGGGGAGGGAAGAGCAAACATAAAAACATATTAGAAAGGCATCGTAAGAAAATTCGGTAAATGTTCCAAAGAATGGTACCGCCGTCTTTTTCGGGAAGGAAGTTTTCGGTTGAAATGTATTTCAATGTGAAAAATCCGAGGAATAGTCATTTCTAATACTAAAAACAAAGAAAATAAACGACCATGGTCCCATTTCTCATATTAAGCATTTTTCATAGTTCGAAATGTAGATAAGACGATCAAAGACATTACAGCAGGCCAGGTCTCTGTAATATATTCCACAATATCATATGATATGTCCCCTTGAACATCAATTTGCTCCTTCTCGGTCGGGCCCTAAAGGAAACCAATCATCACAAAGCACATAAGGAACAAAGGAACCAATAACGGGATGAAAAACTACAAGTGAAAATGATGACTTCTATACACCTTAACAACTGACGCTCCGGTGGCAAATTTCTTCCCAAGCTTCTTTGAAGCATCACTAAGCTTAATTCCTGAAGAACAACTCATCCGAAAAAATTAACTTATTTTCACAAGGAAAAAAAACTAATAAATAGGTGAAAAAGATCGAATGTGAAAATGAAACTCACCAAATAGATCCAATCCTTTCACAATGGTGATGCATTTGCGCCTGTTACGTACAACCTTTTCAATGACAACTTCTTGTTTCTCCTTTTATTAGACCCCCGAAAAATATGGGAACAATTAGGATGATTTATATATGTTAAACTCACATCCTAATAACCAATCTAGTACATAAAGGTCCACAAGCAATGACTTTGAATAAGAATTGCGAAAGCATTTTTAACATGATTTAGAGCATGAAAGAAACATCAGAAAGATAAGCAAAGATCAGGAAAACTGATCCCGTGAAATATTGGAACATTCAACCCTGGTCCTGGCATTACTTAAGCTAATTACGAAACACGGTTATTTAAACTTTGGAAATCAAAAGCTTCAAAACACCCCATAAATGTTACATGCATTTATAAGGAGAGGGGAAGGGTTGTCCAAGATCTAAACCCCGGACCTAGTGTCAACCAAGACATGCCACTACACCAATGACTTAGTTCACAATGTCATGCGCACATAATGCCAGGGAAACAAAAAATAAAGGAGATAAAGGAGCCATACTTTCTTCTTTATTTTTCCACCGGGAAGACGTTTTACATCTTCTTGCTTAGACGACAATGCATTCCCTGAAAATCGAAAACAAACATTCAATCAGTGAGAATGAAAGGTATCATTTGTAATAAAACACTGTTCATATTAATGTAATCTAAACCCGGTCGAGCTGAAGACGCCGCCCCATCAGCCGATGAGGAAACACCGATTGATTGGAGCTGTTCAGAAACCTTCTCAGCCTCCTTTTCATTAGCTTCTGAAACACCAAAAACCATCATCAAAGAGAAATCATTAATCAGCTTACTATAACTATCAGAATTTCACATTTGGTCCTAATTACTTATGCACTCTATCAATTTGAATAATTAATATATATACACACACCCACACGTATATATATATATAGAAAAGGGCAAAGAAATTTCTAATCATTTGATCAATTCACATCAGAAAACTATCTCCAAAGAAACCAAATTCAAAACCCAGAAATAAAACCAAAATGCCCACAAAAAATCGTGTTCTTCATACATTTTTCATCGGTAAACAAACAGAAAGGCATGGGATTTTAAAAAGCATGCAAACTAATTAATAATTTACATAGAAAAAAGGGTTAAAAAAGGACCTTTAAGGAGATCTGGGTAAAGCTCAGGGGCGTTGTTGATCAACCAAGGCTTACACTTTTCGAAATCGGGACCGAATTCACAGTACTCTGCTGGAAGAGAGCATATTGTACAATATAATACTTTCACCGGTTGAGGTTTCTCTGCCATATTTTTGTTTTACAATATAATAGATGTAAGAATCAAAACCCAGATTTCATAAAGCAAATTTGCAAAAAATATGTTTCTTATTTGCCGGTTACAGTGCGATGCAACCGTGATTGTGCAATGACGTACAAGTCTGTAAAGAAGAACCCGATTGTCTCTTTCTTGTTCGGAATTAATTGGGCTAACTCGGGCTTGGAAGTGAGTGACTCTGGATCGAGTTGTGGCTTGATAATTAGACCTGATTTAGGCCCCTTTTCCAATCATAATTCTCATTTTTAGTTTTTTTTATAAAGGAAACAAATGGTATAATAACGGATAGAAATTCTCTACCTCAAACTATGTCTTTTTTAGTGTCATATTTTAAAAAAATGTGTATAAAATTTAGGGTATATAATTTAATGTTGGAGTTTGTGGTTAGGGTTTAGAAAATTAGAGGTAGGGTGTATTTTTTTTAAAGTGTAAGGCTTAAGGTTTAAAATGTAAAATTTAAAGTTAGGGCTTAAAATTTATTTTTTTAATATTTTTTAGTGTGAGACATAAAAAAAACATGATTAAGGGAAGATGATTTTTGTTCACTACAAAGTATATATAAATACAAAAATACATGTTCCTCTGCTGTATTTTTATATACACACTTTTTAGTTTAAGGGTACACTTTTTTATCGAGAATAATAAATTCCATTCATAAATACCAAACATACATTTGGGCTAAAAGAGCCCGACATAAACAGGCTGAACAAAGGCCCATTTTAGAAAAAGAAAACAAAGGCCCAAGCATAAATCAAGAAAACTTTAAACTTAGAAGAAAGATAGAGGTTGAAGGTATATATATATATAACTTCAAGGGTACATTTACTTTGATGTAGGGCTGGCAACGGATCGAATTTGGGTGGATTGAAGCTTTACCCATCTCATCTTTCGTATCTCAAATCGTTACCCAATTCACCCATTACCCGCTTGATCATTGACCCAAATCCATCCCATCTATCAACCGCAAATGAGGCGGGTGAATCGGATCATAAATGAGTTATACTATTAAAAAATTATAGTTAAAGATACATGTAAAATCTTACTAAAAACATTTAATATTTAATAGATTAAAGTTCTAAATTTTCAAATAATTTTACATACAACAAAACCTACCTAAACAAAATTTTCATTTCCCAATAATAAACAAAAGCTTAAAAAAGTCTAAGGTTCAAAATATTTTTAAAATTAATATTATATCAATGGATGGGGCGGGTGACGTATCGGATGGTGGGTTGAAAATTTTTCACTCGAACCCATCACCCGCTCCATCCGCCACCCACCTCAAACGGATCAAACCCATTTTTCATTGGGTTTTCGTCCATTTAGTTGGATCGGGTGAGTCGGGTGGGCCATCATCCATGGGTAATTGCCGGCCCTACTTAGAGGTAGACAAAACTCGACTCAAAAAAAACTCTACTCGTCAACTCAACTAATTAAAAAAAAAATACTTGCCTCGGTCGAATAGTCGCCCCTACACTTACTAACTTGCTTTCTCAATCATATTTTTCCTTTAAGAGAATAGTTTTTGTTTGAAAAAGGAAAAATTCACGCATTATTATATTTTCTTCTTAGGATGGGAAAAAATTGTAACCATGTAAAAGATTCTTATTTAACACGGGGCAGAAGGGACCATTGGTCTACTTCGATATCAAAACAAACCAAAATCTACAGATATATCCCTTGGCCATATTTCGACCCCAAATCCAGCCCCTAAGACAGGATGCTCGAAAGCGACCCTGCCATGTGAAATCTCTACCCATTCTTCTTTCAACTTATATTAACTTAGTTCTCGTTTTTTTTCGACTTTTAATTTAGATCGAATTAAATAAAACTCGATCCAAATTAAAAGTTCTTTGGTATTCAACTCTAACACTAAAACTGAAAGTAGCACGGTCCCCTGCATTGACTCTTTCTATGTCTCGTCGCAAAGTTGATAAAACAAGCCATGCAACGTCATTTTCTTTATCTTAATTTCTTGTTTTTCTTCATCATTAAACACTTTTTAAGGAATGGATTAGGGTTTACAGTGGGGGCATGCCAAGATTTGATTGGCCCCTTTTCTATGTTTTGATTTTAGATCTTTTGTCTTACTAGGGATAATTAAAAAAATTCTAAAAACTTCGAGTTTCGGTTCACATCAACTGATAAGACAATTTTTTTTTATATAAAAAATCAGGTTTCAAATAGGTCGGATCAAGTTTTTCATTGAAATTTTAAGAACCGGCCAGAATCAAAAGTAAACACCCAAAAAGAATCCCTTACTAATGCTATAATATGCTACATATATGACCTAATTATCAAACCCCAAGGGTCCTTTCTGATTGAGAAGGTGAAGAATCAGATGAAAAATCATTCAAAATAGAAACCATCCCATTCCCCCCACTTCCCCCACTTTTACCTCTAATATCCTCAATCATCCCATGCACCACACTCATCTTTGGCCTATCTCTAGGCAATGTTGCCACACAAAGCAATGCCACTTGCATTAGCCCCACCATTTCATTCTCCATTGCCTTATCTCCCAACATCTCGAAATCGAACACTTCCCATGCCCACTCCTCCTTTCCGACGCTCTGAACCCATCTCACCAGGCTCATCCCGGCGTCCCCGTCGCCGCTCGCCGTTTTACCCGACAACATCTCCAATAATATCACTCCGAAACTATAAACGTCGCATTTTTGCGTGTACTTTTTAAGGTCCGTGGTGTCATCTACGCCGTTGTTGAGCTTTAATTCTGGGGCTTTGTAGTCGTCGTTGGACGAAGGCGGAGAGTACAAGACTTGGTGGAGACCGGGATCGGAAATGCAGGCATCACCTTGTCGGTTCACTAGGATGTTTGATGATGTAAGGTGTCCATGGAAGATTTTGGCTTTTTTATTACCATGGATGAACGCTAGGCCTTTGGCTGCCTCAGAAGCTAGCTTTAACCTCGTACTCCAACTCAGTGGTGTCCTTCCTGGTCCTCTGTTCCCTACAAATAACATATTAAGACAAAGGTAAAGACTAAAGAGCTTGGGGTAATATACTAAATAAGTCCTTTAACTAATACATTTTGTTCAAATAAACCCTTATATATATGCTTTTTTTCACAAATAAGTCCTAAAAATAACATGTCTTTTAACCATGGATGGACAGGAGGTGTATCGGGGTGCAGTCGCATCCCTGAAATTTTTAAATTTTCATATAATTTAGATATTTTCTTTGTAATTTCTATTATGATCTGATTTCGCGCTCCTAAAATTTTGTAAGCACCCAGAACATAAAATCTTGTATTTATGCCTGCTCTAAACTAATTAATAACATTATAGGAATATAATGACAAAAACATAGACTAAATCCAAATTTTAGTATGTTTTAAGGACCAAAATCATAATTTAGACTAACCATGCAAGAGAGAATGCAAGCTTCCATTTGGTAAGAATTCATAGACCAAAAGCAGCTCCTCCTTGGAATTATAGTATGCTATGAGGCTCACAATATTAGCATGCCTCAACCCGCCAATTATTCTCAACCACCCATCAACATCCCTCCGCCGTCTCCTCTGCCGTACCCTCTTCACCACCACCACATCCCCGCCGTCCGTCACTACCTTGTAAGTGGTCCCCACACTCCCTTTTCCCAACAGCTCCGCCGAGGACTTCAACAGATCACCCACTTTTCTAAAGCCCTTGCACCCTTCCAGCGCCACCAGTTCCTCCGCCTCTATTGAATTCGGCCGCGACGATTTGGAGTTTGTCCCGCTTTTTGTTTCCGTTGCTTCATTCTGGGAGAAGCACTTGTATTTGTAGCAACACCACGTAACGGATACTATCGCCGTCATGACGGCCACCGCGTCGACGGCGATGATCATCAGGATAACCCCATTGCTAAGCCTCTTCGTCCCGGGGTGGCGTATCTTTTGTCTTATGGACGCCGGAAGTGCCGTCCGATTGAAACAATCGGATGGCAGAGGGTGGCCGCAGAGGGCCTTGTTTCCTTCGAATGAAGAGATTGGAAAACGAGACATCCACGACGGAATCTCGCCGGAGAGATTGTTATCGGAGACGTTGAAGTCCGAAATGGAAGAAAACGAGGGAATTGAGTTGAGTGGTCCTGTGAACGAGTTCGACTCGAGGCGGAGAGTCAACAAGTAAGGCAGCTGAGTCAACTCGGCCATCGGGATTTCGCCGTGGAAATCGTTGTTCGAGAGGTCGAGACGGTGGAGCCGCCGGAGAGTGGATATTCCGGTGGGGAATGCTCCCGAGAAGAGGTTTCCACTGAGGTAAAGATGCCTTAAGTAACGCCATGAAGACAATTTAACTCGGGAAGAAGAGAAAAACCGGTTATTTTTAAGGCTGAGGAGTCTAAGCTGAGAAAGGTGATACAGTGAGTGAGTTGACCCAGAGAGGTTTAGGTTCTCAAGAACGAGTCTCGTAACTCGGTGAGTCGAAGGGTTGCATTTAACGCCATACCAAGAATCAGAGCAAGGATTGGATGAGTTAACCCACGAGGAAAGCGAGTTGGAAGGGTCGAAAACAGAGTCTTTGAAGGACAATAAAGCGTTATAATCAACACTGCATTGACCCAGAGTGAAAAGCAAGAAGAAAATCACGAACAGCATTTTTCTCTGTAATTTTCCCGAGAAAATGATGAAGAAAACAAGGAATCGGAGAGAATAATATAATACCAAAACAGAATGGGAATTTGAGGAGGTAGGTAAATAGCCGTTGTTGATATATGATGATGAGAAGAAGAGGGTGACACGTGAGGAAGGAGCGTGGAACACGCGCGCTTGACATAAAAACGAAACACGAGATTGGGTCAGCCGCTCAGGTGCGTGGGAATGAAAAAGGAGCATAGCGTCAGCGTGTAAGAAAAATGATGCGCTAAAATTCTAGTTTTGGTCCCTTTACTATATTTGAATTGGATTTATTCGCTTCACATTAATTTGATATTTAAATTAGGGCGAACAAAACTTGATTTGATTTAAAATAATCGAATTTGTATACTTGGATCAATTTTTTTAAAATAAAGTTTGATTATAAAATAAGATTTTAAATAACTCAGAATTTTTAGTGGTAACTAGTGGATTAGTTTTCAAGTTCGAGTTAAGTCTTTTAACTTTGCATGATACATAGAAACATTTATGAGGGTGGATACAAATCATAAAAATATCAAAATTTCATGGTAGGCACAAGTCATAAATTTTTTAAAATTTTAAGGCATAATTCATACAAATTTTAAAAGTCAAAGTCAAATGTGTGAACTTTAAAAAGTTCATGGTGGGTACGGGCCCACCCACCCTTCCAATTACATCCGGCACTAGATACATGTATATCTCATATGAAAAAACATGAAGAAACATATATGTGTACATCATATATATTTATAAAAACTGTTTAAATTGAAATCAATTAATATCATAATCTTTATAAACATTTACAATTAAATTGGAACGAAAATTCAAAACAACCTGATTCGAATTTCAGAAACTCAACTAAAAAAATTCAAATAAAATTACGGTTTAATCATTGAACGTTAATTTGATATAACCTTTTTCCCCTAGTTTTACGATTTAGTAGACCTAGGGACTAAATACAAATTCGAACAAAATGGAAAGGTTAGAGCCGAAATTTGACCAAGGGATTAGCAATGGGAAGAGTGGGGATTAAGACGTGCGCGTAAACGAGAGGCGTAGTGTGCCCAACGCCAGAGGATTCCAGCGATTGTTGAAATCGACAGCCTTATCCCTCCACCACCACAGTCGCGGATAATATTACTTTCTTTTTTAGTTTCTCGGCAACCAATCACATTTTTCTGACGTATGTTCTACGACGGAAGATCTTTTTTAGTTCAGGTGTGTATGCAATGATATCAGAAGTCAAAAGATCGGTTGACTTCCTAGTGATGTTGTTATCCCGACGTGTGACGAAAACGGTTAAAATAATTATTGGAGGAGAAAATTAGGAATTCTAAACAAAATTTATTTGTAACACATTCAAACTGGTATTGAATTACACCATGCATGGGAAAGGAGCAGAAGTGTTGTGGCTAGATTTTGTAAAATTGACTCGAGATTCGAATTGATTTACTTGACCTGAGATTTAATATCAACCTGATTTCTGAACACGAAGACCTGTATTTGATCCGAAACTCAAAATAAACTAAATCGAACTAAAATCGACCCGAATTTTAGTTAAACCGAAAAGGACTCGAACTGATTTCACCCGAATCGAAAGTAACTCGAATGCAAGACAACTCAAAATAAAAAAAAACTATTAAAAGAAATAAAGAAAGATGTGATGTGATATGAACTATCGTGTAGTTCATCAAAATTCAAATATATTGGCTTTATAAAAATCCATATAAGAGTGTAAAAAATTGACCGGACTGAAACTGATATTGACCCAACACGAAATCAATTGATTTGGTATGATTTAAACCGACTCGATACTCAAACCGAATCACCAGAGTCACGAACTAAAACCGAACCAAACTCAAATTAAAAATAACTAGACTTAAAATGATCCGAACCAAAACTGATATGAATGACCAGTTTACCACCTCTAGTAGTGGCCGACGGTTGAAACCTAAGCAAAAGATCTGTCAACTGACAATAGATTAGTACAACAGTTGTGTGTGTTGTTGAACTGGTCTGATTCAGTAGGTGGCTTATCTATATATGGGCCACTTACAGATTTGGCAAATCCGACAAAAAATTCTAGTACAAGGATTCGAGTTACCAGGCCATGTCTGCTGCTGCAGGAACCTCAAACGGCCCAACCTGATGTTTTGGAGGCATTGAACCACCCTCCTTACCCAATTTTGAGATCTGGTTTCTGATTTAAATTCCGGTCCTATCTAAAGGATAAAATTTTGATTCGAATTTTAGAGACGACGTTATTAGAAGAAGATGACAAAAATCATCAACATGGCACAAATAACTTATGCATTTCAAGTTTATTTTTAATGCGGTACTTATACTTTTAAAATATTTATTTAAATATTTGAAGTTTCATTTTGTTTATCAATATGGTACCTCAACTCTCATGCATATCTTTAATGACATGACAATTTTTGCCTTGTGCCAGCATACCATTAAATTGTGCATATACATTTTAATAAAATGAATAAATATATCGATTTTATATAAATATACAAGTAAATTTAAAGAAAATATTACAATATACTCCTTAAATTGTCTAAAAGCATAAGATTTAACTCAATTACTTTTACATTATTGTTGAACTTTGAATGACGGTAATAAATGGTTAAGATTTTTTTTTCAAGTGATAATTTTACATTTTTTACGGTTAATCTTATCCATCAATTTACCTTCATCCAACGGTCCAAAAAAGATGTAAAACTTTCAAAATTTACATAGTGTAAGAGGATCGGGTTTTAGTTTAGTATTTGAAGTTTAGGAGTTTAGGTTGTAGAGTTTAGAATTTAAGGTTAATGTTTAGAATGGAGGGTAGATGGTTTAAGGTTTAGGGTTTAGTTTTTTAGGGTTAGGTAATAATTTATATAATAGGATTCGTTTACACAGTAAGAATATTTAAGTTTTACACGATTTTTAGATCGTTGGATAGGTTGAAATGGATGGGTGAAATTAATAGTAGGATTTGCGAAGATTATCACTTGGGAAAAAAATTAAGGAGTTAATCTCAATCATCCATTTCGGTCATTCAACGATCCAAAATATGTGTAAAACTATGAGTTTTACACTCTGTGTGAGATAGGATCCAGTTACAGCGTGTAAAACTCTTAAGTTTTATACGTTTTTTGCATCGTTGGATAGGTGAAACAGATGGATTAAAGTAGAATATGTGAAGATTATCACTTGGAAAAAAGTAAGGAGTTAATCTCAGCATCAACCATCTATTTTCCCTATCTAATGATCCAAAAAACGTGTAAAACTTAAAGAATTTTACACTGTGTAAGTGGATCTCAACCATATATATATATGTGGTTGAGATCCACTTACACACAATGCATTTTTTTAGATAAACAAAAATTTTATTCATCAAGAACCACAACAATACAACCAAACCCTTCAACCTTTCCCTTAATTACAATTGAATCCCTCAACTATTATTTAATCCGATGGAAGAAGAAACAAATTTTTTACCTCCATACAAGCACAAACCTATATCATACTTAATTCTCAGGAACAATGCAATAGCTTGGCGAGGAGACTTTCTATGTACTCTACCATTCATTTCCTGTCAAATAAAGTGATTAGAGCAATTACAGCAAACAATGACTTTCCTTTACCATGGTACTTCACCCAATCTATCATCTCAGGCCAACAATTGCCACATTACAAATCTGCAATACCATCTGCCAGACCTACAGACAAAAACCGCACTCACCAAACAAATGAGTATTTAGGCACAGCGAGACCACCCCACACTATTTTAGCCCAGTCCACTCTGTCATTTTTGTGTCTAAGCTTGTCCTAAACCTAACCTTATACTTCCCCTCAATAGGACCAACTTGCACCATTAAGCTTCTCAGCTTTTAAGTTTTTCTTCCATGCCCGGCTATAATTGCTCTTCACTTACACACAATGTAAAACTAAAAGTTTTACACGTTTTTTAGATTATTGGATAGATAAGATTAATTTCTTACTTTTTTACCTAAGTGATAATATTCACATATCCTACTGTTAATTTCAATCATTCATTTCACTCATCCAACGATTCAATATATATATATATATGATTGGATTGCTACCCACGCAATGTCAAGCACATTAATTAACTAAGGTAAAGTTGTAGTTTTGGTCCTCTATTACGCTTAATTTGGGATTTAATCTATGTATTTTAATTTGACATAATTTAATTCGTCTAATCTTATAATATTATCAATTAATCCAAACTGTTAACTTCACGACTAATTTCAATTTAAGGTGATGGCTTGGATTTTCTTTAAAATACCCTTTCAAATAAAAAAAAATCGACATGATGAGATGGTTAAATGACATGGATATTGTTGAGGGAATTTTTTTCCAAATATATTGCACCTTTATTTTTATTTCTCATAATATTGTTGATTCTACGGTAACTTTAAAGATGGACTCATTTGCATCCGACTTTATACAGGATTTTATTTTTAGAATATAAAAAATTTGAAGTCTAGCCCATTTGAACCCGACTTCAAACAGTGCACATACTAGTCTTTGACTTTTTATTTGAAAAATACAAAACACTATTTAAAGTCGGACTCAATTGAGTGAATCTTTGATTTTTTATTCGAAAAATACAAAACACTGTTTAAAGTCGGACTTAGATGAGTCCTTTGTTTTTACTGTAAAAAGTGAAATAAAATAAAAACCAATGTACAATATATTGAGAAAAAAATTCATGATGAAATTGTCACAACGATATTTAAAAAATCAAATCAATATTATAATTGAACGAAATAAAAGACTCAAACACAAAAAATTATATTAAAAATAAACTACTTACCAATAGATCCAACCACGAAATAAAAGACTCGAACTCAAAATATTACATAAAAATTGAACTACTCACCATTCGATCCATCTGACTTTTTTTTGGATCATTTCTTTTACAAACACCAAAAAAATGAAAACAACTGCATTGGAAAAAAGAAAAGGAAAATTGATGTTGAATGATCTCAGAAAGTCCATTTCCAGATCTTAATCCGGAGATCTACCTTACACTTTGCTCCGGCAACGTTAGCCACCGCCGGCGACTTACCTTTCGGAACAGCCCCTTTAATCCCATCACACGTAACCCTAATCCCAACTTTCTTGCTCTTCAAGCCACCCATTTTAGCCGTCACTTTAGTATCCATCTCCACTTTCAACAACACTCCACTCCCCTTCTTCAGCTCCGGCCTCAAGCCATTCACCGTCTCTACATCCAAATCCGTCGACGCCGCCACTGCAACCCCCTTGAAAGTCGACTCATCTTTACTGTCACTCACGAACGCCGGCAACGTCCCGTTCCCTATCAAAACGTCGCCATTGCTTGTCACGCACGAAACAACGAAAGGGTCGTAAGAGAAAGAGAGATGGGAGTTGGTGTTTTTGGAAGAAAGGGTTAAGTTGAAGAGCGTCGAGAGATGGGAGGAGGAGCCGTCGGCGTCGGTCTTGAGTCTCAAGCGGTGGATACGGAACGAAGCGAGAGTGAACGAAGGGCGGTGAGGGCGGTAAAGGACGTAAAGGACAGTGCCGGTTGTGGCTACTAAAAGTGCGAGGATGAGGACTATGAGGATGATCCAGAAACAGCAGCAGCAACAATAGTTCCGCCGTGGGCGGTACTGGCGGCGTCTGTTGTGGGGTTGTGGACGGTATGGTGGGCGAGCTGTGGGGTTAATAAGGTCGGCTTTGGTGGCTCCACCGTTGGTTCTGGTTGTTGTGGCAGCGGCTGCGGCTGCTCCTCCATTGGCGGCGGGTGGAGCAGCGGTGGGTTTGGAGGAAGGGAATACTTTGTCTGCCATTGTTGGTAGGTTTTGTGAAGGGGAAATGATGAAAGCTGAGATTTGTAAAGACAAAGAGTGAATTTGAGGGGAAGAATTGAAGTGAAAAGAGTGGTACTTTCTACCTTTTGGGTGGTGCCACCTCACCCTATTTGTGTAAAAAATTGGTAAATTTTATCTTGATCCCTCTATCATGATTAATCAATATATAGTCCTTATACCATTAGTTGTTTCTATTAAAATAGTGAGGTGATTTTTTTATTCTTAAAACACCCTATCAAATGGGGCGGAACAAAACTCCGACTCGAAAAATATTAATTTTTTGACTCAATTTTACTTGAATAGTAATTTCATAAACTCGGCTCGAAAAAAAATCAAGTAAAGTTTGAGTTATAAAATGTGACTTGAATAACTCAATATTTTTTGTAATTAGTGGATTGATTTTCAAGTTCGCGCCGAATTCATCAACTCTGTATGATACATGTACATCGTGAAAAATATATAGAAATATGTCTACGTAGACGAATATAGAAAGTTGTTTAACTTAGAACCAATTAATACCATAACATTATACTAAATGTTTACAATTAAATTTAACAGAAATTCAAACAACTCGACTAAAAAGTTTTAAATAAAGTTTGAGCTATAAAATAGAACTCATCAACTCGACTAACTTAAAATCTTTTTACTCAACTCAATCAAATTCTCTACCCCACTCTCAACTCAGCATGTACGTTAAATTTCACATTAACATTTTAACCAGAGTAATTAACAACATTAACTATTTAGATTAACTAATGTGAGTGTAAAGATAGTTAGATTCAATTATATCAAATTAATATACATAGATTGAATTTTAAATTCGAATATAATAGAGGGACTGAAACAATCATTTAACCTAAAAAATTTAGATTTCCAAACTTCAATATCAAGTCAAGTTTTATGTTTTTATTTTTAGTAAATGTCCGAAGGAACATCTTACACGTTGGTTAGTTTCCAATGTCTATTTCCAGATCATTTTGCCTTTTTGAGATGCGATGATGGCGTAAACTATCAGAAAAATTATTATTCTTACTCATCTTCCAAGTTTCCCTTCATGCTCTGCTTTCCTTTTTTCCCACCAAATCCTAACTAATAGTTACAGTGTCATCATCCATCTAACATCCTCGTATAATACGATACAATCGCGGAATAAGTGAGGCTAAAGCCGAAGCAACATTCCGAAGTTCGTAATATGGTACAAGTTAATATGGGTCGTGACGTAAAGCCAGGCCGGCTCATCGTATGTAACTCCGAACTTCAAAGCCCTGTTAACATACCGTTGATTACTCCTGTGAATCAAGACCGCATGTTATTTGACGAAATTAATCTAAGGGACAATCACAATGAGGCTGGCATTTGAAATTATCCTCCAAATTCAAAGCATCGTTAACATACCGGTGATTACTCCTATGGATTTGCTTCTAGTAACAGGCTATTCAACAATATAATACCGAAAAGGAACCGGGGAAAATGATGAAAATGGCAGAAAACTTTGACAAATATTTTCCTATTGACAAGCAACAATCGCTAACCGTTCCGGAATTACTTCTCTCGTTTCAGAAAATTACAATTCCGATTCACGATTAGTATCTCAATTTGACATCTGCTACATGTAGGTCAATAGCATGTCCATTAAGAACCTATAATTACTCCAAAAGCTGTTAACATTGTCCCTAGGTGAGTGTAATTCATGTCGGGATGCATATGGTAAAACTATGAAAAACGGGCAAAGACAGGACACAACGCAAGCAAAATGTGCATTACACTATGGCCATGAAATAATGACATGGTATGGCAACATCACAATGTGTGATAACTCAGTCAAGACTCAAGAGACAAGAAAGCCATCATGTGCATATCAAGAATGGTGTCATGGTTAACGGACCGTACGTGCCTTCATTCTTTGCGGATCCAGAGTAAAGCGGAAAGCACAGGGAGAAGAAATCTCACAAAGTTCTTCGGCAGAGATGTCAGCTTCCATGATTCTTCGTATAAAAATTTCTCGGTCACAGTGAATGTGGTCCTATAAAATGTCTTTATCGACTTCGGATTCTTCCTCAGGGACATTCTTTGATTTCACCTAATCTGTCATGACTTCCAGTACCAAGTAAGAGAAAACAATAACATTTTCGGCAAGTCATCAGCAGAAAATGTAATTCATATTAAGAACGAATATTTACGAGGAGTCGAGGACATCTCAAACTCGGTCCTAACATTGCAGTTTAAAATAAAGGAAGTCTTAACTGCGTAGCAGTGGGAAGACGCAAACAGTCGGCTTCCGAATATGGAGCACTCAAATATTATAATAACACTTCCGAATGCCTTGGCATGCAGTTCAGTCATTACATTTGGATTATCGGTTATAAGAAATGTTAAAATACAGCTAATAATTCCCATTCTGAACTTTCAAATTCGAATACCTCGGGAATCTGCAGCTCCTATGCATGAGCATAACTGTAATCAGAACCGGGGCAATTGCCGAACACAGGTGCTCCAAGGAGTGTCCACTGATAATATAATTATTTGCTCGGTATATTTTCATGTCAGCTAGAGCTTCCGTTTTGGCCAGGATGCAAACCCCTGTACCGGACGGTTTTCAGATTTTCAGTAAACCAACATTCTTCGGGAAAGAACATATTACGAATTGCTGATGCTTTTCAAAAACTGAGAGAGAAAGCAAGAATAATAATCAAACAAGAAAGTGAGAGTGAAAGAGGAAGACCAATGACATACCTACCGTCCAAAGCCAGTATCTCGAATGGGTATATTTAGGCGGGAACAAAAATGTCATGATCGGAATAGCTACGCACGGAACTAACTGGAATGTCATGCACAACCGAAGATCATTAAATGTTCTGCAAACAATAATCGAATCATATTCCGCCAAAACAAATTAAAATATGAACAACAAGCTTCAACTGATTCATCAAACAGATAAATAAGAACATTTTGAGAGAGAATCAAACCTTGCATAAACTGTGCTTAGAACAGCAAGAACTAATAGTGAAAACAGGCAACTTAATCCGATTCTTTCCCCGAGTCTTTCAAGTATAAAACTAGAGAAAAGTGAGGAATAAGCAATCATCATCTGCATTATGCAAATTGAATTAATAAAACCAAACATTTAACAGTAATAAAGTAGTAAAATTTCAAACCACCCTTGATTATCGACAATAAAAGACACCGAAATATAAACAAAACAAGTGAAATTTCAACTATTTGGCATTGGCAATGAAAGTAAAACTCGAAGAACAAAACAAAATATCAAAGTTCATCATTTCAACTATGGCAAATAGTTGTATCAAGAACAACAATTGAGAACCGAAAGTTCGAATAACAAATAAATTAAACATCGAAAAAGTGAACTTGTGAGGCTAACCGGCAAGGTATCGAGCAACACTCGGTTGTCATCAGGCCTAAGATGATAATAAGCAGAACCAAAAGCCACACTTGCAATCCCTCCATAGAAAAGCACCCAACCCCACAACTCTCCTCGTAATCTGCCGCCAACCCAGAGTCCAAAAACATCAGTAAATCGCCAAATGATCACAAAAATTCAACCTTTAAAACTTAAAAAAAAGGACATCGAAAAAAACCTTATGTTGAAAAAGCTTCCTCCTCCCAGGCAAAGAACAAACCCCAGAACACCCACAATCAGAAATGGAAAATTGGTGATCACATTCAACGTGTTAGGAACTCCTATGGCAAAACAAAGAACAAAAATCCAATTAGATTAATAATCTATGCACAATTTTCTGAACTTCACTTTAATTTTCTAACTGAACAGAAATGAAAAACAATGATTTTACCTACGAAGTTGCGCATGTCGGCATAGAGATGGTTCTTGTAAGAAAGTGGGATTTTTGGGGTAACCAACATGATGAAAAGCCAACACAGGAATGCAGCTCCCCATGTTCGAGTTCTTCCTCTCGGTACCTGTTGATTCACCATCCAAACCATGCTTTCCCTTCTTTGTTTTTTTCTCTGTAAGGAAAAGAAAACTGAACTTTTTCCTCTCTGTTTTTCAGTGTTTTGTGTCTGGTTTTTTCTTCTTCTTCTTCTTGTGATCTGCTCTCTGCTGCTGGGAATGTTCTATTTGGATTTTCTATTTTGCGTTTGTTTTCATTCCAATTTTGACGATGTTTCATATGTTTCGTTCCCTATATCTTCTCCCGACATGGGCTGTTGGCCTTGTTTCAGTTTACATGGACTTGAAATAGGATCCAAAAAAACACCCAAAATTCCACATATATTTTTTCCCTTTTAACATCCACATTGCATGTGTTTAGATAGTTTTATATGAAATAGGTATATTGTCTACTGTCAAAATATGTATAAATAAAGGAAAATTTTAAGTTAAAATATGTATAAATAAAGGAAAAATTTTAATATAAATACCGTATAAACTTTAATTTACATGTGACTTTTAGTTTTAGGGTTTAGGATATTAATTTAAGGTTTAAGTTGTAGGACTTAAAATTTAGTGTTTAGGATTTAATTTTTTAAAATTAGAGTTAAAAATTTTATAATATAAATATACATGTTTGTGTAAAATTAGTCTTACACAGTAAATATATCAAAAATTTTACCCATAAATATATTTTGTTTTGTAATCCCTAAAGACTATTAAAAAATCTCTTATTTCTAGGGACGATAGAAAAATCCAAAACCAATTAAATTGATTCATTTGTTTTTTAATGTCACTTATTAGTTTAAATAATACTTAATTATACCGTTTTAACTTTAGTTGTTTTTGTTTTTAAAAAACTCTTACCCATCTTGTTGAAAATGAATTTTTGTGCTGAAAGAATTATTTTTTTGAAAAAAAAAACATTATTTTTTTGTATGATATTAAACAATATTTTAATATTTGATCGTATAGTCACTTTAATTTTTCTTTTCTTTTTAAGCACAACAATTTTCAACATTTCATTTTTAGTCAAAATAGTTCATTCATAGTTGAAAATTGTTAGTTAACACCTTGAAATGATGTGACAAACATACATGACATCGCATGCTAACATGAAAGTGTCATATAAATAAATGTGTTGACTTGACAGAATGATACGACATCCAAAAATAATTTTATAAAATATAAAATTATTTTTTGTTGACGTCTCATTCTGTCAAGTAATCTCAACTCTCAATGCATTGGTTGTTAATTGAATAAAAAATTTTGATCCACATAGCCGTCATTTTGGTCGAAAATAAAATATTAAAGTTAAATTACTTCAAAAAAAATAAGAGCTAAAATAACTATTCTAACGAATGTTAAAGACTTCTTTTAATATCATGCCTAATTTTCTTAACTTGAATAGTTTTGTATGTTAATTTTCAAATTAAACTATAACATTATAAAAGTAGAATGATCAAACTATCAAATTAAAATAAAAAAATGATCGCTTGATAGTTTATTCTCGATCCCTTAAATATAAAAATTAATCACTCTTATTTTTTTGAACAATTCTTACATAAGGGAGAGAGAATATAAAATTTACTCTTGATGAGCATTGAACTCACAACCTATGAAAAAAGGAGGGTGTATACTAAAAGCTTTTAACCACATGCTCTAGAGATTATTAACCCTTAAGGTGACACCTTCCCCTAAGTTCTGAGTTTAAAATTCATTAGGAGTAAATTTTTCCTCCCATCTCTTAAGTAAAAATTGTTCAAAACTCATGAGGAGTAAATTCTCTCCCAGGTAGAATTCTATAGTTTAACTCGAACTTAAAAATAGATCCACTAATTACTAAAAAAATTCAAGTTATTCGAATTTCATTTTACAACTCAAACATTATCTGAAAACTTTTCGAGTCAATTTTTTTCGCGTCAAGTCGAGTTGAAAAAGATCGATTTTTTTAAATCCATTTTTAAAAACGAGACGAGTTTATTTATGTGTAATTGTTTTTAAATATGATTTAATATATTAATTCTATAAATAATATGTAAAATGGAGGTAGAGCCTAATAAGAAATATTTTATGAACTTTTATATCAATATCTTGTAATATAATGTTGAATGCTAAACTTGTTTTTAAAAATCAATTGCAATGAAAATTTAAATTTGACCAGTTAACCAAGCACCTAACAGTTCTTCAGGTGAATTGTCAAAAAAAAAATCTATCACAATTAAAGTCAATGAATAATTTTAGTGAAAAAGATAATACTGTTCTTTTAAAAAAAATATTGAATTCAAATAAATTTTATCTACAAAATATAAGTAAAATTAATAAAACTTAAAAAATAAAAAATAAAAACACCGTCCTAAAACCAAAAGCCGAATACCATAATTCAGATCGGCTTTGTAGTCAACTCTTACAAGAGATGGCTTTAAACTTGGGTGTTAACGCAGTACCATACTAATGTAAAATTATTTATCAAAACGACATATTCTTCTAACACACAAGATAAAAATGTCATTGGTGGGATACGTTTTTGTTTGTGAGACTACGGTGATAGAGCTAAAAAAAATTATTTAAGAGATGTTATTTTTTAATGATATTTAAAGATGGTTAATTTTTTTAATAAAGAAGTGTTATTTTTGATAAAAAAATGTGTCATTTTATTTATAATATGAGTTGTTTATATATTTTTAATTTTTTATATAAAAATTATATAAGTTTTTTTTTTCAAAAAATTCTTGATACCCCATTGTTATACGTGGCCAGGGACGGAGCCACAGCTTCAATGGGAGGGGCTGTGCCCCCCCCCCCCCCCCGGTAGGGGGAATTTTTTTACCCTTTGATTTCTTATATTTTTTTTGAAAAAATTGGGATAATTGTGAATTTGCCCCCCTCACCTTTCAAAATTTATGTTTTGCCCCTCAACTTTAAATCTTGACTCCGTCCCTGTACGTGGTTGCGCCCATGTGTGACGATCAAATCTCGAGAAGGCACGACATATAAGATACAGTCTTACCTACGTAGCACGATCATGTAAAGATATATATTTTTGACATTTTTTTATTTCTGTCTAGAAGGGAAGGAATGCTCTTGCTAGTTCTAAAAACCATAAATAAAGAGATGAAGGAGAGAAATGATAAGAAGCTTTGGCTATCCGACCATCTTTGCTTTCTCAAGAGAACAATTGTTAAAATATATTTTTTGAGCTTTAATACGCAAACATGCTTATTTTTAAGCTAAAATTTAAAACGCTAACATTTAAGATCTAAACCTTAAATTCTAACTATATACTTTAATTCTAAACACACAACCTAAACCTTTAAACTCTAAACTAAAATTTTAAACTCTTAAATAATCTCGCTTATGAAAACTTTACACCGATACTGAATAGGATAACAATTTTATTTTTGAAACTAATAACAATCCATCTTCGATATAAGACTTCAGTAAAAACACCTATTTCATGTGGCAAATACATTAAAAAAACTTGTTTGATAACTTTTTATTACCAAAATCGTCCCCATCTCTCCCTTCAATTCAGAACAAAACTATCATTAGTGTGAGTTTAAGTTACGGTTAAAAAAAGACAAATTTCAAAATATATTCCATTAAAATGTTAAAAATTTTAATAATATTTTTAATTATTTTTTTCTATAATTTCTAACAAGTTTCGAAACTTAAAAAATAAAATTTTAAAATTTTGTTTTTATAACATTTTAGGTCTACGGTTTTTTTGGACAAGTTTTAAAAATTGTTGTAAAAAAATTAACTTTAACATTTTACCAAAAGTGTTGGGTGTATTGGTAATACACATTGCACTCCCAAGAATATGTGCAAATTCAAACCTTGAAGACAACATTGTAGGGACAAAAAAATTAACCTTCTAAATTACTTGGACAAATTTTAAAATTTATCTTTTAACTTTATTTTTTTTACAAAATATTTTTACTTTAAATTAGGTTGTGTATTTAAACTCCCCATATCACTAAGTCCCATTGCTTAGCCATTTAAAACAACATATTTCTACTAGAGAAAAGCTAAAAAGCTTAATGCTAAGAATGGCAATGGCGAACATTAATGGAAATAATAAGCCTAGAGTATGACCAAATAACATTAACCCCAATAATTCCCATGATCAGCAAGATTTTGAATTCGAACCAACTCGATCGACTCGATTCGAAACCAGAAAGTGAAATGAATGTTCCATTTTTATCTTTAACACAAAACTCTGGAAAACAATTCAAACGGTGGATATACACACCAATAATGAAAAACCCTGAAATTAATCCGGGAAAATAACAAAATGAGATATTGAAAATCTAAAGCTTTGAAATTTAGTAATTTACTTTCATCTTCCTCTATTAACTGTCTCTTTGTACCTAATGATGGAATCAAGCTTTTGTAACTTCAACTGTTGCTTGAACCTGTTGATGAAATCATCCGCCCTGGCATCCACTTCATCATCTTCCTCCTCCGCCGCCGCCGTGGCTCTATCTCTCCCCTCCCTCACGGTTGCCGGCCGTCGAGCTTCCACGATATCATCTTCTTCAAAACGTTGAAAAGCGGACTTCACTCTAGTCGATTTCTTCATCTTCCTGGAAAGCTTAGTCGGCATCTCCCCAAACGCCGGTTTAGTATCGGATTTAGTCCTCCCCATGGGCGGAGCCACCCTTTAGAATGGGGTGTCTCATGACACCTCAAAAGTTTTTAGAAATTTATTTTTTTATATAATTTATTTATAAAAAATTAAAATATAGATAAATGACACATCTTTTATGAATAAAATGACATACATTTATAAATAAAACGACACATCTTTATAAATAATTAATCCTTCTTAAATATCGTTGAAAAATGACACCCTTTAAATAAATTTCTAGCTCCGCCTCTGATCCTCCCAACATGCTGACTGTAGGTTTCATCAAGCGTTCGTCCTCCACCTTGGGCCGCCATGGATTCCTCCGCCTTTGCATCAACCTGTTGGTGTTGAAAAGAGAAATGGAAATCACTCAAATTTGGGGTTCTTTCGTATGAAACAACAGGCTCTTGAGATCTGTAACTGTAACCATACAAGTTGATGGATTTTAACCTTTGCAACACCTTTTTAAATTTAGGGTAAACTACATAAATGACCACTATATTATTAGTAAAATTGTAATTTGACGACTTTACTTCTTTTGAAACAATTAAGTCATCATACTATTAAATTGAATGCAATGTGACCACCTCCGTTAAAATTTAACAAAAAATTGACTAGACAATTAGTAAAAATTTGTTTAATTATACATTTAATTCTCATTATTTACAATTTGTATCAATTTGGTCATAATTTTAATTTAATAAAATAAATTAACTATTTATATTTAATTTATTTATTTTCATCCTTCAATCATGTGGTGACACTTGTCACTTGATTGGAGAATGAAAATAAATGAAAACCGACTAGGCCTAGGGGGAATCAAACTTGGGAGTGTATGGAGGCATTGGCATGGCTTTGACACTATGCTAAAGCTAATTTTGAGACATAAAACGTAAAATTTTAATATATGTCATAGTTGGTGTTTATGCTAAAAGGGAGATCAGTCTAGGACGTTCATATTAAAACTCAACATAGCTAGGCCTGAAAAAGACTTTTAAAACTCCAGGTTGAGTTAACTGATGTGGGCAATGTACAAGAGATTACATGACGAAAGTGGTATGGGAGGCTATTAGGCATAAACAGCCTAAGGTCGTGTGGCATCATGTTGTTTGGGGTTTCCTTTCGTGACTTGTGGTGCTTAATAGATTGCCAACTAGAGACAAAATGTTGAGATGGGGTTATCAAGTGGACCCTATGTGTGTACTATGTGGGAGTGACCCGAAATCAACAGACTACCTGTTTTGAGAATGTGTCTTCACGAAACAAGTGTGGTGCTTGATTTTTCAAGCCTGTGATGTTCATTTGGCTCTTAATAGTTGGGACGATGTTCTTGGTTGGATTCAGAGGGAAGGAAAAGAGAAGTCATTGCGTGCTGCAGTTCTTCGGTTACCCTTAATTACTATATGTGGAAGGAAAGAAATGAGAGAGCACATAGAAGACGGACGATACTTGTTGCTGGTATCTTTGCCCTCATTAAGCACGTTGTGAAGTGGAGATTTAATGGTTATAGAAAGTTCAATTTTTTTGGAAATTGTATAGCTCTTGAGTGGGGCTTGATTAGTTATGTAATTTGTATAGAATAGCTTACTACACGATATAATTGGTGGATGGAGGTTTTTCTTTGAGGTTTCTTGGATGAATAAAGTGTCATTTATTTAAAAAATAAATGTAGATTAACAAGATTCGAACATGTCACACTTATAGTTATTCAAATTTCATTTTACAATTTAAACTTAAAAATAAATTATTTTAAAGCTTAAATTCTTAATTTTTTCAACAAAATAAAACATTGATTCCAAACCATAATCACACCTTTAAAAGAACTAGTTCATTTGCGCTCGTGAAGATAGCGGTCGCTTTCGAGTTATCTCCAGCTCGTGTCACAGCTTCAATGTCTAACTCTTCCGCCATTGTTACTGATCCCAATGAACACAACCAAAACCTGCAAATCTATGTAAAAGGAAACAAAAACGATTAAAAAAAGAAACGAATCTCATGTTCTTCCTTTTTTTCTATTTCGATTCCACTCATGCATTAAAATAACAATACAAATACAAAAAAAAATCAACATTTGCATGTAGATGATATTCAAACAGAAAACTAAAAAAGAATCTGATTCGATGCTAACAAAGTGAAAATGGGTTTGTTTTAACTTTTAAATACAAAGAATCTGACTCGAATAATTATAAGTGTGTCATGTTCGAATCTCGTTAATTCACATTTATTTGTTTTGCTCTGGCATAAACACCAACTATAATATATATTAAAAATTTGCATTTTATGTCTCAAAATTAGCTTTAGCTCAGTGGCAAAGCCATGCTAATGCCACCATGCACTCCCAAGTTCAATTCCCCCTAACCCCAGTTGGCTTTTATTTAATTTTATCCTCTAATCAGGTGACACGTGTCACCACCTGATTGGAGGATGAAAATAAATAAATAAAATTAAATATAAGTAGTTAATTTATTTTAATTAATTAAAATTATGACTAAATTTATAGAATTTATAAATACCGAAGACCAAATGTACAATTAAACAAATCTTTACTAACTGTTACGTCACTTTTTCTGTTAAGTTTGAACGGAGGTGGTCACATTGCATCTAATTTAATAGTATGGTGGCTTAATTGTTTTGAAAAAAAAGTAAGGTGGTCAAATCACGACTTTATTAATAATATGGTGGTCATTTATATAATTTATCCTAAATTTTATGTTTTTGTCGGGTCCCTAAATTTAGATGTTAGGATGTTAGTGTTTTATTTTTTAGTATTTTATGATTTAAAGTTTATAGTTTAAGCTTTAAAATTTAGAGATTAAATAGAAAGTAGGGTTTAGGGCCTTTAAAAAGATACATCACAACTTTAGAAGATCACTTGTGAAAAAAGAAAAACTTTTCGATAAGGGTGCATCAAATAATTATCTATTAAAATTAGTTTTATTTATTTATTTTAGGGCGAGAGGATTAGGAAAATGGCATATTAGTTGGTGGGTGAGTAAAACTCGGTTTGATTTAAAAAAAAAATCAAGATTTTCGATTTAACCTAAAAAAATAAGTCGATTCGACTTGAATTGTAATTTATAAACTCTACTTGAATCGAATAATTTTTAAATAACGTTGAGTTATAATGAAACTCATATAACTCGAATTGTTTAGTAATTAGTGGATGAATTTTTAAGTTTAAGTCAAGTTCATCAACTTTTTCTAATATATGTATATCGCTTATGAAAAATATGAAAAAATATATATTATATTGTATATGTTTATAAAAATTAGTTTAAATTAAAATTAATTAGTATCATAACATTATAAATATTTTACAATTAAATTTCACTCTCCTAGAATTTTATAAACTATACTTAAAAAAATTTAAATAAACTTTAAATAATAAAATATAATTAATCAATTTGATAATCAAAAATTATTTTTGACTTGATCAAATACTAACCTTAGTTGAGAGAGTTGAATAGATCCGTGGAAACAGACAAAATGGAAGAGGGGGTTGTCTTGATTTGGTTTGGTGCAAGTGTGTGAGCAAATACGAGGCTTATCGTTAAAGGGAGAAATTATATTATTGGGCTTGACTTAAAAAAACTGCTTTTTTTTTAAACGTGCCAGCTAGCTTTATTTATTTTAAAATAAAAACAAACACCCAAAAGTCGGACAAAGCCCAAACGACACAAACAAAGTAAAGAGTGTTATGGAAGAAAAAACAAAAGCTTAGAAAGAAAACAGAAGAAAACCCCAATTCGATAAAGGGGGAAGCTAGACCGACGGAGAACGCCCTCCGACCACCACGCTAAGCGGATCGTTGAAAAAGATGGATGGGGGTGGGGGCAACAACACTAAGAACCGGGGACGAACATGCAAAGAAAAAAACCAGATTCTTAAAAAGAAAAAAACCCATGGAGCGAAATCTTCACGGCGGATCTGAGCAACGGCGATCCTCTGCAGCTAGAGCTTCGATGCGATCAGGTGCCTCTTCGACCCATGTTTGATCAGCGGCGATATTTAGCCTTTCGCGGGCTAATTCATGCGCAACTTTATTCCCTCCACGGCGAGTCAAGGAGAGCCGGTAGGTCTCCAAGTTTCTTAATAGTTTTCGTGAGTCCTCTGTGATTGCTCCAATTTCTGAGAAATCAACCTCCTTAGATTTCAATTTGTTGACAACTGTTAAAGAGTCACCCTCGATAATGACCTTTCGAAAACCCAATTCAATTGCTAATATGATTCATTTTTTGCTGCCAATGCTTCCGCTGCAAAACTAGAGGGGACGCGGTTCAACAAAAGACACTGGGCCCCGAGAATGAAGCCCTTATCATCTCGAATGACCAAACCCAAACACGCAGTTCGTTCGCTCCGAATAAAACTTGCGTCGAAATTCAGCTTCACAACGGGGGGAGGAAAGGACCAGGGCTTGCTCTCAACTTGTTGCCGGAGCTGCAATCTATTCGTGATGAGACTCAGTTCAAGCAGGTAACCTCTAACAAAGGTAATCACCTCCTCAGGTCTTTGGTTGGCGTTTTCAAATACAAATTTATTTCTAGCTGACCATAATGCCCATATTGTCATGAAGATATCATCATATTTATCAGTACCAAAATGATCCAACAAACTGTTAAGCCATAGAGGAAAATCATGTAAAAAAGGAGTAGGCACAGGATAATTAGTCTGAAGATTCAAACCTGCCCATACTTTTCTTGCAAAAAAAACAATCACGTATCACATGGATTGCACCTTCTGGGCCTTGATTGCATCTAGCACACATGGCATCACTTGCAACATGTTTCACACATAGATTCACTCTTGTAGGGACATAATTTTTAATAAATTTCCAGCACTGTATGTTTATTTTTGAGGGGCACTTTGATTGCCATAATTTCTTAAATAACTCACGATCACTGCTTCGGATACTTTGAACTGGTAGCAATCTCTTATAGCCACTCCTTACAGTGTAAATCCCTGTATGCTCTCCACTCCAAACCAATCTATCCATATGTGCATGACTAGCTAAAGGAATACTTAAAATTTCCTCAGCGTATGTGACATTAAAGTTTGAACAGATTAGTTCTTCTTTCCACTCTCTTTTAACTGGATCGATGAGATCAGAGACATAAGTCAAACCCGAGATCTCTGCCGTAGTAATTAGTTTAGGTATATGGGCCGGTAACCAAAAATCGTTTCAAATAGAAATAGAATTCCCTAAGCCCACCTGCCATCGTAGACCCATTTCCAGCAAACCTCGGGCGCTCCAAATGCTTCTCCAAGTCAACGATGGTGAGGACCCAAGGCGGGCCTAAAGAAAAGTGGATTCTGGATAATATTTAGCCCGTAGAAGTCGTGCCACAAGTGAAGAAGGGTTCTGAAGTAGTCGCCAACATTGCTTCGCAAGTAAAGCCACATTAAACTTTGCGAGATCTCGAAAACCTAAACCTCCAAACTCCTTTGTAATACACATATCCGACCAAGAACACCAATGAATGCCCCGACGTTCCTGTGAATGCTGCCACCAAAATCGAGCAATGATTTGTTCCAATTCATGACAAAAAGACCTCGGAAGTAGGAAACAACTCATAGAGTACATAGGAATTGCTTGGAGAATTGATTTTATAAACACCTCTTTCCCTCATTGAGATAGAACTCGAATACACCTTGTAGAGAGACACTGAATGAAACGATCTCGTAAAGACATAAACGCCTTCTTCCTATTTCTTCCTACAATAAGAGGTAAACCCAAGTATTTCTCCGGATTGATGTTGTTATGCACCCCAGAATTCTACGAACATCATTGGCATTTTCTTCAAAAATATTTGCGCTAAAAAATAATTCAGATTTCTCCAAATTGATTACTTGGCCCGAACATCTAGCATAAAGTTGTAGAATCTCATTTATTCTGACAGCTCCCCGAATAGATGCTTCACAAAAGATAAGACTGTCGTCCGCAAAAAAATAAATGCGAAATAATAGGAGCTTCTCTTGAGATTCGAATTCCAACAGAATTATCCATCAAAGTCGAGTGTCTTAAAATAGAAGAGAGCCCTTCGCTGCAAATCAGAAACAAATACGGGCTTAGAGGATCCCCTTACCTTAGCCCTCGGGATGGAACAAAACTGTCTCCCACGGAACCGTTAAAAAAAACTGCTTTTTAATATAAAAATATTAGTGAAGATTCAATAGTTGAAAAATGATATGAAAAAATAATAATGCAGTGGACAATTTTTATTGGTTGAGACCATGCTGATGTGTTAATCCAGGCCCATGATATAATTTTTTCATTAAAGGAGGCTGAGTGGATGACACTGATGTGATTTAGAATTGGCTTAATACACTTCACTCCCTAAACTTTACATGTTTTTCCATCTTGCCCCTTTAAGTTCATTTTGACCACTTTTGCCCCATAATATTTTTGACGTTATCCATGATGCCTATACCGTTAAAAAAACGTGCCTTAATCAATCAGAACGCGCCATATCATTTTTTTTATTTTAAAATTTTAAAATAAAAGAAAAAAATTAAATATATTAAAATACCCAAAACACCTTTTATCTTTATTCCCATTTCACTAAATGTCTCCGATCATTCTCCTCCCCTGTTTGAGTTTGCAGAAGTCATTTTTTCATATGCCTTTGATTAGGTATATATAGTCACTAGCATTTATTATGTAGATACATTTACTTTCGGTTACATTTATAGGTTCTTCCTTTTCAACTAGGGTGTGTGATGAAAATGGTATTTTGATAGGGCCCCTGTTTTGTGTTTCATGGACTGAAAAATGGCTTACTTCATATTTGTTCTTTAGTTGAAGTCGTGGGTGGATATGTTTTGTTTCCAATTCTTTTTTTTTTATAAGATGCATTCGTAACAGATTGTTTGAATGATTAAATTGACCATTATTTAGGAGGATATGTTTCACGTAAAAAATAGTAGCAAAGAACATTTTCCTTTTCACCATTAGTTTATGTACTGGTCTATAGGTAGGACATGCTCGACTAGGGGTGTGTAAAAAATAGGATCCGATTTGATTATTTATTGATTTGATCTGAAATTTTAAATATTCGATTTTTTTTTGGATAATTCAGATCGGATATTTGAAAATTTCAGATCGAATACGGATATTTATTTCACATTCAGATCGGATATTTGATTATCCAATATTCGAAAATTCAATTTTTTTTACAGGTATGAATCTTGTTATATTCAAAATTTTCATCGATACAAATATTGTTATATTTAATAATTTGTTGATTGTTATATTCGAAAACCTAATTTTTTCATGGATAGGACCGCCAAATTAAAAAAATCAAATAAAGTCATAAATTTCGGATATCCAAATATCCGATCCAAAAATGCAAATATTCAAATTTTCAGATATCTAATTTTTTTTATCGGATACGGATCACTATTAAGGTGATCTGAATTTTTCGGATATCCAAAATTTCGAATCAGATCAGATTTGATATTTGAAAATAAACACCCCAGGCTAGCACTTTTGCAGTGGTTCATTTGAACTGCGTTTTGAAGAGTTACAACTTTCGGACAATGGGATGATAGATTATTGAAATAGTAGCGAGGGAACTTGTTCCCTTAATTCCATGATGTTTTGCAGTGATGATGATGGGAAGGGGAGGAAAATGATCCGAGGGATTTAGTGAAATGGAGATGAAGATGAGAGTGTTTTGAGTATTTTAATATATTTTTATTATTTAGTTTATTTTAAAATTTAAAAATAAATAAAAACGTGACGCGTTCTGATTGGTTAAAACACATTTTCTTTAACGGTAGAGGGCAATATAGGTAACGTCAAAAATATTTGGAGATAAAAGTGGTCAAAATGAACTTTAAAGAGCAAGTTGGGAAAACATGTAAAGTTTAAGGGAAAATATTTTAGGGTTTGATATTGTATTTTATGATTATATTTTCTAATTTTTGGTTTGATAGATAGTTTAGCCTTTAATAGTTAGGTGAATAAATGTGCTTAAATATAATAAAAGAGTCGATCGAATATAATTTGATTGATATTATTGTTAATAAAATATATAAAATGACATGATATTAAGCTTGTTTAAATATTTAATATACTCTTATTTATGAATTGAGAGTAATCTGAATAATACTAAAGGAAGCTTGTCTTATTTGCGGAAGGGTTCGCGGATGATTTGACAAGCATGCTCTTATCTAATATACTCTTGTTTTAAAGGAAGGGGACCGGTGATTTCTCATATCTTTTTCGCGGATGATCTTGTCTTATTTGCGGAAGCTTCTCTTCACCAGTTTGATGTTGTTAGTCAGGTTTTGCGGGAATTCTGCGAGTGTTCTGGCCATAAAGTGAGTATATCGAAGACGAACATCTTTTTTTCTCATAATATTCATGCTTCTCTTAGGGAGGATATCAGTGGAGCCTTTGGGTTTCAGTGTGTGGTTGATCTTGGTCGTTACTTGGGTGTTCCTCTTCTTCATGGTCGTATCACTAAAATTACTTACAGATATCTGATACAGAGAGTGGCGGACAAGCTTTTTGGCTGGAAGGCTCGGATGCTCTCCTTTGCGGGTCGTATTATTTTGGCAAAATTGGTCCTTACTGCTATTCCTATGTATGCCATGCAGTCTACTCGGTTGCCTACATATGTTTATACTGAAATTGAGCAGTTGATTAGAAATTTCATCTTGGGGCACTGTGATACTAATCGTGGTAATCATGCAGTCAATTGTGATACTGTTTGCTCTCCGAGTGTCGAAGGGGTTTGGGTTTGAAGAATTTAAAATGCCAAAATGAGGCGTTTCTCATGAAACTTGGCTTCATTATGTTATCGGAACCAAATTGTCTTTGGGTCCGTATCCTCCGTTGCAAGTATGGTATTAAAAAAACTATGCCGTCTACTCTTCCCCGCCATAGAGGCTCACGTCTTTGGACAGGTATGGTTCTTATTTGGCCTGACCTTTATCGAAATATTATTTGGAATTTAGGTGATGGTGAGCATGTTGACTTTTGAAGGGATAATTGGGTTGCGTCAGTTAGACTCCTGTACCGTTATCTCGGCAATGGGAATGTTCCTGACACTTTCACGACAGTTAGAAGCATGGTAACACACGATGGACAGTGGAATTGGGAGTTATTTGCGGATTTTCTTCTGTCTAATGTGCTTAACGGTATTATGGCCGTCAAACCTCCGCTAACCACCATATTGCCGGATAGACCTGGGTGGAGTCGTGAATCAAACAGGAGCTTCACGGTGCGATCCGCGTATGGGATACGTGCTCCATCTAGTCCGTTGGTCGTCGACCCGATTTGGAAAACTCTTGCCGACTTTCGTGGCACGCCTCGAATTAAAACCTTCTTATGGAAGGTGTGTCATGGACGTTTAATGACTAATGCTGAGCGGGTTCACCGTCATGTCGCCAACAACGCCGGATGCGTTATTTGCGGGGCTGTGACTGAAGATTTATCTCATGTGCTCCGGGGCTGTTTGTTGGTTCGTGGGATGTGGATGCATCTCATTAAAGCCGATAAGGTGCATGAATTTTTTAACAGTGGCATAAACGAGTGGATTATGAAGAATATTAGTAACATGCGTTATTTTGCTCGCAATCATGAAGATTGGGATCTTTTGTTCGCAACGATTCTTTGGTTGACTTGGAAGCGTCGAAACGCACTTGTTTTTGGGACTGAGTCGGAGAGTCAGGAACAAATTCTCGCTCAAGAAAAACGCTATTGCAGCACCTATTTGATGGCCATTGCACGGGAGTCCGAGAATAGTGCCATGCAGAGGAACACTCGGGTTCTGCAGAGATGGGAGAGACCACTATTGGGTTGGGGTGAAAATTAATGTAGATGGTGCTAGGAACCTCGGATCCGGGTTGGCTACTTGTGGAGGTGTGAGACGTGATTCTAATGGTCGATGGCGTTTTGGTTTTTCTAAGCGTATCGGTGCGTGCTCCATTTTTGACGCAGAACTTTGGGCTATTTTTGAGGGGCTTTCGACGTCATGGTCTCTTGGCTACACTCGGGTGATTGTTGAGACGGATAATAGTGATGTTTTCAATTGGTTATGTCACCGGGATCCTTCTCAAATCCCTTCGAGCTTGAGGGGACATATCGCTGAGATTTTATCGCGGAATTGGGAAGTTCACTATTCTTGGGTTAAGCGTGAGGCGAATATTATTGCGGATATGATGGCGAAGAGGGTAAACGATTTACCCCTTGAGCATTACCGGTTTATTGAACCTCCTGCGATGGTTTGGGATGTTGTTCGTGCGGAAGCTGCTGTTGGTGAGGATATGGCGCGCACAGTGGTCATTGGAAATGTTGATAACTGCTAGTGTAGGAGTTGCAACGGGTTTCAGCAGGGTATTTTCTTGGTTTGTGTGGTGTTGTTTTTGTAGAACTAATGTTTTGATATAATAATTGAAAAATGTTGTGGACTGATTTAAAAAGCATTTAAAACATTTCCAAAGTCCAAACAACTTGAAATTATGTTTAGGGAATTTTTCAAAAGGGTTTTTCTTGTGTTTCATAGCCAAATTTCTCAAACCTGTCCAGGTGTTTCGAAACACCTTAGGGCGTTTCGAAACAGGGGGCTCCAGTAGCAAAAATGTTTCGAAACGGGCTTTCCCTGGGTAGGATTTTTGCCAAGCGTTTCGAAACGGGCTAGGCCGTTTCGATACGCCTACGTGGCAGTGACCATAACGGTCATGAAAAACCAACGACTCTTTCCCAACCAACTTTCAAATGCAGGCGTTTCGATACGGGCTTATAGCGTTTCGATACGCGTTTCGAAACGGCAAGGGGGTGTTCCGAAACGGGTACCCTGACAGACTACAACGGCTCTTTCTATATTGAGGGTGTTTCAAAACAGGGTCGAGTGTTTCGAAACGGGGAGCTGCAGAACTGCATTTATGGTGGGAATTAAAGTCCTGAACGGCTCCAATATGATCCCAACGGCTAGTAACGGCTACAAACTCATTTGGGAGTATAAAAGGGACCTCCAAGCATCAAGAGAAGGCTAATGCTCATATTGTCAAACATCAAATGATCAAATATTGTCTTAGTGCCTAAATTGTCAATTCTTGTATAGACAAACACTAGTGAGCCAAAATTGTCAAATTTGCTCAAGTGTTTTAGGTTTTGGGTGAGTGCTTAATTGTGCAAACAAACACCTATTAGAGGGTTTTAAGTTTGCTTTATTTATCTCTTTGTAAAGAGGGTGTTGATCAAGGCTTTGGGTAGAAGCTTGATCGGTTGTAAGGGTTTCCTCCTAATCCTAGAAAAGGGGACGAATCAATTAGTGGAATTGGTTGAGAAATCCTTAGTGGGAAGCTAAGGTAGTGGATGTAGACCTTGGTTAGAAGGTTGAACCACTATAAATCATTGTGTCAATCTTTATTTTAGCTTCCTTAACCCTTCCACCCAAATATCCACCTCTCCACCACTTGGTGAGCTAAATTGGTTGATCGAATCGAGCTCCACACATCTCAACAATTGGTATCAGAGCTTGGCTCAATCGAAGAGGATTAACATCCTATTGAGAAAATCCGGCAAGCTCGATCACTACTTCATCAACCGGCTCAAATGGCACAATCAATCGACAAACCACCTTTCTTTGACGGAGACCACTATGCCCATTGGAAGACAAAGATGAAATTCTTCTTGAAGTCAAAAGATTACAAGCTATGGGATATAGTTGAAGATGGTCCGTTTGTGCCTCAAAGAAGTAAAGCGGAGTGGAGTGCCGACGATCGCAAGAAGATGGAGCTAAATTGCAAAGCATTGCACATTCTATTTTGTGCATTTGGTCCATCCATCTATGAGAAGATGTCTTCTTGTGAGAATGCCAATGAGGTATGGGACAAGCTTGAAGTCACATACGAGGGGACAAATGAAGTCAAGGAGACCAAGATTGGGCTCCTAACCTTGGAGTATGAGAACTTCAAAATGGATCCGGAAGAGAACATCGAGAAGATGTTTGATAGGTTCTCCACCATCACCAACGGTCTTAAAGGTTTTGGAGAAGCCATCCCGGAAGAAAAGCTTGTTCGAAAGCTCATCTACTCTCTTCCCGAGTCTTGGGACTCAAAGAGGACCGCCATCATCGAAGCCAAAAATTTGAAGACTTTGAAGCTTGATGAACTCATGGGGTCACTCCTTACTCATCAAATCATGAAGAAGAACAAAGAGGATGAGAAGAAGAAGGAAGAAATTAGAGCTATGGGAGAGAAGAAAATCAAAGGGCTTGGCATCAATGCAAGTGCCATGGCTCTCAAATCCTCCACTTGCCATCATGTCTACTCAAGTGAAGAGGAGGATGAAGATGAAGAGATAGTTCATCTCTTCAAGAAGTGTGCCCCATTCATGAAGAAAGCCTTGAAAGAGCTTGAACGAGAACCTAAAAGAAAGGAGAGGGCAAGCACTTCTAGCCATAAGAAGAAGGCATATGTGGCTACTTGGAGTGATGAAGACTCCACCGACGATGAACAAGCCAACCTTTGCCTTATGGCCATCGAAGAAGATTCAAGGGTAACTTCTAATTCATCTACTTCATGTTCTTATTCCTTTGATGAATTACAAGATGCCTATGATGATTTGGTTTTAGATTTTAAAAGCCACATTTTGAAAAACAATAAATTGATTTCAAAGTTAAAAATTCAAAATGATTTGCTTTCTAAAACCAAACTTGAACTTGAAGCAAAACTTGAAGAGTTTGAATTAAAATGTTTTGATTTGCAAAAATTGCTTCAAAATGTTCAAGAAGAAAAAGATTTGATTTCCAAAGAGCTTGAAAAGAAAAACAATTTTGGAAAATCAAATTTTTATGTTAGACAATCTAGTGCCCCTAGATTTATAAAAGGTAAATGTTTTAGAAGTGTTTGGGGTCCCAAAAGGACTAACCACTTCAATTAAAAAGGATGACATTGAAAAATGGATTCCTAAGGGGACTAAAGTTTGTGCTACTAATGTTCATGGACCCAAAGCAATTTGGATACCAAAAATTACTTGATTGTCTATTACTAGGTGTGATGGAGATGTTCAACAAGTCAGACATTGAGGGGGAGCTCCATGCACACAAGGAAGAACACTTGAAGAAGGAAGGCTTCACATCCTCCCTTGGGTTCAAGTGTTGGTAAAAATCTAGTTGTTTTAGCATTAATTTGTTTTATTTCTAGTTTATTCAACTAGATGATCATAAATGTTGGACTAACATTTCAATGATGCTTTGAGAAAGGGGGAGCCATTTTTAAAACCAAATTCTTATTTTTGTCAAATTTTACCTCTATTGTTATTTTTAAACTTAATGTTTTAAATTCTTTTTGATATAACAAAAAAGGGGGAGAAATGGTTTGAAAAATTGAATTTTCAAATGAATAATTTTCAAATGAATAAGGGGGAGCTTTATTTGAGTTAAAATTTTTAATTTCTTATTCACATTTTTAAAGTTAAAGGGGGAGAATCCAAAACAATTTTTCAAGTGGTTTTATTATATCAAAAAGGGGGAGATTGTAGAACTAATGTTTTGATATAATAATTGAAAAATGTTGTGGACTGATTTAAAAAGCATTTAAAATATTTCCAAAGTCCAAACAACTTGAAATTATGTTTAGGGAATTTTTCAAAAGGGTTTTTCTTGTGTTTCATAGCCAAATTTCTCAAACCTGTCCAGGTGTTTCGAAACACCTTAGGGCGTTTCGAAACAGGGGGCTCCAGTAGCAAAAACGTTTCGAAACTTGTTTCGAAACGGGCTTTCCCTGGGTAGGATTTTTGCCAAGCATTTCGAAACGGGCTAGGCCGTTTCGATACGCCTACGTGGCAGTGACCATAACGGTCATGAAAACCCAACGGCTCTTTCCCAACCAACTTTCAAATGCAGGCGTTTCGATACGGGCTTATAGCATTTCGATACGCGTTTCGAAACGGCAAGGGGGTGTTCCGAAACGGGTACCCTGACAGACTGCAACGGCTCTTTCTATATTGAGGGTGTTTCGAAACATGGTCGAGTGTTTCAAAACGGGGAGCTGCAGAACTGCATTTATGGTGGGAATTAAAGTCCTCAACGGCTCCAATATGATCCCAACGGCTAGTAACGGCTACAAACTCATTTGGGAGTATAAAAGGGACCTCCAAGCATCAAGAGAAGGCTAATGCTCATATTGTCAAACATCAAATGATCAAATATTGTCTTAGTGCCTAAATTGTCAATTCTTGTATAGACAAACACTAGTGAGCCAAAATTGTCAAATTTGCTCAAGTGTTTTAGGTTTTGGGTGAGTGCTTAATTGTGCAAACAAACACCTATTAGAGGGTTTTAAGTTTGCTTTATTTATCTCTTTGTAAAGAGGGTGTTGATCAAGGCTTTGGGTAGAAGCTTGATCGGTTGTAAGGGTTTCCTCCTAATCCTAGAAAAGGGGACGAATCAATTAGTGGAATTGGTTGAGAAATCCTTAGTGGGAAGCTAAGGTAGTGGATGTAGACCTTGGTTAGAAGGTTGAACCACTATAAATCATTGTGTCAATCTTTATTTTAGCTTCCTTAACCCTTCCACCCAAATATCCACCTCTCCACCACTTGGTGAGCTAAATTGGTTGATCGAATCGAGCTCCACACATCTCAACAGTTTTGTTCTGATCTAGTTTGTCGTAACGTTTGGTCTTGTTATATAGCTCTATTACATGTATTCTTTTTCCTCCATTAGGTCTAGGGAAGTTTTTTAACGAAGCACGTAGTAGATTCTTTTCCCCTTTAATCAAAAAAATATTAAAAAATATATGACAAAAGGAAATTTTGCAGGTCACTATCATTTGATTGACTGATTTGATTTTAGTTATCATATTTATAAGAGATAAATGAAACATAGTGTAGTCAAGTTTCAAAATAGCTGCAAATAATTTTTACATATATTAAATTAGACCTAACAAACTTAATTTGATCTAAGATATGATATAAACTTGTATATGATGTTCTAAACTTAATATGAACTTGAAATAAATGGACTCGGTTTAAAATTATCCAAATTTTAATAAAATTGAAAATTATTCAAACCGTAATTAATCGAAACTGAAAATAACTAAAGGTAAAGCGAACCGAATCACCCGAACTGAAGATCAACATAAATTAAAAGTAACCCGAATTTAATTTGTTCACACATATATATTTTTATTCTCTTTTTGTATTATATTACTAATTAACAGTCACATTTAGTAATAGTTTAATGGTGCAATATTTTTTTCTTCTTGAAAACAGCATTTTCATATATTGATCAAACACGAAAAAACAATTGGTCTGATATTGACCCAACCCGAAAAAGCAATCGATTTGATATTAGCCCGAACTAAAAATCAATCGATCTGATATTGACCAGATCCAAAATAATATAAACTCGAACTAAGTTCGAGTCAGACTCAATCCAATTCGAAACGAACCTAAATCGAAAACAACACAAACCGAAAATCAACCTGACTTGTACCGATCCAATCGACCCGTTTGCTAACTCTCGATTAAATATGATATGTTTTTATAAAAAAATCATGTATAAATATTAAAAGGGTAAACTACACCACATACCACTCAACTATGGCCTATGAGTCGAAAATGTCACCTAACTTTAAAATTGTTCAAAACTATCACTGAACTTTAATATGTGACTTGAAAATACCACTCTGTCGTTAACTATTAACACCTCCGTTAAATCAAAACGACGTCTTTTTGGTGCGACTGTTTTGAAGCCTAATTTAGGCCAAAACGACGTCGTTTTTACTAGAGGAAAATTATTAAAACCATGTGCTTGGAGGGGTTTAAACCCAAAACCTTCAAATGTAAGGGCTAAGCCTTAACCATTGAACCAACTTGATATTATATAATATTTTACCAAAAATAGTGTATATCTCAAACTACATGAGATTAATTCAAATTATTTTATGAAATAAATAATACTATAAGTAATATTAATATATAAATAATATAATATAAAATATTATATACATATATATATATCAATATCTATAAATAAAAATGTATTTTTTATTTTTATATAATATTTATAATATAAATATATTATTCTAAAACTCAAAATATTCATAAAAATAATATATTTATATTATAAATATTATATAAAAACTCTAAACTCCAAACTCTAAATCCTAAACCTTAAACTACAAAGCTCAAACCTCAAACCATAAAATAATTAGTTGAACCAAATGGATAAGATTATATAATTTAAATAAAATATATTATTTTATTTTTATATATTATTTATAATATACCTATATTATTTAAAAAAAACTCGAAATATTCATAACAATAATATATAAAAAACCCTAAACTCTAAGGTTTATGATTTAAGGTTGAATGTTAGAATTTGTGAGTTAATAGTTTAGAGTTTTTATATATTATTAATAATATAAATATATTATTTTTATGAATTTTTGGGTTTTTAAAAATACTATATTTATATTATTAATAATATATAAGAATAATATATTTTATATTATTTATAGTGTTATTTAATTTTATAAAATAGTTTTAATTAATCTCATGTATTATTTAGCAAGTTAAGGATCAAATAAGGTAACATTTAGCAAGTCAGTTTCAAAAAAACATTTAGCAAGTCAAACAAGTTTTAATAGTTAATCAAATACACCTTAACTTGCCTCCACACGCCCCACACCAAAATGAAGATTTTTTTGTACAAGGTCTAATTATGGTCTTAGTCCTTTCATTATGCTAAAATCTGTTGTTTAATATTTTTACTTTTAATTTGATCTTATTTGATCCTTTTAACTTTTTGAATAAATTTATAGTGATTACATGGTAGTATATACTCATATTTTTTCTCAACTTTTTGATAAGACTCATAAACCTTACAAACAAGACTATTCGAACACGAGTCTTCTAGAATGAACGTCATTCTCTTTTCTATCATGACCACTCGTTGGAAACATTGATCCTCTATATTTATAGTGTCATTAACTTGTCTAGATTATTGTGTCTAACATGACATAAATATTTTTAATTGCTATTCAATCACACAATTAGGACCATATCAAAATTTAATCCATCATATTCAATGAATAATAAATTTATTTGTTGTATGTCAAATGACCATAAAGTCTCTTTATGCTTGCTTAAGCTCGATCCTGTCCGAAATACGGACTTAAAACTTGCCCATATTGATTTTTTATTTAAAATATTTATTTTATTTGTAGTAATTTATTATTTAACAGTTTTATATGAGTTATAAAATATTATTTTGCAGACATAAAAAATGGGCTAGGTCAGACTCGAGTCTTGAATGTTTGAGCCCGAGCTTAATTCATATTTTAAACGAGCCTAGTTTTTTGGATAAGTTATTCTTTTGGTCTAATATTTTTATTCAAACGCGATAAGAACATTCGCATATAGGCTCCAAGAGAGTACCTAAAAATAAATAATTTAAATTGAATTAAATTAGATATTTGTAAAAAATTATATATATATATACATATATATAATTATGCGTGTATATAACAATAATTTAATATTTAAAACATGCAAAAAGAATGACACATTTTAAATAAAAATGTTTGATTTGTAGATGTTTATAAGTCAATTTATTTTTGTTGCTCAAGAGAATAATCTAATAATATTTTTTGTATTAAGGTAGTTTTTTTTTTGAAAAAACAACTTATATCTCTTAATGATTATAAACTAAATGTCCCATTTTAATAAATTGCACAAAACCCCAAAAATCTTTGAATCACCCCTAGTTCTACTCTTCAACAAGCCTACTTATTTTTGCTTTTAAAAAAGAATTTCATATACCATTTTAACGATAAGATATTATCAATTTAAATATTTTGATTACACCGAAAAAATTAATAGCGAGATGAAACGCTAGATTTAAAGTTAAAAATTCAAATACTGATATTATGAATTGAAAAAATTAAGTTAGATGAGTCCCTCTCATAATTAGTCTTTACAATATCTAATTTGAATTACTAAACTAATTGGTTGGATATTGATAGTTATATAAAAAATAGTGAGACAAAATTAAAATAAAAGATGGGATCTCAAGTTTTAGTATAATAAAGGGACTAAAACCACAATTAAACCTAAAAAAGTTGATTGGTAACATGGAAGAGAGAGAGAGAGAAATGGAAACAAAGGACTTGAAGAAACAATGTCGACATATTGAAGTTCATATTTTAACAAAGGGTGAGAACAGTGGACGCCACCTCTCGCTATAAGTATAACCTCTGCTTTTCGTCAAACAATGTCGACACTCTCTCCTTATTACGATTCCCTTCCATTTCTGAATCTCTTCCCATGTCTCCTATGCTACCGCGCCATATATAGCCACCGCTGCAATCATCATCATCATCTTCTTCTTCTTACAATCTTTATACATGTGTGTTTGTGTAGTTCCAAAATTCTTCTTTCAACCAATCCACTTTGATTCCTCATTCTAAAAAGTAACGAAAACCAGAACCCTTTCTCCTTCTTTCTGTATAAATTGAACCCATCTCTTGGTTTGATTTAGATCCTCTCTTCTCATGTTCTTCATCGAGGTTTGTAAACCCATACGCTTATTGTTTCTGGGTTTTTGTTTTTTCTTCTTAATTCGTCGTGTTTATTGGGTTTTTGTTGTTGTTGTTGCTGATTAGGATATATTCCCGCTGCTCCGCCTTGATCGTTTGGGATCAAACAGTACGATTTTCCCAGGTAAATTTCCAAATTCCAATACCCTTTTGTTAATTTCATGTTTTTAATGTTTTTGACTGGTGGGAAACTTTGGGAATGAATTAAATTTCGAAAAAAATGGTTTTTGGATTCTGGGGTTTACATAATTCAATTCAATTTTAGCTGGGAAGTTGTTCAATTGTGCTTAAAGTTTATCATTTTTTTAATCTGTTTCACTTGGATTGAATAAACAGAGTCGTTTCTGCAAATGATAACGGATTCAATGACTAACACAAGCTGCCAATCCTCGGAGCTAGAGGCTTGTCGTGACGAACCAGCGGCGTTGAATTTAAAGCTCATAGCCATAGCTTCAATCCTCCTCGCCGGTGTAGCCGGCGTCGCGATTCCACTCATCGGCAAGCACCGTAAGTTCCTCCGTACAGACGGTAGCCTCTTCGTAGCCGCGAAGGCCTTCGCGGCCGGCGTGATCCTCGCCACCGGCTTCGTCCACATGCTCGCCGGTGGCACCGAAGCTCTCACGGATCCTTGCTTGCCAAAATACCCTTGGTCCAAATTCCCATTCCCGGGCTTCTTCGCCATGATCGCCTCTTTGGTCACTCTGTTTGTTGATTTTGTGGGGACTCAGTACTACGAGAGGAAACAAGGTACTGCCAGAGCAAGTACTGAAGAACAGGGTCGGGTCGGGTCGTTGGATCCGGATTCGGACTCCGGGATTGTACTAGTCGTGGATAACAAGGATATGGTCGGGAAGGTTTTCGGAGAAGAGGAAGGTGGGGGCATGCACATCGTTGGGATGCATGCGCATGCAGCACATCATAGGCATAGCCATCCGCATGGACAAGATGGATGTGATGGATTGCTAAGGACTCGTCCACATGATCATGATGATGAACATGGACATGGACATGGACATAGTCATGGTCATGGGGATGATGATGATGATAGTGGCGTGAGGCATGTTATAGTTTCCCAGGTAATTTATTTCTTAAACTTAACGTATGGTCTTGGCCCTTGGGAGTTAACAAGTGCCATTTTATGCTTTGGTTGGGCATTGAAGTGAGTTGAAATTTGCCACAAATGACACCTTATGAGTGTGACACTTTAGCAAACACAGTAGAATTTGTTTGCATCATGGGGGACCCTCCATTGTTATGCTGGTCTACTTGTCATTAAAAAACAAAAAATGGAAGTTGATGTTGAATCAGTAATCTAATGGTAGACATTGTTTTGCTTAGGTTAGTTTAGCATTACTGGTTCGATCGACAAAAGCCCTTTGTTTAGTGTTGTTTTCGGTATCGGAAAGTGCTTCTGAACAGTCTAAACCGTCTCTAAACACACCATGTGCCTTAACATTAAATTGGTCACCAACCCTTTCATTCCCTGATGATTTTCATCTCATGTGCTTGATGAATATGTTTGTTAGTTCCGGGCCTGGCAAAATGTTTTGCCCTTGTTTCTCTACTGTCATTCAAGTTCATTGGTTTTTTTCCATGCCTTATGCAAACTGATGTGCCTATGATTAACTTTTCGATTTCATGCACCACTAAGCATATGAGTTTTTTCCCCCTAATTCGAATGTGACAAATTGTTACATTCGATGTGTTTTGATTGGTTTCCCGTTTCTGAACTTTTATCTTCTAATTGCTGGTAAAAAAGGGAGGTGTTGGTAATTTGACTGTTATTTTGCCATGGTTGTAACTTGTAATGTCTCTTTTCTATTTGTTTTTCTTTCAGATTTTGGAGCTTGGAATTGTTTCACATTCAGTCATCATCGGCTTATCACTTGGTGTTTCCCAGAGTCCATGCACAATAAGACCTCTAATCGCAGCATTATCGTTTCATCAATTCTTTGAAGGATTTGCCCTTGGAGGCTGCATCTCCCAAGCGCAATTCAAAACCGCATCAGCCACAATCATGGCATGTTTTTTCGCCATAACAACCCCGGCCGGGATTGGCATCGGGACCGGCATCGCTTCGTTCTACAACCCTTACAGCCCGGCAGCTCTGGTTACGGAAGGCATCCTAGACTCTTTATCGGCCGGAATTCTAGTTTACATGGCATTAGTAGATCTAATAGCTGCAGATTTTCTGAGTAAGAGGATGAGCTGCAATTTTAGACTTCAAGTAGTGTCCTACTTCATGCTCTTCCTGGGAGCTGGTTTAATGGCTTCCCTTGCCATCTGGGCCTAAAAAAACATTTCCTACATTCAAAAAGTGCTTCTGAAAAAGTAAATGACCATTTAAGACAAATAGTGTAGTTTCAATGATATTCAAATTTATTAATAATATGATATATTCATATATCAATTTAACTTAAATTAAAATTAAATATTTATGACCAATGATATATAAAAATGTTTATGACAAATCAATTTGAGGGTAAGGGGAAGTTTACCAAATATTGTTGTTGATTTTTTTAAAGTATGGTTTTCATCACTTTATTTCGAAGAATATGATGATTCACTATTCAAAATTTAAAATCAGAAATTAAATGTAGTACTATTCGACTTTATTAAATATTGTTTAAAGTCGAAAGAACAACCCAATTTTTTTATTTCTACTATGAATCACTATATTATTAGAAAAAATTTCAACAACAATATTTGGGTAAGAACCCGGTAAAACGGGTGCCATGAAATTCAAAATGCAAAAGCTATGTTTTAGTGCGTTTGCGTTGGCAATGTTTCATGGGGTGTAAAAGCATTTTTTTCCTGAAATTTTAATCGTTTACTTATCCTTGCAAAAGTGCTTTTAATTTTTTACCCTTAATTTCTTTTATACCAATCTTATCATTTTTGTTATCCTTTTATTTTTAATACCCTCAAGAATTTTAATATACGAAAACAATACTAATATTAATATATTAAATAATACATTAAAAATATTAATGATCTCAAATAATATTTTTTTGTTTAATTATCGATATCCAACTCATTAGGTGACTAATTTAGATAGAGTATTGTAAATAGACCTGGCAAACTTGACCCGAGACCCGAGACCCGAACCGAATTACCCGAACCGAAACCCGATTTTGACCCGAACATGATGATTCGAAGTTGACCCAAAACCCGAACCGAATCGAACCGAAATTTTTTGTTGAACCGAAATGGACCCGAACCGAAATAGACCCGAACCGAATAGACCCGAACCGAATGGACCCGAACCGAATGCTACCCGAACCGAAAGCTGAACCGAATATCGACCCGATTTTAACCCGATTTTGACCCGATTTTAACCCGAATATCTATTGTTAACAATATAATAAATAATAAAATGAAGTATAGAAATTTGAGATCTTGGTGACCAATTTTATAATTTCATCATAAAATATAGCATAAAATTGAAATTCTAGACTAAATTGACAATTTGGAAGTGGAGAAATTTGAGAGTCCAATGATCAATTTTGTAATTATACCATATAAATAAATAAGGGTCAATTTTGGCTAAAAATTAAATCTTTGAAATTAAAATGAACGAAAATATCAATATATTAAATTAATAGACTAAATTACAAAGATTAGTCAATTTCAACTAAAAGTAAATTTTTAGAGACTAAATATCACTACGGGGAGGGGATTTCTATATCCGAAGTCTAAACCGTGGGAATACTTGTGACTAAATTAAATTAAACTAAAACTTAAAGTTGACTAAAATGTAACATTTTAAATGCAACATGACCTAAAAAGTAATTAATCTCTAGCTAAAAAATTGGTGGCTTATTTTCCTCCAAAATTTTGTCTTTTCTCTCTCTATTTTTTTCAATTGTCTTTTTCTTTTTTTTCAATCTAGCTTAAAAAATTAGTGGCTTATTTCCCTCCAAAATTTTGTTTTTTTTCCCTCTTTATTTTTACCAATTGTCTTTCTATTTTTCTTGATTTAATTGAGTTTCAATTTAGATTAATTTAATTGAAATTTCACATTTAGTTTTAAAATTATTTTAATTATGTCTGTGATTTATGCTTTTAGATTTTAGTTATTTCAATTAGATCCTAAGTTTAATAAATTAATTCAGACATTATTATTATTATTATTATTATTATTATTATTATTATTATAAACTTTGATTCAATATAATTATACAAAAAAAATTATATGGATACATGAAGCTTTGATTTAAATATTTAATCAAATTCAAATGCATAGATTGACAAGTTGAATCAGAATTAATCTCATACACCAATAACTCTAAACTAAACCATAAATACTAAACCTCAAACCTTTAACCCAACTCAAATCAAATTGACCCGAAAATTTAAATGTTGACCCGACCCGAAATTGACCCGATTTTAACCCGAACCGAAAGCGATCCGAACGACCCGATCTTGACCCGAACCGAAAGCGACCGATCCAATATTGACCCGACCCGAAAACAACCGATCCAATTTTGACCCGATCCAATACCCGAACCGAATCCGACTCATCACAGACCCGAATTAAACCCAAACCCGAACCGAACCGACCCGAACCGAATCTAAACCGATTTTTGATAGACCCGAAATGACCCGAACCGAAACAACCCGAACCGAACCCGAACCCGAACCGAATGACCCGATTACCACCTCTAATTGTAAAGGCTCATTATCGAGCGACCCTTCCAACCCAATCTACTTTATTTAAAACATGAAGATTCGAAATTCTCACATTGTTTAAGGAATCTAATATTTTATCTCACTAGGTCAAGTAGTTGTTGGTAATAAATTCATATAATATTAATAGTAATTATGAAATATATTGAATTATTATATTAAATATTGAATCAATATACAAAATGTAATAAATTAATTAATATTATAATTTTATTTAATAATTAAATACTAATAATATAATATTAATATTGTAATTTTTATTTTTATTTTTACTTACGTTATTATATTTAAAATAAACATTTTATCTATTTAAAAATATTTTTTAATATTAATATTAAAATTTTATAACTATTTTTTAAAATTATTTTTTGACAGCCATTTTGAAAACGTTTTTCAAAAGTAAAACTTAATTGACCTTTAACGCATTGTCTTGGGCCTTGGAGGAGGAGTTAATAAGTGCCATTTATGCTTTGATTGAGCAGCATTGCAGTGAGATGAAATTTGCCATAAATGACTCCTTTTGATGAGTGTGACACCTACGAATGGCAAACGGCAAACGGCAAACGGATACGGTGAGTGTAGATACTCTCTCTCTTATACTCATTAAAAATTTTCATATCCACTAAAAATGACAAATGGATAGAGCGGGTGCAGATACCTCCTCTCTTATTCTTACTTAAATTTTTATATCCATTACCTATCTACCACTCACGGTGAGACAATTTTTAAATTACATCCGTCTACGCGGGTATATTTTCAAACCCATTACCATACTCACTACCCAATTGAATATCTATTACTCATCTCGTACCCGCATGTACCCGCCTATTAACCCGCATGACAACAACCATACATGTTAGAGAATAGTGTAATTGGTGGTTTAATTACTGTTATTAGTTTGTTAGCAATTGTGCTAGTTTGTTAAATAATCTGTTATGGCTTTGGATATATAAGCCCATCATTTGTATTGAACAAATATTCTTATTTTCATTAAATCTAATTCCATATACAGTTTCTCTGAACTTTACCAAAAACACAAACCACCGTTCATTGTTTATTCCGGCCACCACCATGAGTCCGTTCTCACATGGTATCATTCGCCATTAATGGTCCTGACATCGATTTCTTTCCGCTGCCGTCAACGGTCCCTCTGGTGAATTGTCACTAACGTCGTTCTTGCATTTTTCCCCTTTTCTCGTCCGCCCCTAAACTTTCTATCCATTCCCTCTTTTTTTCTGTAATCTGTTAAGCTCCGATTCTCCAAAGTCCAAACCCTAGCTTCCCTTTCTTTAATTTCACTCGTTGATCGAATTATCAATCCCTCTTTCCCCATGATTCTCCGCTTTTTCCCTAAAAGATTTTTCCAGGAAAAAGAAAGAAAGAAAGAATCCAAGAATTTATTTCTTTGTCAGAAAATAAAAGAAGAAGAAGAAACTGAGGAGCTAGATAGAAGATTTGGCTAAAAATGACGTCCTCGACAACGAGCGCGGTTTACATCCACGTCATCGAAGTTGTCATTAACAAGGTCCGCGATGAGTTTATCAACAACGGTGGACCAGACGAAAGTGTACTCAATGAACTCCAAGGACTTTGGGAGATGAAGATGATGCAAGCAGGAACTATCGTTGGTCCAATAGAGAGGCCTTCAGGTCAGAAGCAACCTGCTCCCGGTGGCCCAATTACTCCAGTGCACGATCTTAATGTTCCTTATGAGGGGACTGAGGAGTTCGAAACAGCTACAGCTGATATGCTTTTCCCTCCGATTCCTTTGCAAACACCTTTGCCTACACCATTGCCGGGAAGTGCAGATGGCTCTATGTATAACATCCCTATTGGAGGTAGTGATTATCCCACACCTGTGAATGACAGTGTTAGTAATGCTGATGTAAACGGCAGAAGGCCAAGCCCTTGATTAGCCAAACTTATGATTCACTCAGCATCAGTCGTTTTAGTGAATTGTACAACAGCATACGCTCGTAAATCTTCATCGCCAGTTGTTTGTCGATCTGCTGAATACACATGCTTCTTGCTTGGTGATTTGCATTGGATCGGTGGGCCAATTTTTCAACTCGTTTATTTGTTCTACAAATGAATTTGGTCACTGCTGTTTTCTTGTTCATGTTTGAATCTGGAGGTTCCTGATTTATCTTGGTTGTCTAGTGGTTGTGAGTTACCTGATCTAGTTCAGATTTGTGGTATATACGCTGTTTTGGACCTGTAAATGCTAATTGGTTCCATTATTTGGCAACTAAGAAGAGCCACTGGTATTGTTATCGTTGTGGATACCTATTCATGCTGAAGTATTGTTGATAGGCATATATGGAGTCCATATTGTCTGTTGTTTATTCTGGAGAAGATATTCTGTTGAGTTGCAGCAAATAAAGGCTATGAAATTTAGTTTTGAGTTTGCCTTGGGTTATTTCATGTTGGGAGTTTCATTATCTCCCCTTTTGTCGACAAGGGTAATCGAAACTTTGAATGATGGTTATTGACAGTCTTCATTATTGTTAGTTATTGATTAAATGTTGATGATAGTTTGAATGTTAGTGAAAGCTGGTTAAAGTTAGTTATAGAGTTGTGATGTTGCATGTTGTGTGGACGAAGAAGGTGAAGAATAACAAATTGTATGATGGACCATCGAAGATGGAAAAAAAGTTGAAGAAAATTTCTCTCTACCAGTACACTGAAAAAAATTGATGTACACTGTTGAGCAGCTGTTCAAGTAAAGCTAAATTAGACAGTTGAATTTTTTCTTCGGGTACCAACTCACCTACTAATGATGTTGTGCATGGTGAAGAAGAAAGAGAGTAAGCAAAGATGAAGAATGCTGAAGAAATACCAACTCGCCAACTCCCTGAACCAACTCACTAAATTAGCACATGGACTCAACTCCAACTCAATAAAGAAGATTGAAGAAATTCAGAAGAAGAAAGAATTAGGGTGAATGTTAGAGAATAGTGTAATTGGTGGTTTAATTACTGTTATTAGTTTGTTAGCAATTGGGATAGTTTGTTAAATAATCTGTTATGGCTTTGGATATATAAGCCCATCATTTGTATTGAACAAATATTTTGATTTTCATTAAATCTAATTCCATATATAGTTTCTCTGAACTTTACCAAAAACACAAACCACCGTTCATTGTTTACTCCGACCACCACCATGAGCCCGTTCTCACAATACACATAAAACATAAATTCAAGAACAATTATAAACATAAATTAAAAGGAATATCCTATAAAATTTTAGGATTTATAGAATAGCATGTGAAATTACATCTAAATTTATAATGGTCCAAATTTATATGGCGGGCGAGTGCGGGACGAGTAAAGTTTTAAATTCATCAACTACCCACTACCCACCATTCGCGGCGGGTATGATTTTTCACATCCACACTCGCCTACTACCCACTAAGCTTATACACATCCCCGCCTCAATTGGTGCGGATACGGTACGGAATCCACGAAATTATACTTGTCTCCCGTCCCTATGTGACACTTTAGCAAACATAGTAAATTTGTTCGCGTCTTGTCTGCAAAAATATCATTAAGGCGAGTTTAAAGTGCGGTTAAAATGCGATAAATTTTAAATTAAAAAATAAGTATAATGTCAAAAAATATCTTCTAATGTTTGACTAAATAGTTACTGTAATTCATATTTTTTTGAAGCAATTTAACTTTTAATTTTTATTTTGGGTTAAACTGAACCCTATTTGAATAAAAAATATGACATTGCACGCTGACATAAAAATATTATATAGACAAATGTGTTGACTTGAAAAAAGTAACATCACTCAAAATATAATTTTATAATCTATTAACATTAATTCCCATAATCAACATTAACTACATTAATTCCCAAATAACATGACAATATCATACGGCAATGGTGAACGGAAATAAAAAGCCTGTAATATGACCAAATAACATTAGCTATATTAATTTCCATAATCAACAAGATTTTGAATTCGAACCAAATCAACTCGAAATAAGAAAATGAAACGAAGGCTCCAATTTTTTTTCTTAACACAAAGATCTGGAAAACAATACCAACAGTGGATCTACAAACCAATAATCGAAAACCCTTAAATTAATCCCGAGAAAATAACAAAATGGGATATTGAAAATTGTTTTATTTCATATCAGCATTTTTTTCCAAGTCATTTTCTGACCTAATTTGATACTTGGAGATCATACAATAAATGATATTGTGGTTCTGTGGAAGATTTTTTCCCCCGATAAACATCAAAAGGGCTTCTATTATCATATAATACAAGGAGTGAACTCAACTTAAGACTTATATTTGTTCAAACAAAAAATTGTTCAAAAAAACTAAAGACTTATATGAACATCAGATAATATTTAGTTTAATAAACTTAAGAGATTTAAATTTTTATACCAGAACTTTTGTTTTAAAAGCACATAATTAAAAGATTTTATTTATCATTTTGAACAAATTTCTAAAGTCATTATAACAAATACACATGAGGCCATAAAATAATTGATTTTATGATTCTTCTGTGATTGAAGGTTGCGATTAGGGAAGGGAAATAAGTAACTTGGAGAAGATGAGGGTATATTCGATATTTAAAAATTAGGTCAAAAAATGACTTGAAAAAATGTTGATATGGAATAAAACTATGGGTAAACTACACGGAATACCACTCAATTTTACTCTTTGACTCGAACATATCACTGAACTATAATTTGGGCTGTTAAATTCAAAACGGGGTCGTTTTGTTAGTAAAGAAAATAAGAAAATATTACTCTTTGGGAAGCTTAAACCCAAAGACCTTTAAGATGAAAGACTTATACCAAACCACCAAGCCAACTTAAATAATTGATATTATTCTAACAAAAATAATATATAAATAATACTACAGTTGAACTTAATTTTATTTATCTCATGATATAATTTTATAACATTTATAATATAATTTATAAATATATTAACTTTATAAATAAATATTATTTATAATATATATATTAATAGATATAATATATATAATTAAACCCTAAACCTCAAAACCTAAACCATATATCTAAATAGATCCTAAACCCTAAACCATATATATAAAAATATTAAATTTATAAATAAATATTAGTTATAATTTATATATATATATATTTGAATAGATATAATATATATAATTAACCCCCAAACCCAAACCTTAAACCATATACAAAAATAAATCCTAAACCCTAACCCTTAAACAATATATGTAACTAAACCCTAAACCTAAACCCTATATTATAAATCCTAATATATATTATAAATAATATTTTAATTTTAGGATTTATGATTTAATTATGTTTAGGGTTTACTGTTTAGGGTTTGAGGTTTATTTATATACATGGTTTAAGGTTTTAGTTAAATATGGTTTAAGGTTTGAGGTTTTTATTTAATATATGGTTTATGGTTTGTAGTTTTAATTAATATTGGATTTAGGGTTTGAGTTAAATTATATATATTATATCTATTAAAATATATATAGTATAAATAATATTTATTTATAAAGTTAATATATTTATAAAATTATATTATAAATATTATAAAATTATATCATGAGATAAATGAAATTAAGTTCAATTACAGTATTATTTATATATTATTTTCGTTAGAATGATATTAAGTTTTTAAGTTGGTTTGGTGGTTTGGTATAAGCCTTTCATCTTAAAGATCTTGGGTTCAAGCTTCCCAAAATGCAACATTTTCTTATTTTATTTACTGATAAAACGACGTAGTTTTGGCCTATTTTAGGCTTCAAAACAATGTTGTTTTGAATTTAATGGCCTGTTATAAGTTAACGGTCGAGTGCTTATATTGAAGCCAAAAGCTAAGTTTAGTAGTATAATAGTATCAAATTATAGTTCAGTGGTATGTTCGAGTCAAAGAGTAAAGTTGAGTGGTACTCCGTGTAGTTTACTCTAAAACTATTTGATGGAACCATTGCTTAGGTGGTGGGAAGGGCTTATGATATAATTTACCATTTATATATATGTTTATATCAATATATATATACTGAAAAAAATTGAGGAACTTGACTTAAACTTTTCTGAGCCTTTTAGAGAGTCTCAGAGTTTTCAAGGATATTCAGGACAACTCTGAAAGACTCCGGAATTCTCTAGAATATTATAGATACTTATAGATATGTATAGATAGATGTAGAATTCTCTAGGTCTGTCTAACATATGTAATTATCTCCAATATTCTAGAATTGTCTAGGATGATCTTTAGGGGCTTGGGAGACCTATAAATATGACCATCCCCTCATTTTATAACTTAATTCCTAGCTACAAGCCGTCTTACAAATCTTATATCTTGCACTCTTCCAATATTCATGTCTTACAACGTTTACAATGTTGAACAAGATAAAAGATTTATTTTCATTACATTTATTTCTTTTTATTATTGTTTCTTTTTTCCATTAATTTCATACATCATACCTACAAGATTTGGCCACATTGCATAAAGTATATTAGACCTAATATAATTTATATGTCAAAGTTTGAATAAATATAAGAAAATATTTTAATGTATTATTCACGATAATTAAAAAGGTAAAAACAAAAACGAACTATAACATATTAACAAAAAAAATTAAAATATTTTGTAATCTTGGCCCGCTACTAGCCCCTTCACCCATATGCTTCACCCATGTATTAATTACCCTCTACTTTCTTTTCTAGACATGTGCATTCATCAACCACTTCTCCCTTTTCCGGCTAAAAGAAAAGCAATGGAATATTAAGAAATGAAAAAAATATATAAAAAATTAACAAAATAAATTAAAATACCTTATAATCTTGGTTAATCTTAGTGTCAATGTCATACAGCACCTTTTCCAATATTTGTTCTAGTACCTTTTCTAGCATATCAGAATCTACTTTGCTCTCGGTCGCTTTACTGGTACGTCACTTAAAATATTACTTTACCCGTTAAACGAAACATAAAGAAGATGAAAAAAATAAAATAAAAAGTAAAAACAAAAAAGGAATTAAAATAAGAAAAAGAAAAACAACAAACGAAATACAATATAACAATAATTAAAAGAAACTCACAATAGATCCTAATTCGCCCGACTCTTTCTCCATAACTTAAGAGAGAACAATTTTGGTACCGATTAAAATAAAGCTTATCTTAGTTTATTTATATAGAAGGGCCTAGGGAGGATCTGCTATAATAATCAATTAACCGCCGATAACAAATTAGTTGGAATTGGTCACAACATGTGACATGAGAATAAATGTTGTGTATTTCCCCTTTAAATCAGCCAATGCAAGTTACACTACCTTCTTTATTAGATATTGATCGAGTTGATGATTATACTTTCATGTATATATTATGACCTTGGCAACACAACTAAGGAATATATGTAATGTTCAACATTTTGAGAGATAAGAATAAGTTGCAATATGAAATTGAATCATACAACATGCCGTTGAATATTGTTTATGATAGCAATGTATCGCCTATTGATTTAAAGATCCGGGGTAAACTTTCTCATTCTATCAATGCATTGTCAACTTGATCGGCAATACTTTCGAAAGTTAATCCATAACTTCTCTGGTCTATGATGGTTAAAGCATTGAGGGATGCAATTGATGCTGAACATGGAAAGAAATCTTTAATGCAAAACCTGAAAGAAATAGTTTAGCTGCACTTTAGATACTCTTAAATTAAATTGTATTTTATAGAACATTTTTATATATTTAAACTAAGGCCGATATTTTTCTTTTTCACTTTTTATTTTTATGATTACTTATATATAATTATTGAAATAATTTTTTAACCTAATTAATAATTTCAAAATTTTATATTTGTATATAAACATTTTCATTTTAATTTTTTAATAAGATATACTTCGATTACACATGTAGAAATATATTCATTTTATGTTTTTTAAATGATTTTTTTTAAATATATGTTTTTTACTAAAAACTAATTAATTACATCCTCGTTCATATCTAAATATATATTGTAAATATATATAAAAAAAACTAAATGATCATCCCCAAACACAACTTTATTCATTCAATCTTAGTTCCTGTATACATTTACCTATAATAAATGTTAATATAGATAATTCATATAAGAGTAATTTATTTGTTTTGTGTATATTATTATTACAAACACGCAATTAGATTTGATAATCCATATAAGAGTAATTTATCATAATTATTTTTAAGAATGAAACATTTTATTTATTTTATGATATGTTATTAACTAGTGTTATACCATTTTTGACATGTTTCTGATGGTTAGAGTTAAATATGATTTGAAATGATACACATTTTTACTTATTTTACCTTTTACATATTTTTTTTTCGCTCACATGGTGATCATTCAACAATTTATCAATTATTAAAAAACCTTAAACTACAACATTTTTTTACTTGTGATTAACTAAGTCTTATTATTTGTCTTTTGCTTGTAGAAAAGCTTACTTGAAATTGAAGTAATAATATTTTTAATATTTATTCATATTTTTTTTTAATTTTTTTATGAAAACACCAACTGATTTAAAAGTTTAAAATTATTATTCAAGGACATGCATCGATAAACAATATAGAATGATGACCTGTTTTAAATAAAGTGTAGTAGTTTAAATACTCTTTTCAAAGTATACATGAAAAATATTGTTATGATTAATCTCTTTGATTTAAAATGACTTAAAAAGAGAGAAAACACATTTGGTCAGTTGTTCAAGTTATTCATCTTTATTCTCTTATTTTTTCTAGGTTATAAGTTTTAGACTCATTAAGAATATTTTTTCTCTCTCTAGAGTCCCCTCTCTCCTCCTCTCTAGATAGAATTAAGATTAAATAGGATTTGTCAAAAAAATGACTTAAAAGATGAACCCAACAAGTGGGTTAATGGAAAAGAGAAGTTCAATCTAAGAGACCCCAGATTCAAATCTCTTTGTCTGCAAAGGATTAAGAATATATATAAACAAATATTATCTTGTAAGCAGCTTAAGACGGTTAAAAAATGACTAAAAAGATGTTGATTTTGTTAATGATAATTTATCCATGTTATAGTCTTATCTCTTTGGTTAGTTTCTTTTTTTAAAAGTTGATTTTATCACATTCTCTAACTATGCCTCTCATTTTAATTTGGTCTAAAACTTTTTACCATTTCAGTTTCATCCCCAAATTACGACCCTCACTCTAATTTGATCCTCCAAACTTTTAAATGTTCTAATTTTATCTTCAAATTATCAATATATACAACCACTTCTTGTGTTAATAAAACAGTTATAAAAATTGTTAATCGCCATGTAAACACTGATGTGTATTGTGTAATAATAAGATGTGACATAAATGCTAATTTAGGGATGAAATTGTAATATTTAAAAGTTTAAAAATTAATTTAAAACAATAATTAAAGTTTAAGGATGAAATTAAAGTGTTCAAAAATTTTAAGACCAATTTAAAATAAAATTATAATTAAAAGACGTGGTGCAATTAATTTTTTTAATCAAATAGTTACAAGAGGAGAACTAGGCCTATAATATATTGGGCGACCAAAGTATGAAGTTTCGTCGGAATGTCTTCGAAAATTGTTCTCAAAGTGATTAGACAATGTCAATTTGGCCATTCTGTCAGCAAGTACATTATTCGGTGAGCATAATTTGATTTGATTCGAAAAAAATTAAATAATTAGACTCGATGTGAAATTATTCGATTTGTCTTAACTCGATCGGCTCGAAAAAATTTCAAATAATATTTGAGTTGTAAAATGTAAATTCGAATATCTCGAAAATTTTAGTAATTGGTAGATTTATTTTTAAGTTCCAGACGAGTCCCTCAATTTTTTATGATATATATACCGATATATAAAAATATGAAGAAATATTGTTACATATGAAAAAATATGAATAAATAAATATTTGTGTATCTTATATGATTAGAGAAATTCGTTTAAATTGAAATCAAATTGTACTATAACATGTTAAATAATTACAATTAAATTTTTATGGGAACTCGAAAACTCGACCCGACTCAAATTTCTTAAACTCGACTCGAATAGAAAAAATTTCAAATAAAATTTGAGTTGTAAAATATGATGCATCAACTCGAATAACTCAAATTTTTTTAACTCGACTCGAGCGAACGCTCGCCCCTACCTATAGCGGCGAATCCATTGAACGTTAGTGAGACTGAGTCAGCTCCGTTGTCATACCGAAGAGTGAGAGTTGTTAATAGCATTAGATCATTAATTAACTTCACCACAACAAGATTATCGGATTCCAGGCCATTTTAAGACATTCGTAGAGTAGCGGTGTTCAAAATCGGTCCAATGAGTACCAGCGATCTAATAAGTCTAATATCCATATTATGTTATTATTATGTTTCAACTTTTCTTTCACATTTTTAGTTTGCATTATGAGCTTATTGGGCCACTGAATATCTATTGTGCCGGTTTTGAATACTTCTATAATAAAATCCCCACAATTCAACTTCAAAGCATTGGAACAAAAATCTTCTTTCCTTTAACCCTTTCCCCTTTTATGCCCCACACTACACTAAAATACACTTAAAAATTAAATTTTAAACCTTAACTCTAATTTCTACATTCTAAACACAACAACCTAGAAAATATATCATACTCTTAATTTCCTAAACCCTAAATTAAATTTTGAAACGCTACCTACCTTTTGTCCTAATTAGGCCTTGCAAAGACCAACAGGGCTAGACATTGAGTAAAAGCGAAGGCATCATCCGGTGGATGCTCGAGTCCCTGTGCAATGTATATCCGGAAGCCGAACATGATCACAAACAACATCGACATTGCCATCGCCATTGTCGTCGCCGTCTCCAATAGTGTACCATATTAGCCCTAGGTACTCCAAATGAAATAATTCAAATATCTTTCCATGCAAGTAAACGAATCCTTGATCTAAAATGTAAATACCATCGGGATCAATTGGGTGTGGTTTTTTTCACTTTGCCAATGTGTTTCTTTTTGCGTTCAACCCATGTGGCGTTATGTGAAGAGAAAACGTCCAAAATCATTTTGTCTTTGGGAAGCTAACGATTTTAATAAAATCCATTTCTTTTTTCTGGTTTCCAATGCTTAATATCTACAGCAAGGACAACAAAATATCCAAAGTTGGGAGGACAAGGGATGAAGAGAAACTGCTTGGTATTCTGATTCCACAAAACATACTTGTTTTTGGAGGGATGTTGGAAGAGCATTAAACCATCATGGGAGTCAAGCAAATGTTTAGCAGTGGGACTAATGTCACCCGAGAATCCATCGCGGCCACCAAGAGTTGGATCATGAATGTTAAACACGGGAGGCCAGGCATCGACGTCTATCGCGGCCTGAGGCACTGCTGCTCGACCGATGAGTAGATTCGTCGGAGAAGGCTTGATGCGTACATGGCATCCCAAGAAGGGAAGAGAGGGAGTTATTCGGGGTACGCAATACCGACGAATCAAGAGATACTGCAATCTGCACATACATTCCATGACAAAATAGGCAATCTGCACTAAATGAGATATTGCAAGATTTATTTGTACCTAATTAGCATCCAGATATTGCATGATTTAATTATGCCTTCAAAAGACCAACGGGGCCAGGCATTGAGTAAAAGCGAAGGCATCATCCGGTGGATGCTCGAGTGCATCATTCAAGATATTTGAGCATTGTAATGGAACCAAATTACCAGATTTGTGATATAGCAGAAGATGCGATTTGGAGTCCAAATGATGACACCATCATCTGATACCGGATCGAAAGCTAAAGGCTTGAATTTGGCATTCGATGCTGGGAACATGGTTCTCAAATCAACCAACAGAGGATGTTCGACCAATACCTTCAGCTCGATACAATGCATTAAAGTCCAATTACGAGCATCGACATTAAGCACCCAATTTTGTACTCTTCCTACAGTTTCGTCGTTCTGTGCATACTCAATACGGTCGCCACATGAACCAATACATCCCATTTTACTTCCTTAGTCCCTCTAAGACGTCTAAATGGAAGCTGAACATGATCACAAACGATATCAACATTGCCGTCTCCAATAGTGTACCATACTAGCCCTAGGAACTTAAATTGAAATAATCTAAATATCTTTCTGTGCAAGTAAACGAATCTTCCATCTAAAATGTAAATACCATCGGGATCAGCTGGCTGTTCGATAATCACTTTGCGGATGTATTTCATTTTGCGTTCAACCCATGTGGCGTTATGTGAAGAGAAAACGTCCAAAATCCTTTTGTCTCTGGGGAAGCTAACGATTTTAATAAAATCCATTTCTTTGTCTAGTTTCCAATGCTTAATCTCTTTAAGGCAGGGAATCGATTGGAGTACTCCAAAGACATCCTTATTCTACATATTCGACAGGAGCGTCGGCAGGTGTCATAGGGGGGATGCCTAGAGTTGGATACCAATAGCGGATTTTGGTGTACATACACTTGAGCAATGGTGAAAGTAGAATCGAGGAAGGATACAAGTTCGCAAGTGGATGATAATAGCTTTTGGTAGAGGCAGTGCTCTTAGCTTTATCTAGTCAAAACACTTGACGACTGCATACAAAGACACAGCATGATTGGTGGGAGGCGATAGGCAATATGTGACAACCATGTATCATACGAGACTTGTGTGAATATGTTAGTATTGATGAAAATTTTCTTGTATATCTTGTCATATAGGAAGCGTTGGAAAAGGAGAAAAGACAAGGTATATTTAGGTACCGTGTTGGCAATAGGGGTGGGAATTGTCGGGTACTCGGAAAACCGGGTACTCGGTTCACCCGGGTACCTCATTAGGCGGTCCGTGTCCCGGCCCATTATATCCGGGTACTCGTAAAATTCGGGTACCCAGTTCCTATTTTTTTTAATTCTAAAATTAAAAAAAATCACATGTTAAACACAAAAATATTTTTAAAAAAATTAAACTTAAAACTTAAAAGAATATAATACAAACATAGAAAAAATATAAATATTTAAACTTAATTTTAGAGTTAAAATATTAGGAAACATAAAATAAAAATATAATTTTAAATATAAAAAATATATATTAATTTTTATCGGGTCGGGTCGGGTACCCGGTAAGGGGAAACTTTTGGCCCGTGTCCCGGTAAATTTGTCGGGTCGGATACCCGGCCCGGTCGAATACTTTTTTTGGGGAATTACCCGACATTTTAAGTTCGGGTCGTCGGGTTTTCGGGTCGGGTATTTTTCCCACCCCTAGTTGGCAATTAACAATCTTCTTTGCATCATTAAGCAACTAAATGCTTCACGTGCATGTACCTATGCGTGTGGCTGAGTATGTTGAGCGAGGTATGGTGACACAATTGATACTTTGAAGGTCTCATTGTGAGATGAGACACGTTTTCAAATGTGTTTAATGCCGAGGAGCCGGTTATTGCGTGACGAGTCGTAAATCGTAATCCTCCTGCGTCTGGCAAGATTGTGTAGCAGGGAGAAACTACAATGCACATGTTCAAGTGGGCTAGTTGTTCGTTATTTTCCTTTTTATTGCTTGAGCCACAACCAGAGTAAAAGTGGGGAGCCTGAATCCAACAATTGAAAGTGAGGAGGCGGAACCGTGTCATATTGGGTTCAAGGTCGGTTTAGATGATAATGCAAGAGCAACGCGGCCCTAAGGAGATCAAGGAAACCCAAGATCAAGGCTTGAAGTGTTCGCTTGGATGTTTACACGGGGGACTAATGAAGGGTATAACATTACGCAAAGATTGGGGGTGAGTTGCCACAGTGGTCCATATCGACTCATCTGGCGATGAAGATTTGGTGTCGACATCGATGAAGACATCGATAGAATAAGTGGGGGGGATGTCGAGGCCCGCTCGTGTTAGTCTACTATCTCGCCTCGACAAGCCCATGATAGACCGAGTAGGTACAACCTTGACCGAGTCGGTACAACTTTGATCGAGGGATAAGCAATTTCGAATGGTGGACCATGTTGGAAACACACGTCAGGAAGCTTCATGAAGACCATATATAGGAAGTGTCCTCGTTTGGGGCATTCCAACGTCTACTGGCGCCAGTCATGGTAAGTTTCTTTAGCTCTTTAAGGGGAAGTGGTCCGGTGTTGGGTCTCCACCATCCCCCTCGCCCGGGTTAGCGACCGAGCTACCTTGGTGTAAGTGACCTTCTCCTAGGCTCGAGTGGGGCCTAGGTTTGAGGGCATTGGAGCCAAGCGAATGGCACAATATTTCTCTAGGAGAATCTCCTAAGGACGGTTTGGGGCCGATGAGCCCCATATCGCGCTCGAGGCGCACGTAAAGGGTTGGCGGCTAGCATTCGCTAGGCTTTGCAGGATACGATATTTGATGGGCGAGTGGCGTGACGAGTCATGAGACGACGTTATCGAGATGAGTCCTAGGAAAATGGACTCGATGAAGGCTGACTTGTTTGGGACGAGTCCCTTTCAAGTGCCGCACGATATGTCGAACCAGACACGAACAACATGTTAAAAATTCTTGTCTCAGTGGTTAAGGGAACAATTGTTGTTCCTAGAGGTCACGGGTTCGAGCACCAGCAGCTACAACAGGGTGATTGTGCATGCATTGTCAAATGGTTGAAAGTGTATTCCAGAATAGATACTACTTGTAATCACCTTAGCTCTTTCAACAAAAAAATCTCCAAGAACAATTAACGAGTTTACCCTTACACGAAAGTTTTTCCCGTAAATTTATTATAAAAATAAGAAAATTATAGTGTGAGAAATCTAAACATCATACAAACCAAAATGATGTTATAAATATTTTATGAAAAGTCAAGTGATACAAATCAAAGTTATAATTAAATTTTAATATAAAAAGTTTTATATTCCGGAGAGTGGATATTCTAGTGGGGAATGCTCCCGAGAAGAGGTGTCTACGGAGGTAAAGATGCCTTAAGTAACGCCATGAAGACAATTTAACTCGGGAAGAATAGAAAAATCGATTGTTTTTAAGGCTGAGGAGTCTAAGCTGAGAAAGGTGATGCAATGAGTGAGTTTACCCAGAGCTATAGGCGGATGTATACGGAAACAATAGGGTGCATTTGACCCCACTTAATTTATTGGGTCAAGAAGGTAATATAGAATTTTTCATATAGAATATTAGAATTGAACACTCTTAATTTATTAGGGCATAGAGTTAACAATACTTATTTTAATAGTATAAGTAAGGGTGTAAATGAGCCGAGTCTAGTTTAAGTAGTGCTGAGCTTAGCTCGTTAAAAATTTGAGTCAAGTTCAAGCTTGAGTAGTTTTTAACGAGCTTGAATAATCCGAGCTCGACTCGGCTCGTTAAGAACTCGAGTTGAATTCAACTTGAGTCGAGTGCTGGCCGAGCTTTGACCGAGTCGGACTCGAGTAGCTCGCGGTCAGTCTCGCTCATTTAAAGCCCTATTAGAAAAAAAACTTTGATACACAAGTTGTGTAAACTTTAGTCTACATAAGCTTGTTAATTTTAGGGTTTAGGGTGTTAATTTAGGGTTTAGAGGTTTAGGTTGTTGGATTTAGATTTTAGTGTTTAAGAGTTATGTTTTAGGGTTTTAGATTTAGGAATTTAGATTTTAAATTTTAATATTTTATATTTTCGAGTAGCTCGCTAGATTTTCGAGTCGGTATCAAGTAGCTCGACTCGGCTCGTTACGAACTCAAGTTGAATTTGAGCTTAGTCGAGTATTGACCGAGCTTTTACCGAGTCGAACTCAAATAGCTTGTGACTTGTCTTGTCTCTTTTACAGCCTTAAGTATTTGATTCACCCATACCTCATACTCCACTCTGACCCCACTATACATAAATGTTTAAGTTCTCAAGAATGAGTCTCGTAACTCGGTGAGTCGAAGGGTTGCATTTGACGCCATACCAAGAATTAGAGCAAGGATTGGATGAGTTAACCCATGAGGAAAACGAGTTGGAAGGGTCGAAAACAGAGTCTTTGGAGGACAACAAAGCGTTAAAATCAACACTGCATTGACCCAGAGTGAAAAACAAGAAGAAAATCAAGAACTTTATCTTTCTCTGTAATTTTCCTGAGAAAATGATGAAGAAAACAAGGAAACGGAGAGAATAATATACTAGACAAGCGTCGTTTTACCCGTCAAAATAAATAAATAAATTAATCTCTTTCAACAAATAATAAAATAAATAAATTAAGTAGTTATAGGGAAAGAGGGTCGATCCACAGGGAGATTAGTCGAAATTCTTGACTGAAGGTTGCTTTGATTATTGCTTCCAGGAATATCTGTGAAAACAAGAAAAGTAAAAAAAAAGGGGGGGTGATCAGATATTGAGTGAAGATGAAATAGAAGAAATTAAATGAAAAAGTAAAGAAAATAACAAGAAAGTCCAACTATGTAAAATAGCCTCGAGCTAGCCTTGTCAAGTCTTTCGATCATTGAAATGGATTTTTACTCCAGGGATCATGTCGGTTACAGTCTGCGAGGCCCAACCCGTCGCAACTTGCTTCTTTCTAGAGTAACCAATCCTCTCAGTCTATCTTCGAAGGTTGGTTCTTAAACAAATTAACCACGTCTATCGCCATCAAAATATTTAGTTTTGAAAACAGGAAAAACCCAACTTAGAAATTGTCTTAAAAAGAATCGCTTCTGATTTTATCTTTCCTTAGCGGACCGCCGCTAAGAGTGTTCACAAGAAGTCGAAATTGCCACAAGCCGATCCTTCCTCCCAACTATGTTTTTAAACGATTCCAGACCAACGAGCTCTTTTTTATTTGAAAAAATGATTAAAAACTTTAGTAAGGCCGATTGCCAAACTATCTAAACTGAAAGATAAAAATGTATTCCCGAAGGAAATTAAGCAATGTTCAATTATCACGATTTGAATTGACTTGGCTAGTTCTTGGCTCAAGAGATTTAGCTAGGCGTGATATTAGTTATCATACTTAACTTGATTTCATAAAATAAATAATTAAATAACATAAAAGAACAAAAGTAAAGAAAAGAGAACTTTGATTAAAGACTAAAAATAACAAGTGTTTCAAACTAAAAGATGAAGACTAATTGATGCCTAAGCCTTTACAAAGGAGTGATATTTATAGGCTTGGATTTACAAAGATAAATGATAAAAGAATTCAAAATAATAAAGTAAAGATAAAACAATTCAAATGTTTTGAATTTTAAATGAAGAAAATCTAAACTGATAAGCTGATAAGATCTTTCAGAACGTTCCAGAATCTTCCAGAAGTCGCCACACATCTGCCACGTCAGACGCGTCGTGCCCTGTGTCGTGCCCACGATGCCAGTCATGACCAGAATAATAAAAAGACTGCAGAAATGTCCTCTTTTGCTACTGTTTTCCAGAATTAGGTCATTTGCACAAAATATAGCAAAATGAAATGGATTAGGTAGCAAGAAATCCTAAAAATTAGAAAAATAGCAATTAAAAAGTGTCACATTTGAGTGTTTATCAAATTCCGCCTCACTTGTCTCATACTTGTCCTCAAGTATGTCCGAAAAAGATATTAACCCAAGAATGCATTTCTCAAGTTATCACAAGTATCAAGCATAATTATAAGAGTTCTAGTGCAAAAGGAATATCATGAAAGAGACACAAATCAAACCAAGTGGATATAAGCAAAGAACAATCTTTCATTCTTCCAATTGCCTATCAAGTGCTAATCAAATCCTAACCTAGTCTTAATCCTCACCAAGATTCACTCAAGAGCACTCAAAGTGTTTAAAGGTAGAAGTGAAGCAAAAACACTCTAAGTCATACATGAACAAAGGTTTCCATAGGCTTGTAACAAGTTCAATTCTCCAATACTTTATTAGAATCGAGGTGCGAAAATAATTAGGTCTTTTGTTCAAGGTGTAATGTGGGTTTAGAAAAAGTTTAGGAAGATGGGCAATGCAAGATATTTCAAATAAAAAACAGTGAAGAGAAAAGAGGATCTTAAAGATGGGCAAGCAAACACATATTTTTATATTTTTTTTTTCATTTTTCGAAACTGTTTTTCATCTTTTTTTCTTTTCTTTTCTTTTCAAAGCAATTGCTTCCTTTTATTCTTTTTTTCTTTTATCTCATTTTTTGGAAATAATTATGCCCTTATTCGAATTGCAGCCCCTTATTTGTCTAGTAATATAGTTTCTAGCATTTGATCAATCAAAAAGTTTGGTCAAGGAAGAACAAGGTTTGAAGGTTAAGCCAAGAAAAATAGGATATAAGGCTTCAAGAGGGTTCACTAAGCGATGAGAAAAAGGTAAGTTTTTTTATGAAAGAGAGAAAATGGTTAAATCCTAATGCCTAAATCATCTTAAAGCACCTCATTCTAGTGTAGTCTCAAATCACATACAAGTCACAAGTTCTAGATTCCTAAATTCAAGATGAGATTCTCAAGCAATGAAAAACGAGCATAAAGAATAAGATGCATGCTCAAGGCTCAAATTCTCACAAAATTAGGCTAAGTTGATTAAGCTAGGTGAGAAATACAATTATCACAATCAAGGCAAATTGAAAGAGATGTCAAACTATCATTTTGCTCATGTCATTTGATTATAAAAATGTCAACATTCAAATATTCCTATGCACTATAACAATTATAACATGCTGGACAGCAAGCAATGGCAAGAAAAAGTTCATCTCAAAGTTATACCAAAGTCAAACATATAGCAAACAAGCAAGACAAGTGGTTTTGCTACCCTCCCCCTCACTTAAATGAATTGCCCCAATTCAAAATAAAAATAAAGAAAATGAGGAACAAATAAGGGTAAAAGATACTCCCCGTGAGTGATGAAATTGAGTCCACCGTTGGCATAAAGTGGAATGAGGGAGACGGTGAATGAGGAGAAGGAGCACGGTGAGAGTTGCATGGGCCAACGGTGGTGGAAAGCCTGGAAGAAAGCAAGAAAAAAGAATAAAAATAAAAATAAAAGCTGAAAATTAAAAAAAAGGAAAATTAAAATTAACAAAAATGAAAAGAATGGGTTGCCTCCCATTTAGCGCTTTGTTTAACGTCGTTTAGCTCGACGACCTTTGCTAAATTTTTGGTTCTTCAAAAGAAAGTTCTTCAAATAAACGGTGGTGTCCATCCCTTGTCGTTTTAACGCCTTCCTTCATCTTTTTATTTGTGCGCAAAACAACAACTAAGCTTCTACCTCCTTCTCGATGCGACAACTTACTCAAGATGATGATTGGAAAAGTTTGGTTGTCCCCTAAAAATATATAATTAAATTGCTCTAACTTCGGCCTTGGTTCCTGCAAAATTGAGAGAAAATGTTTAGATCGAGTTGGAATTAATCGAAAATTAGAAAGGGAAGAAAGAGTTGAAATGATTTTGCCTATATTTTCATCGTCGAGATCCGCAAATTCCCTACAAAAGTTATAACACAAATCAGTTTCGATCAAATCATCAGCTAACGGATCTATAATATCAACAAAATTTAAACTTGCGATCGAATCAGGATACTTCATAGCTTTATACATATCAAATTTAACTACTTCCCCATCATATTCCATAGTTAAGATATCGTCACGGACATCAATCTTTGTATGCGCGTTTGATAGGAAAGGTCGGCCAAGCAAGATTTCGGATCCGTTATTGTTGCGATCATTTTTCATGTCAATAATATAAAAATCAGCAGGGAAAATAAGATCTTTTACCTGTACCAACACGTTTTCTAGTACTCCCTCGGGGTAGATGACTGATCGATCGGCCAACTGAATCGTCACTCGCGTTTCTTTTAATGGTTTAGTCGAAATTTTGTTGTAAACGCTTAACGACATGACGTTGATAGATGCGCCTAAATCGCACATCGCTCTTTTTATCCCAACATTCCCAATTTTACATGGAATCGCAAACATACCTTGGTCCTTGTACTTTGGCGGCAACGACTTTTGAAAGATGGCCGAAATATTTTCACCAAGGTTAACTTTTTCATTTCCGGATAGTCGCCTTCGGTTTGTGCATAAGTCTTTTAGAAACCTTGCGTATTTGGGCACTTTTCGAATAACATCAAGAAGTGGAATATTAATTTCCACCTTCTTGAATATATCCAAAATTTCCTTCTCTTCCTCATTTTTATCTCGTTTCGTCAATCTACCTGGAAAAGGAGGAACATGTTCGTAAGTAGAAACATAAATTTTAGATTTTGCATTACATGCGGTGGGAGGAGACTTGTCGTTCTAGTCTTCCGATGAGTTTCTCGGTTCGTCGGATTTTCGCTCATCTTGCTTGGGCGGTTTAGGCGTTATCATTGTTCCACTACGCAAAGTTATCACACTAACGTTTTTCCCTTGGGTTGGTTTTGGTTTGGGATGGTAACTTTCCCTGGGATTCTAGACGGCTAATGGCTTGAGCTAGTTGGCTTATTTGTTTATCGATTTGCTGGAGATGGTATTGTGTTTGGGTTTGGAATTTTTCCTGCGAAACAGTCAATCTTTCAACAATAGACTCAAGCGAGGATTTTTGGGGTGCTTGGTTTTGGTAGGGAGGTTGTTGCCTAGGTTGGTAATTCGGGTTCTGATTACCGTAGCTCAAGTTTGGGTGATCTCTCCAACCAGGATTGAACGTATTGCTCTGTGGGTTATAGGGTCTTTGGGGAGGTCCGGGAAAGTTGTGTATGGCTTTAACTTGGGCACCAGATGTATCCCGCAACAATGGACATAAGTCGGTTGCGTGATCTGGCATAGTGCATATTTCGCATACCTTAGCAGCTCCTATCTCCCCTGAAACAAGAGAATACACAATATTAGTCAAATTGTCTATCTTATTCTCTAATGAAATTGTGCTTACTGTTTGAACCCGTCGGTTGGGTTCACTTGCATAACCAAATTGCTACGAATTAGCAGCCATTGTAGAGATTAATGTTCTCGCTGCAGTAGGGGTCATGTTAACGAGCGCACCACCGCTTGCTGCGTCTACCATCTTTTTGTCGATTGGCAACATTCCTTCGTATAAGCATTGAAGGAGTGTTTGCTCGGATAAGCCATGTTGCGGACAACTTGCACACAGCTTTTTGAATCTCTCCCAATATTCGTATAGGGATTCATCGTGCATTTGTTGGATTCCCAATATGTTTCTCCTAATTTCTGTCGCTTTTGCCGCATGGAAATATCTGTCAAGAAAAACACGAGAGGGGTCAGACCACGTATTAATCGAATTTTGAGGTAAATAGAATAACCACTCTTTAGCCGTTCCGGCTAAGGAAAAAGGAAAAGCCCTTAGTTTTATTTGGTTCTCCGAGACCCCTTGTGGTTTTATGCTGCTGCACACCATATGGAATTCGGCAAGGTGCTTGTGTGGGCTTTCAGTAGGGAGGCCATTAAAAGTAGGGAGTAGGTGGATTAATCCCGTTTTGAGCTGGAAGGGTGTATCGCCTTGAGGAAAAGCGATGCAGAGTGGTTGTTGCACAATAATGGCTGCGTTTAGTTCTCGAATCGTTTGATCTACCATCGGTTCTAGTTCTAGTGTAGGTTCCTCGATTGGTGTAGTTTCAGAAGTGGTTTTCTGATCGGATTGTTGTGTGCTTTGTTCTCGTTGTTGTTTCTTTCGCCGAAGCGTTTCACTGTGAGTTCTACGAGCGCTTGCTTCAATTTTCGGGTTGTATGGAGCTAAAGTACCCGGGTTTTTCCTGGTCATAAAAAAAATCAGTCAAAAGTTTCGAAAGTAAACCTCCCCGGCAACGGCGCCAATTTTGACAAGCGTCGTTTTACCCGTCAAAATAAATAAATAAATTAACCTCTTTCAACAAATAATAAAATAAAGAAATTAAGTAGTTATAGGGAAAGAGGGTCGATCCACAAGGAGATTAGTCGAAATTCTTGACTGAAGGTTGCTTTGATTACTGCTTCTAGGAATATCTGTGAAAACAAGAAAAGTAAAATAAAGGGGGGTGATCGTATATTGAGTGAAGATGAAATAGAAGAAATTAAATGCAAAAGTAAAGAAAATAACAAGAAAGTCCAAATATGTAAAATACCCTCGAGCTAGCCTTGTCAATTCTTTCGATCATTGAAATGGATTTTTACTCCGGGGATCATGTCGGTTACAGTCTGCGAGGCCCAACCCGTCGCAACTTGCTTCTCTCTCGAGTAACTAATCCTCCCAAGTCTATCTTCGAAGGTTGGTTCTTAAACAAATTAACCACGTCTATCGCCGTCAAAATATTTAGTTTTGAAAACAGGAAAAGCCCGACTCAGAAATTGTCTTAAAAAGAATCGCTTCTGATTTTATCTTTCCTTAGCGGACCACCGCTAAGAATGTTCACAAGAAGTCGAAATTGCCACAGTTCGATCCTTCCTCCCAACTATGTTTTTAAACAATTCCAGACCAACGAGCTCTTTTTGATTTGAAAAACGATTAAAAACTTTAGTAAGGCCGATTGCCAAACTATCTAAACCGAAAGATAAAAATGTATTCCCGAAGAAAATTAAGCAATGTTCAATTCTCACGATTTGAATTGACTTGGCTAGTTCTTGGCTCAAGAGATTTAGCTAAGCATGATAGTAGTTATCATACTTAACTTGATTTCATAAGATAAATAATTAAATAACATAAAAGAACAAAAGTAAAGAAAATAGAACTTTGATTAAAGACTAGAAATAACAAGTGTTTCAAACTAAAAGATGAAAACTAATTGATGCTTAAGCCTTTACCAAGGAGTGATATTTATAGGCTTGGATTTACAAAGATAAATGATAAAAAAATCAAAATAATAAAGTAAAGATAAAACAATTCAAATGTTTTGAAATTTAAATGAAGAAAATATAAACGGACAAGCTGATAAGATCTTTCAGAACGTTCCAGAATCTTCTAGAAGTCGTCACGCATCTGCCATGTCAGACACGTCGTGCCCACGATGCCAGTCATGACTAAAATAATAAAAAGACTGCAGAAATGCCCTCTTTTACTGCTGTTTTCCAGAATTAGGTCCCTTGCACAAAATATAGCAAAATAAAATGAATTAGGTAGCAAAAAATCCTAAAAACTAAAAAATAGCAATTAAAAAGTGTCACATTTGAGAGCTTATCAATAATATACTAATAGCCGTTGTTGATTTATGATGATGAGAAGAAGAGGGTGACACGTGAGGATGGAGCGTAGAACACACGCGCGCTTCTCATAAAAACAAAACACGAGATTGGGTTAGCTGCGTGGAATGAGAAAGGGCTTAGCATATGTGAAAAAAAATTAAAATATATTTTTTTTATATTTTTATCAATGAAATATTTTATATAATTACGAGTCAAAATTAAAAAATTTGATCTAGAAAAAGTCAATAAGAGACAAAAATTGTGGGACAGAGGGAGTATTTAAATTAGGGTGAACAAAACTCAATTGATTTGAAAAAAATTCGAATTTTCATACTCGGCTCAATTTTTTTAAAATAGAGTTTGATTCTAAAATAAGATTTCGAATAACTTAGAATTTTTAGTGGTAACTATTGGATTAGTTTTCAAGTTCGAGTTGAGTCTCTTAACTTTGCATGATACATGCAATGGCAGATCTAGAAATATTTTTGAGCGTAGACACAAGTCAAAATATTTTTGAGGTGGGTACAAGTCATAAAAATCTCAAAATTTTAGGGTGAGCACAACTCATTAAAAAATTTAAAATTTAAGGAATAATCCATAAAGATTTTAAAAAAATTAATGTCAAACGTGTGAACATTAAAAGGTTCAGGATGGGCACGGGCCCACCAACCCTTCTACGTACTTTCCCCACTAGATACATGTATATCTCTTATGAAAAAACATGAAGAAATATATATGTATATCGTATATATTTATAGAAAACTTTTTAAATTGGAACCAATTAATATCATAAACTTTACAAATATTTACGATTAAATTAGAACGGAAGCTCAAAACTATGACTCAAAAAAATTCAAATAAAACTTGAGTTATAAAATAAGACTCTATTAACTCGAATTTATTTTACTCGACTCGATCGAATGCTCATTCCTGATTTAAATTACGGTTTAATCATTGAACGTTAATTTGATACAACTTTTTTTTCTCCCCAGTTTTACGATTTAGTAGACCAAATAGTTAACATCAAACTTTTTTGGTTATTGTCTGGGAACTCTTCTCTCAGAATTTTATTCGGCCCATTTGTCTCGAGTTCGAAGCGTTGTGTATGCAAAAATCCTCTTGATAGACTCAACCATCAAAATCATATGTGCAACGTGGGTCAGTCCTAATTAATGAGGACGAAGTTCTAAAAATTAAAAAAACAAAAAAAATATTATTAGAAAAGATAATCACGAATTCTAGACAAAATTTTAATCGTAACACATTTTACACAGCTATTGATTTACACCATGCATGGAGAAAGAAAAAGTTGAAACCTAAGCAAAGATACGTCAACTGACAATAGATTAGTACAACATGCAGTTTTGTGTGTTGTTAAAAGAAAAAGTTGTTGTTAAATGATCTCAGAAAGTCCATTTCCAGATCTTAATCCGGAGATCAACCTTACACTTAGCTCCGGCAACGTTAGCCACCGCCGGCGACTTATCTTTCAGAACAGTCCATTTAATCCCATCACACGTAACCCTAATCCCAACTTTCTTGCTCTTCAAGAAACCCATTTCTTGAAAGTCGATTATGTTTACTAAAAGTGCGAGGATGAGGATTATGTGGATGATCCAGAAACAGCAGCAGCAACAATAGTTCCGCCGTGGGTCGTATTGGTGACGTCTGTTATGGGGCTGTGGACGGTATGGTAGGCGAGCTGTGGGGTTAATAAGGTCGGCTTTGGTGGCTTCGCCGTTGGTTTTGGTTATTGTGGCTGCGGGTGCTTCGCCATTGGCAGCGGGTGGAGCAGCGGTGGGATTGGAGGAAGGTAATACTTTGTCTGCCATTGTTGGAAGATTTTGTGGAGGGGAAATGATGAAAGCTGAGATTTGTAAAGAGAAAGAGTGAATTTGAGGGGAAGAATTGAACATTGAAGTGAAAAGAGTGGTACTTTCTACCTTTTGGTTGGTGCCACCTCACCATACTTGTTTTTTTATGTGAAAAATGTGGTAAATTTATAATGGGTAATCTTCACTCGTGGTCACTTTTGTTTTGGGTTTGTTCTATTTTGGTCACCCGAATTCAAAAAAGACTATTATGGCCACTTACGTTCGAAACCGTTTCTGTTTTGGTCACTGGACCGTTAACCTCCGTTAAATAAAAATAATAACTTTTAATTTGACCCCCAAACTTTCAAAACTTCATTTTTCACCATCTTCCCCAAAACTCAATGAACTTCCCCAACACATAAATCCTCCAATTTTGTTTCAGACCATGGAGTCCATTATGAACTTGATGAATGAAGTTGAACTTCAAGAGGCACCTGCAGAACAAGCAAATTAGGAAGCTGCAAGGGGGGGTATCGATATTCTTGTCAATGTGGAGGAACTTAAACAGATGCTGCCACATGCAAAGGAAGCAAATGACATGGTTGTTCACTTGTTAATGACTGGATCTTTTAGTTACCAATAATAAATCCAGTTTAATGATTCTTTAAAGAGTATGAAAGCTCAACCATTTGCTTTTGTTTTGCAGCATGCTGGAGAAGTATATGGGGAGAAGGCAATCCTAGTCACTGAAGTGAAGGACCTTGAAAATCGCTTACTCAGCTTGTCAGATGAAAGAGATAAATCTCTTTCCGTTCTTGACGAGGTAATCTTGGAACAAATTGGATCTGTCATCTAGTAGATATTCAGTATAAAATCTTCTCTTCATATGTTATGCTATATGCTACGGTATGATTCATTTGCGTATACAGTTAATCTTGATTGATCGATATTTTTACCATGTGGTGGGAAAATGAAGTTGAAAACTTTTTACAAAACAAACTTATATCTTGCCATAAACCAGAATTTGAGTGAGTGACACAATCTTAAGATAAATAAGCAATTGCTTGAAACTTAACCATGGCTAAATAAGTTGATTAGTGACTTAGCTAGATCATCCTTGGAATTTATGGTGTATTTAACAAAGAACATGATATTGATATGAAAGGCTTTGAATTTGTTATACATTCATTTTATACATGTATACATTTATTGACAGATGCGTCAAACCCTAGAAGCTCGACAATCTGCGGCACAGGAATTGATGAGAGCAGCAAAGCAGGAAAACCTGGAAAAAGAAGATTCTACTCGTAATGCACTTGCTGAACAAGAAGCCATTATGGTGAAGGTGGTCGAAGAGTCCAAGATTCTATGGCAGGAAGCAGAAGAAAATTCCAAGGTAACATTCATTTCTGTCTACTCTGTACTAATACCTGTGAGACTTGACAGTTTAAAGTTGGTTTCATAGTTTTGACTTATATATTCTATGTTATTGCTTCGCTGTAGTTACGCGAGTTTCTTATGGACCGTGGTCGAATTGTTGACACATTACAGTAAGTTGGTTTCATAGTTTGTGAGGAACGGAACATCAAACGAAGAATGGTTAACATTTTCATTTATCCTTTTTTCAGGGGAGAAATATCTGTTATTTGTGAGGATATAAGAGTGCTTAAACAGAAGTTTGTGAGGATTTATGTGCTGGGGAAGTTGATTGAGTTTTGGGGAAGATGGTGAAAAATGAAGTTTTGAAAGTTTAGGGGTCAAATTAAAAATTATTATTTTTAATTAACGGAGGTTAACCGTCCAGTGACCAAAATAGAAACGGTTTCGAACGTAAGTGACCAGAATAGTCTTTTTTGAATTCGGGTGATCAAAATAGAACAAACCCAAAACAAAAGTGACCACGAGTGAAGATTACCCATTTATAATCTTGATCCCTCTATCATGTTTAATCAATATATAGTCCTTATAACATTAGCTATTTCAATTAAAATAACGAGGTGTGATTTTTTATTTATTTATTCTTAAAACGCCCTATCAATTGGGGTGGAACAAAACTTGACTCAAAAATTAATTTTTTTCAACTCAATTTTACTCAGATAACTCAAAATTTTAGTAATTAGTGGATTTATTTTCAAGCTCGCGTCGAGTTCATCAACTCTATGATTTATGTACATCACATATGAAAAATATATAAATATTTATACGTAGAAGAATAGAAAGCCATTTAACTTAGAACCAATTAGTACCATAACATTATAAATGTTTACAATTAAATTTGAACAGAAACTCAAACAACTCGACTTGAAAAAAATTCAAATAAAATTTGACCTATAAAATGGAACTATCAACTCGATTAACTCAAAATCTTTTGACTCGACTCAACTCGATCAAATACTCAACCCTACTCTCAACTCAACATGAACGTGAAATTTCACATTAATATTTTAACCAGAATAATTAACGGCATTAAGTGTTTAGATTAACTAAAGTGGGTATTAAAATAGAAAGATTCAATTATATCGAATTAAAATACAAGTACTAAATTGTAAATCGGAATATAACAGAGGGACCGAAACAATCATTTAACCTAAACATTTTAGATTTCCAAACTTCAATACCAAGACGAGTTTTATATTTTTTTCTGTAAATGTTGGAAGGGACATCTTACACGTTGGTTAGTTTACAATGTATATTTCTAGATCATTTTGCCTTTTTAGATAGGCGCAATATGAGCAACCGCACAGAGCCCATAAAAAAAAAAAACTCCAAAAATTAATTTAACTTAAATAGAATAATTTCAAAAAAATATAAATTTTATGTTCGATCATTAATAACTTACAAACAATTAATACCACAATCCAAATTTATTTCAAAGTACGAATAATTAACAACTCACAAACAATTAATACCACAATCCAAATTTATTCCAAAGACTTTAAGATTTGAATCCAAGAGCTTTTCATACTTTGGTACTGTTTGGTAATTAGCGGATAACTGATAGCGGATTACATTAGCTGATAGATGATTACATTAGCTGATTTGACTAGCGAATTGTATTAGCTGATTGTATAAAAGTGTTTGGTAAAATTTACTGATAGCTGATAGTTGTTAGATTATTTAAACAAGCAAAATGACATATAAGGATATGATTATATTCAATACTTGTTTGAATAGTTTATTAGTTATCAATAGTTTGTATCTAATCAATATTAATTAGATCTATAAAATTATTTTTAATTTAACTTTTCTAAACATATTCAAATGATTTATATATTAATTTATTATTTATATAATTATTTTAATATAATTTAATTAATTAATAAATTTAAATACACATATAAATATGTGATAATAAAAAGAACAAAATAAATAGAATTAGCTTATAAATTTGGTGAAAAATATTTAATTTAGATTATTTTGAGATTTTTGGTAACTGGTAAGGGTAAAATAGTTTTTACAACTCTAATATCAAACCTCTAATCTCAAAAAGCTCCTATTATGAGTTTTTTCAAAATTAGCGGTTTCACCTCAATCCGCTATTTATCAAAAAACAATATTAGCAGATTTGACTAGTCAAACCTTTAATTATACCTCAAACCTCTAGTTTTTGCCCAAACCTCTCTTTACCAAACCAGGCCTTTATGTAGGTGTCATAGCTTAACTTGGTTTTGTGTAACATTGCAAACAATTCAATAAAAGCAAGAGATTATTTTGGAATAGTTCAACTTATTTGTACTTTATTTGCTAATTTTACAAAGAGATAAAATATATTAATAGGAAATGTGAAGTGTTTAACTCTTAAAACATTGTCGGTCACAATATGGAATCGTGTTGAAAGTGTTAAGGCAATAAGATTTTAAAATTTTGAGATTAAGAAAAATACTATTTCTAGTAGCTCATAAAGATAATGAGTTATTTATTGAGTTGAAATTACTTAGATAATTTTTACCCAAGGAAAAAATGAGACCAATGAATTTATTAAGATTTTTAAAACGTTTTACTTGCTTCCCAAATGTGATAAATGTTTATAGAATTTTATTAACTATTCATGTTATTATTGCTGCAGAACAAAGTTTTTCAAAATTGAAGTTGTTAAAGTCGGTCCGTGCTCAGCGCACACCAGGCTGCTGAGAAAGCACTCCACAACATTGTAGGCTTGTATACACCAGTCCGAGTTGGCCCATCACTTGGGGTTGAAGAGCCATGCACATAAGATATGGCAAGTAGCACATTCCATCTAGCATATTCCTTTTGATTCTTGTCATATCCGTTGTAATCCCTTAACTTTAGAAAGTTTTACTTGAATTCCTTAGATTAAAAGATTGTATAAATCATCTTTAATCTAGGTCATTGATGTACTTTATCCTTAACCATTGGATGTAGGGGCTCTAACTATAAATAGAGGCTTACCCCACCTTATTTTCCCACTTCAGTTTTGAGGAATACAACAGAGCATTCACTCAATACTCTTTGCCTACTTTTGTTTGTCATTTACTTTTTGTTGTTGTTTGTTTCCGCAAGGATCTTAACTTGTTAGCTTTGATTGGTTTCAAGCTTACTTAGGCGTTGCATTGTTGAGTTCTACGGGCGTAACAAGTGGTACTTATGAACAACTATTATAAATTAAGGGACCCATTTTAATAAATTGTGTTGTGCCCCTAAATTCTTTGAATCGTCCCTGCTTTTTAAGACTGCATGTTATTTAACGAAATTAGTCTAAGGGACAATCACAACGAGGGTGGCATTTGAGATTATCCTCCAACTTCAAAGCCTCGACAACATATCGGTGATTACTCATGGATTTGCTTTTAGTAACAAGCTATTTAACAATCTAATCTCGAAAAGGAACAAAAAAAGATGAACATGGCAGAAAACTTTGACCGATAGTATCAAAATATGTGGATTACAAAATCATATCTCAGGTGGAGTTGCTGTTGGATCCGACGTCTGCGTTATAGCCCTCATTGCTGCTGCTGGTGGCGTTGTACACCTCGATGTTGGTGGAGGTGCTCACGTCGCTGCTGAACTCAAATGAGGTCTCCCTGTTGGAGCTCAAGCTTGTTTCGTCGTTAATAACCTCGTTATCGCCTTCGTTGCTCCCTACAATGTCGCTGCTCCCTACAATGTAGCCACTATCGATCGAAGAAGGCCCTTGAAGGGGTCCTCTCTCCACATCCGGCGCATGATCTGTGTAACACCCCCAACTCGGGCCGGGAGTCGAGAGCGTTACCGGAAAGCGAAAGGCGGACAAACGTAACATATCAGACAAAAGCGGAAGCATTTCGGAAAACAAGATATCATTTTAATCAGTATTTCATATTAATGCGCACGCGGAAAATGGGCTAACAGAAACTTTTCTTAACTTCTTATGATCATACATAAACTTAGACATAATTTCTTTTAATCTTGTTACCAAATTTCAAGACAATTTAAAACTTTATTATTATTATTATCAAATTACTATTACAATTAGGTCAAACAAGTCGAATACTTAACTATTCAAATCCATGTCATTCGAAAACTTAATTAAATGGTCTAGGTGATTTTCGAATTAATCCAAATTACCAATAATTAATCAATTCAATTTTCATACAAGACATAATAGATTTCAATTCCATGGCATTCGATTTCCTTTACTTAGATCATTACAAAATATCATGATTTATATGCCCCTAAACTATGTCAAGCTATCGACTATGGACAACAAAAAGAATCGACACAACCACTAGCTCGACTTACATTTTTATACAACAAAATAATGAGGCTTCCTACTTAAATACAAAACATGATTCTAGCCTCCTAACCAAGCATCACGGAGCATATAATTTCAAACAGCATTTCAGACTTAAGTTACGACCGAACACAACAAAATGAATCCTTAAACAGACTTCAAAGCCACCATCTAGGAGTCTAAAGATAAGACTAAGATCGTACATAATTCAGAACTTGTGAACTTGATCCAAACGAGTGCTAGCTTTAAGGTCCGAGCGATCCTGCTAAGGTTGGGAAGAAGAAAACAACGGGGCGATAAGTACAAATAGTACTTAGCGAGGTAATGCTAAATCTAATTCATTATTGAGCTTTTAATGTGATCAAGCATTGAGTTTACTTAGCTAGGTTTATTAACAATCGAATTGCACCCAACTAAGCTCATGTAAAATTCATACACATAGCATCATACATGTCATATCAACATTCATAGCACATGCTCGATTACATAACATAACATAATGATTTATCACATGCTTGCATATAATTCATTCAATATCATAACTCCATTCAATTTCAGCATACTGAATCTCATGCTTAACAACTGAATTAACCAAAATTTTATGCTAATCCATACATAGCATTATTAACTTATCAAAACGAAATCATAATTTCATCATAAGCATATCATTCGAATGATCTCAAATCATCATCCAAAAATCAGAATTTTTCATTTCTTAATTCCATGTATTCGAATAGGGTCATTACCCAATTTCACATAATCGGACTTATAAGCGATTCATATGCTTCATATCATAAACGAAAGGACCAATGTCCACATAGCATAACATTTCATATCACATCATATTATGCTAAGTCACACCATCAATTTATCCACTTCATAAGCTATATTTAACTTAGCAAATTCCATTTAATTCATGTAAATCATATCACATTATAATTCATTTCATTACTTTTTATTTAATTTCATAACCCAAGATAGAATAGTCGTATCAGATATTCAAGCCACCAAAAGGGTAACATGTGACACATATAGTTGCTCGAAGCAACATCAAGAGTTGCACAAAGCAACAACAAGGGATGCCCATAGCATCATGTGTCTCGAACAACAATCAAGAACACATATCTTATAATCAAGAGTACACAAAGTACTATCAAAGATTGCACAAAGCAATATCAAACGGTGAGCTCAGACTCTAGGCATGTCGTTCTTATCTAAAACTTCTAATCGACCGAGGGCGTATTCTTGTTAATTAATTAATTTGTTATCTCATTTATCATATACATTTTATTTTCATAATTCAATTTGCATGCTCATTCGATCATATCATCATACATGGCAGCAACTTCATACATACATAATCACATGCATTTTAAGCATAGCATATATATATATATATATATAGGGCAGTCCACATACTCATTTTATCAAGTATCATCAAGAATTCAATTCATGCATATTCATCATACAATTAATTGCATGGGCAGTCTACATTTTCGCATATTCAAACAATTATCAAAATCCAAATCGATCATATAATTCATGGCAATTAACATCACAATAAGCAGCCCACATATTGCACACAATCAAATATTGATCACAAGTTTCAAATCATGCATCCAATTTCCTTTTTATCTCATTCCCTTTCTAAACACATTACCGAATATCAATTAGTCCAATTTCATGCATAGAAATCATAAATTACAAATAATAAGGTGGTTCGGACACTAGTCTCAACCCTAATACAAAATTACACTCACAACTCCTTAAGCTTGATCTCGAATTGAGATGCCCTTGTTTCTTCCCTTCAAGTGATCGATCCTAGCTTCCTCCAAAGTTTCTTCGCAATTTCGATCTTAATTTTCAACATAAAACAAATACACATTATATTAGGAAGCAATTCAATCATAATTACTTCTCAATTTCAAGCATGAATTCATATTTTCAAATCTGACTTTTCATTAAACTAGTTGGAGGACTAGTTAGCGTTTTGATCATATCTTTTTAATTACTAATCCAAAATTAACTTACTATATACCGTTGGAAAGGTATTAAACTCAATTTTACACTCATGTGAACCTCATATTTTTATCTTATTCGAATCAATACAGTTTATTGCTTAATTACACTCCTTTCGGTAAATCTGGGCAGCTTGTACTGTCCAACTTTAAAAATTCATATCTCCTAATTTACATACTGAAATTGAGTTCCGTTTTCTCTCCATGATTATATACATATCAAAGTTTATACAGTAAAAATTTCAACTCGAAATATTTTATATCCATTTTTTGGTGAATTTTCAAAGTTACTGTTTTTAAGTTACATACCACTGGACAGTTTTCTTAACTTACACTTTAACTTAAAATTCACCTAATCACATGCTTAAATACAAAGATTCATTCATGGCATGACTTATATTATTCTTCCATGACATTTTACAGTCCATATTAATTTTCAATTTCAACAATTAATTACTCCATTTTACCGATTTTCCAGATCAGTCCCTAACCTCCATAAATTTCGATTACATGTCCATTTTTAGTTCTAATCGAAATTTCATCTTTTTAATCCATTTTTCAGCAACCAATAGTCATTTATAACAAAATCTTTATTTCTTCACAACTTTCTCCTAGCGAGAATTTTCTGATTTTAATCTCCAAGTATAGAAAATTTCCAAATATTCAAGACTTTACATTTTCTTTCAAAACAGTCCTCTTATGACTCTATTCATATTTTCTTAGGAAATTTTTCAAAAATTTCATTAGTTCATCTTGTTATTTCCTTCAAGATTCATATAGGTTCATGTTCATACAAGTTTTAGGTTTGCATGCATGGTTTTAAACTCAACCGAATAATTACAAGGAGTAGGGAAACTTACTTTTTTTGATCTTCTTGACAACACTAACTATCTCTTCAAATTTCCTAGCTTAAATCTTCCACCATGCAAACAAAAAATTTCACCATTTTAGCTCTCAAATTTTTAGACTTTAGAGCTTCTCCCCCCCCCCCCCCCCCCATTTTTCTCTCTTCTTCACGGCAAAGGAGAAGAAAATGATGAAGGAAGACAAGCTTCCATAATCTAAGTGATTTGATGGCCTTAGTAATTACCTTAGTGTCCTTTTGCCTATCTCTTTTATCTTTATTTTACTAAGGGCATCCCTAAGGATATTTTGTTTTTAACATGCAAATTTCCCTTGTCCCATGCTTTCTTGAATTTTCTCAATTTAATTCGATTTCCTCAAGGAAATGTAACATTACTAAATTCCTTTTTATTCTTTTAATATCATACTTTAGGTCTTGTTATCACTAACTCAAATTTACTAATTTACCAATCGGCTAAATTCCTTAATTCAAAACTAATTTTCTTCTAATTCAAATTGGTGCACTAGTTGCCCAATTAAGAAATTTAAGGACCAAATTGCATAATTCACTAAATTGAAAACTCAATTGCTTCTAAGAATAAATAAATAATTTAATTTTACGGCTTTAAATTCTAGGACGAAAATGTGGGTGTTATAATCTGGATCATCGCTCCCCTCTGTTGCGCTCCCAACATTGCCCCCCACTGTTGCGCTCCACGCTTTGCTTTCGCTCCCAGCATCGTTTCCAGTTTTGGTTTCGTGAAACGAAGGTCCTTTTTTGGTTTTGGGTTTTCAGGAAAATAAAAAAAAAACCTTTCTTTTAGGGTTTCGGCGACGAAAACGGCGACCGGAACCCTTGCGGCGCCGGAGTTTTTAGAGAGAAAGGTGAAGGCTCTGTTTGTTTTTAGGGTTTGGAAATGAGGAAAGGGCCAAATTGCTTTCTAATATGAGTTTATATAGCATTTTTCTTTTTAAAAATTTGTCTAATTCTTTTTTAAAACCTCCCGTGTTTTCACAATACCGCCCCGGGCCCTTTCGCGTTTTAAAATCACAGCCACAGTCCCTCTGTGTTTTCGGTCGTTTTTAATTTAGTCCTAATTTCCGTCCTAATTGATTTCTGGATGGTAAAATCACTCTCTTAGTCCCCGTGGCTTTTCGTGTCTTTTAATTGAGTCCTTATTTTGTGCTTTAATCAGTTTTTATAAATGGGTTTATTACAATTCCGGTCCCTGCCAGTTAGTTTTTTTAGCATTTTACTTTTGTTATATTATACTCATGTTTTTATGCATTTTGTCATATTGCCTTTTTATTAAATGTAAATGCATGTGTTTGTTTAATGTGACATGTGTATGTTATTTATCAAATATATGATCGTATGCCTTTAAATTATCTTGTTTAAACATGTATTTATGATGCGTAGTATAGTACGGTGCATGCGTTTTTTATATGTGTTTTTATCTGTTTTTATTAAGTTCGAATATATGTGTCATGCATTTTAATTGTCATTCACGTGGCTCTTTAATTTTGCTCGATAATTAATTAACTTAAAAACCTACCCCAAGAGAGGTATTAATTAGCCCTGGTATCCGAGAGACGACAGTCCTAGCTTAATGGATGTCGATCGAATACTCGGATTAATTTTCACCGTCTCTAGGTAAGCGGAAGCATAAAAATGAAAATGACACGCATCATCCTTTATTTGCTTGCATCATGCATAAAGGTGACGTACGGGATCCGAACCCTAAACTAACACGGCAATCAGTCTTATATGATGTTGGTTTAGTCTATGGTCCGGTGTACCGTCATCCTTTCTATTTAAATACTTAATTAATTCCAAAGCCACTATTTGATAAAACCCGTGTTATTTAAGTCACATTTTCATTCAAGAACACTTTATTAAATGCACTTTGGTTTTTAAATAATTTCTATCGATTAAAAGGCAACAAGCAATTTGGTACCGATTTCCGGGCGTGATGGGGGTGTTAATCCTTCCCCACACGTAACCAACTCCCGAACCCGTTTTAAAACGAATCTCTGGTCTTGTGGTGTCCGACCTACCTTAGTGGCCAGTGGCGACTCCAAATTTTTACAGTTTTCCAAAATACGAATTTCTCCCCTTTTAAAATAAAAACCCTTTTCAAGAAGAAAAAAGTGATAAGGCCCCTACTTAGCGGTTTTCTCGAGAAAAAAAAATTATCACACCCACCAATGAGCACCAAGTCTAGACACATCCGGAAGACCTTAAAAGATTCTAAAAGACTCTAGAAAACTCTCGAAGGTTTTGAAACATTCTAAAAGGAATTGGAATGTGCTGGAAGCATCTAGAACATTCTAGAAGGTTCTAGAATGTTAAAGAAGACTCTAGAAAGGCTTTGGAAGGATCGAGACTACTCTAAAGGTCTTTGGAACTCTAGAATATTTTAGACACTTAAAGACATATGTAGATACTTCTAGAACTATCTAGAGTTCTCTACCACTTGTAAAAATCTACCAAACACTAGGATGATCTAGGAGTCAAAGCTTAATACAAGCCTTGTAAGTTCTTTAAGCTTAATACAAGCCTTGTAAGTTCTTTAAGCTTAATACAAGCTTCATTTTTTAAGTTCTTTCTTAGCTATCGCGTTGTGTGAGTCAAAGCTTGTTAGCATTGAGTTTAGGAGTGCTAAACGGCGCACGGATAGCTCGAGAGATTAAATCTGTGACACATCGTTGACCTAAAGTTGAGAATAAAGGGAATGAATTAACTATCCATCATTCCCTTGATATTTGAATAAATATAAGAAACGTTTTAATATATTATTCACGATAATTACAAGTTAAAAACAAAAACAAAATATAATAAATTAACAAGAAAAAATACCTTGTAATATTGGCCGCTCGTAGCCCCCTCCACTCACGCCGCTTCACCATTGCATTCATCATCCTTTGCTTCCTTTTTCGGCTAAAGGAAATACAATGAAATAACAAGAAATGAAAACAAAAACAAAACATAAGAAATTAACGAAAGAAATTAAAATACAATGGAATCTTGGCCGCTCGTAGACCTCTCGTACCGCGTTGCTTCACCAGTGCATTCATCATTATCTGCTTCTTTTACCGGCTAAAAGAAAAGCACTGAAATAATAAGAAATGAAAAAAATAAAGTACAAAAAATTAACAAAAGAAATTAAAATACTTTGTAATCTTGGTTAATCCTAGTGTCGGTGTCATCTTCTAGCGCCTCTTCGAGAAGCTTTTCCACCATCTTTTGCACCACATTTTCAAGCATCTCAAAATTTACTTTGCTATCAACCACTTTACTAGGGCATTCTTGATCAGAATCTTGCTTTTCCTGTAAAACCAAACATAAAGAAGGAATAAGAAATAAAACAAAAAGTAAAAACAAGAAAGAAATTAAAACCACCTGATCAACATCTTTTTTAAGCGCGTCGGTGCACTGATCATCTGCCTCTGATTCCAGCTACATAACAATAATGGAAGAATAAGAAGAAAACAAAAGCAAAAAATGAAATACAATACAACAATGATTAAAATAAAGAAAAAAGAAACTCACAATAATTTTTCCTAACTCGCTCGACTCTTTCTTCATCTCTTTTTCTTTTCTGACTAAATCGAGAATGATTTTGGATTTTGGTGCGATTAGAATAAAGCTTACCATAGTCTATTTATACAGGAGGGACTAAGGAGGATATGCTATGATAACCAATTAACCGCTGATAACAAACTAGTTGGGAACTCTACTGGAAACTTCCTAGCTACACTTAGAAGATACGAATGACATTCTCCTAGTCCTATAGAACCTTTTCCATATCGGCCAGTTTTAATTTAAAAATCTGGTTAGTTTTCTGTTATGTCCTTATTAATGCCGACAATCATTTCTTGCACCTATTATGAGATCCTCAAGTAGTTGCTGAATAGGTTTCTTAAAATGAGTCCCTAAAAAAATGCTAATATTGCATAGGTAATATTCTGAGTGACATCACCTTAGTTGCTTTATTGATTTAGTTGCAAAGTTATGGTTCTTTGTTCTAATAGATTGTAAGTTGTTAGAATCCCTAAAACTAAGGACATAATTCTTGGCTTAGTCCTTGCAATTACATTGTATAGTAGGATATAATAATAGTCTCTAGTTCTTAGGAAGTTATTGATTTCTAGGAAATTATTTTGTTATTTGTACTTATATCATCTTATAAAGGTTGTAACCTAATTAGAAAAAGGAAAAAGATCTTCTTTCTAAGTTTATTCCTGACATCAGAGCTTTAGGATTTTTGATCATGTCATCTCTAATCTCTCGTCCCAAACATCCCTTCTCTTAGTCTCCCTTTCCTCCTATTTTATTCCTTCCTATGGGTGACACTGTCGAAACTTTGTTTGAGATTGAAACCTCGCAAATGATTCCAAACAGCAATCAATGAACTTCTCAAGGGGATCTTAATTCCTTCCTTATAATCACCAACCATCGGCTAGATGGAAAAAATTTCCTACAGTTGTCCCAATCGGTCATTATGGTGATCCGTAGTCGTGGAAAACTAGGATATATCAATAGAGATATTCCACGACCAGCCACAACATATCCAACTTATGGAACGTGGGGACTCAACAACTCGATCGTAATGGCTTGACTAATTAATTCAATGGAAAGCCATATTAGTCGCACCTGCCTCTTCTTCAAAACTGCAAAAGATACGTGGGATGCTATCAAAGAGAACTACTCAGATCTTGGAAATGCCTCCCAAGTATTTGAGATCAAACTCAAGTTGAAGGATATCCGACAATGAACACTTGAAGTAACTCAATATTACAATAATATGAAAATTTTGTGGCAGGAACTGGACATGTACTATGAGGCGGACTGGGGAGAAGGCGAGGAACATACCAAGTTTATGACTCATCTCAACAAAGAACGTCTCTATGAGTTTCTGGCAGGACTGAATCGAGAGCTTGATGAGGTTCGTGGTAGAATTCTGGGCAGAACCTCCCTGCCAACCATTGGTGAAGCATTTAAAGAAGTCAGAAGAGAAAAGAAGCGTCGGCTTGTCATGATGGGAGATTTAAAGGAACATAAACCTGTGACAACTGATGGTTACCGTCCCACTAAAAACTCGTCTCTTATCTTTAGAGGCCCTCAACCACAAAGGCCCCGTGCTGGGAATGATTCAGGCTCGACCAGGCCATGGTGCAGCCACTGCAACCGTGTAGGACATACAAAGGAAAAATGCTTCAAACTACATGATTATCCTAGAAAAAATCAAAGGAAAATAAGGATGCACTAGTGTCCTCTAACACCTCCACTGCTGTAGTTGAAGTCATTGATGTTCGCCTAACCAAAAATCAACTTGAAGCTCTTCATAAGATACTAGGCACTACCACTGCTCATGGATCCTTAGCCACTCAAGGTATTACTCTCAATAGTAATTTTGAACCTAACAACCAATCCTCTTGGATACTCGATTCGGGTGCCTCTGATCACATGACAGGTAACTCCACCTTGTTTCACACCTACACACCATGTCATAATCAGTCCCGAATCTGTATTGATGATGGTTCTTACTCACATGTAGCTGGTATTGGGAAAATCAATTAACAAATAATTTTTCTCTTGATGAAGTGTTACATGTTCCAAACTTGTCCTGCAATTTAATTTCAATTAGTAAACTAACTAAGGATGAAAGTGGTCTTGCTAAATTTTCAGCAAATGATTGTGTGGTACAGGAACAGAAATCGAGGAGGATGATTGGCACTGCTTAAGTTGATGATGGTCTCTATGTTTGGAATAAAGACAATGGACAAGAAGGGTTGGCTCTATCTACTTCCAAGGAAAACACAATCATGTTATGACACCGTAGACTATGACATCCGAACTTCTTGTACTTAAAAAAACACCTTCCACTGTTATTTAGAAATAAAAATATTGATTCCTTGAAAGTGTGAAATCTGTCAATTATCCAAACACACCCGAGTACCATACCCAGTAAAATCCTATAACCAGTCTCAACCATTCTCTTTAATTCATAGTGACTTATGGGGAGCCAGCCGAGTGAAAAACATTACAGAGCTAGATGGTTCATAATTTTCATTGATGACCACACTATGGTCTATTGGGTCTACCTTCTCAAAGAAAAATCAGAAACACCTAAAGTTTTCCAAAACTTCCGCTCAATGATTCGAACCCAATTTAACTCAACCATTCATACTCTTCGAACTGACAATGGGAGAGAATACTTTAATTCTGTCATAAGTCCTTACCTAGCTGAACGGGGCATCATACGCCAAAGTTCTTGTCTTGACACCCCTCAACAAAAAGGGATCTCCGAAAGAAAAAATCGTCACCTCCTTGCTATAACTCGAGCACTAATGTTCACCATAGGAGTTCTAAAATACCTATTGGGAGAAGCTATCCTCACAGCCTGTTATCTCATAAACCGACTACCATCAAAGGTCCTAAATTTCCAAACACCTATAAATATCCTTCAAAAGGTTTTTCCATTATTTCATGTTCCCAACCTTCCAGTCAAAATCTTCGGTTGCAAAGCTTTTGTCCACAATCACCAACCAAATCAATCCAAACTTGTTCCTCGAGCCCACATTTGTGCTTTCATTGGCTATTCCCCAACAAAAAAAGGGTATAAGTGTTATTCGCCTACCTTCCGCTGAATATTTATCTATCGGGATGTCACTTTTTTAACATGAATCTTAATTTACTGCAACTCATCTTCAGGGGAGGTTCTCAATGAAGATGAGAATCTTAACATACTTCTTATGATACCAATCGATCTTATGCCTCCAGATCCTACCACCATTATCAAGCCCACAAATCAGGATGTTATTGTTCCAAATTTAGACATTGGTTATCCTGTGCAGCAAGAAATAAGCTCGATAAATAAGCAGCAACCACCTAATCTAGAAAAACAGCAAGAACAGGCTCCAGAATCAGAACTGCAGGTTTATTCTCGAAGAAAACATCCACCTGAAACTGAGACAACAGTGCCAAATTCATCCTCAGCAGAGGACTGTTCCGAATCAGAAGTCTCACCTTTATCACCATCCCTCTACCTTCCAATTGTTGTTCGAAAGGGCACAAGAAGCTGCACTCAACGCCCTATTTCCCGGTTTGTGTCCTATAGAAATTTATCGAAGTCTTATAGAGCTTTTGTGTCTAATGTTGATTCTATAGAAACACCAAAAAATATAGAAGATGCTCTTGAATCAGCTGAGTGGAGGAAAGCTGTGATGGAAGAAATGAGGGATCTCAAGGAAAATGAAACTTGGGAAGTCGTGCATCTACCTAGTGGGAAGAAGACAGTAGGATGCAAATGGATCTTCACCACAAAGTTTAATCTTGATGGCAATATTAACAGACACAAGGCTCAGCTCGTTGCTAAGGGTTTCACCCAAACCTATAGCCTAGACTACAATGAGGCGTTTGCACCGGTAGCCAAGATAAACACCATTCGAGTTCTTCTATCTCTAGTTCTCAACATGGATTGGCCTTTGACTCAATTGGATGTAAAAATTGCATTCCTCAATGGAGAGTTAAAGGAGGAAGTGTACATGGATTTCCCACCCGGGTTTGAAAAAAGCAAGGGCCAAGTATGCAAGTTGAAGACGTCCTTGTATGGTCTGAAGCAGTCTCCAAAGGCGTGGTTCAGCCGATTTGCCAAGGCTATGATCAGTAGGAGCTATATCCAGGGGCAAGCAGATCATACCATGTTTTACAAGCATTCGAAAGGTGGGAAATGCTGTATTCTCATTGTTTACGTGGATGATATAATATTAATTAGGGATGATTCAAGCAAAATTGAAAGTCTAAAAGAATTTCTTAGTGCTGAATTTGAACTTAAGGACTTGGGAAACCTTAAGTACTTCCTTGGAATGGATGTAGCAAGGTCTAAAATAGGTATTTTCACCTCCCAAAGGAAGTATATTCTTGATCTATTATCTGAAGTTGGTATGTTGAGGTGTAAACCAGCCGAAACTCCCATGAAATCTAATCTTAAATTGGGAACTGATAAAGATGAAGAAGAAGTTGATAGGGGAGATATCAACGCCTGGTAGGAAGACTTATCTACCTATCTCACACCCGTCCAGACATAACTTTTGGTGTGAGTGTTATCAGCCAATACATGCATGCCCCAAGAGAGAAGCACTTGGAAGCTGCTTACAGAATTTTAAGGAATCTAAAGGGGACCCTTGGTAAAGGCCTACACTTCAAGAAAACTGCCAACCGAAGTGTGGAAATTTACACTGATGCAGACTGGGTTGGGCCTGTTAATGACAGACGTTTTACAAGTGGTTATTGCAGCTATGTGTGGAGCAATCTTGTGACGTGGAGAAGCAAAAAGCAGCTTGTTGTAGCACGCAGCAGCGCAAAAGCAGAGTATCGAGCACTATCCCATGGCATATGCGAAGGAATTTGGTTGCAACGACTAATGGGAGAACTAAAAGTACTATACAGTAAACCTATAAAGATGTATTGTGACAACCAAGCTGCTGTCAGCATAGCTCATAATCTTCTTCACCACGATCGCACCAAACATGTGAAAATAGATCGCCACTTCATCAACGAAAGAATTGACTCAGGAGAAGTGTGCATTACCTACCTACCTATCAGGCAACAAGTTGCAGACATGCTAACTAAAAGCTTGAGCAAGAACATGTTCGAGGAACTCATTGGCAAGCTGGGTTTGATAAATATCTACACTCAGCTTGAGGGGGAGTGTTAGAATCCCTAAAATTAAGGACATAATTTTTGACTTAGTCCTTGTAATTACCTTGTATAGTAGGATATAATATTAGTCTCTAATTCTTAGGAAGTTATTGATTTCTAGGAAATTATTTCCTTATTTGTACTTAGATCATCTTATAAAGGTTGTAACTTAATTAGAAAAAGAGAACAATCTTCTTTTTTAAGTTTGTTCATAAGTTGATTCAAGTAATTAAGCTTACGTCCAAGAAACAAACATAGTATTCAATTTCCAAAATCATAAAGCTTACCTTAGTCTCTATTTATACATGAGGGACTAGGGAGGAGCCTGCTATGATAACTAATTAACCGATGATAACAAACTGAGTTGAAGCTTATAATTTTCTTATTTATTTTTATTTTACTGATATTTTCATTCTGTTTTTCATATTTTTTTGAGTTTGTGTTTATGAGATTATATATATATATATATATATATATATATATATATATGTTTTTGAAGTTTGTATTAGTTGTTCTTTTCCTTTGTGATTTTTGTGTTTAATCTGTTTTAGGGATTTTATTTTTGAATTGTATTGTTAGTGATCTGATCGGATCAGAGCCAGATCTCAATTTTAAATCCCAAGTCTGATTTGGGGAGGATAAAATAAAATTTAATCTCGGGTCAGTTAGGGTCGTATTGAATATGTTATATGTCGGGTTGGGATTATATCAAGCAAAAACCTGCTACCATCGCGAGCTTGAACAGAGATGGAATGTCTTAGCCTTTCGAGTGTATAATATTTTTATATTCTATCAATTTAATCCCAATTCAATTTTCTAATAAAATAATGACGTCATTTTTAATTTTTTAAAGAAAACATAAAATGAGTTTTGAGGACGTTCAAATATGAAACCTGAGAGGGCGAGTGTCTCAATAATTAGCCAGGCTAAGTATTTCTTTCACAGTTAATGAATATTATAGTTAGATTAAACTGTAGTTGATACAAAAATTAAAGAAAACTTGAAGTAGGTTTCAAAGGTCCAAACCTAGAACATACGTGGGCATCAACATTCAACCACTAAATCAAACTAAATATATTTATTTCATAATTAACAAATATTATATTTAAACTAAATTGTATTTTATACAATATTTTTATATATTTAAACTAAGGCCGATATTTTTCTTTTTCACTTTTTATTTTTATAATTTCTTATATATAATCATTGAAATGATTTTTTAACCTAATTAATAATTTTAAAATTTTAACCAACAAAGTGTTAGGGGTAGTCTCGTACTCCGAACATAAATTGTAAGACGGACATGCATATTACTTAACTTTTTTGATTTTATATTTGTATAAAAACATTTTAATTTTAAGTCGAACTCAAATAACTCAAAATTTAAAATGTGAGGTAAGGCTATATGATTCAACTCCTCTCCGGGAGGTAAATGATCAAGGAGCAACTCGGTTATATATGAGGTTTAAGGATTAAACAGAAAGCTAATCAACTTTCGCGAAGAGAACATATATTTGTTAACAATGCTTCATTCCAAGAGAATCACATGCATTTAAAACTATTAGAATTTTGAAAGAGATGGATGCTTACATTCACAGCATGTGCACTGAGAAGAAATCCTGTGTATTTTCCCTTGAAATCATCCGATGCAAGTTACACCACCTTCTTTATTAGATGTCGATCGGGATGTTTATACTTTCCTGGATATATTATGACATTGGCAACACAAGTCAAGGAATATATGTAATGTTCAACGTTTTGAGAGATAAGAATAAGCTGCAATATGAAATTGAATCATACAACATGATGTTGGATATTGTTTATGATAGCAATGTATCGCCATATCGATATGAAAATCAGGGGTAAACTTTCCTGTTCTATCAATGCATTGTCAACTTGATCGGCAATACTTCCGAAAGTTAATCCATAACTTCTCGTAAGTTACTCCACTACTGATCGTAAGTTGCTCTCTGTAGTATCGACAACTAGCATGAGAGAGTGATTAAGAGGGCAAGACTTGTGAACACTGGAATTTGTAAGAATCAAGAAGTATGAATGCAATTACTGGTTCCTCCAATTGTTGGAGAAATGTTAGTTTCTTCAGAAATTTCAAATAAAGGGTAAGCCTTCTGAAAGGTTAGTTTCTTCAGATGCTTTTAAAAAGTCTCCTTAAAATACAAAGCTTGGACCATACATTTTGTGTACAAATTATAAGACATCAAAGTAGCAGTTGAACTTACGGGGATCGTTAGAATGAGCATCTGCAAAAACCAAGACACCTGTGGATTCCGTAAATGGAGAGGAGAATTAGAGGAAAAGAAATGAGAGAGAAGGCAGCAGACAATGAAATCCGTCAAAGTAAAAGGAAAAACAGAACACTCCATGATCCATAATATTATGAGAAGACACACTAGTGGAGAACTTCCTAGCTACACTTGGAAGATACAAATGACATTCTCCTATGGAACCTTTTCCAAATTAAGGGTAAGCCTTCTGAAAGGTTAGTTTCTTTTATATTAATTAGTTTAAATAATAGAATTAATTATTTTTAAATGTGGATTTTTTTCTTTTATATTAATTTTAGCTAAATTATCTATTATCTAAAAACCCTATCCGCTTGCTTGATTTGTTTTTTCTTTAGCTGGTTTCTTTTTTCTTTACTTAATTAACGGCGACACCAATCTTGATGCTGGTTGTCGAACGTTGGTGATTCATTTTTTTATTTGATTCTATTTATTTTATTTTTTTATTTGATTCTATTTATTTTATTTTTTTCGTATATTTTGTTACGTTTTTCTATCTTCACGTGACACATTTTCTTTATCTTTATTGTACGTCTTTGTCATATGACAACGCTTTATAATTACTTTTGTGGGTGTTTGTTCGTACGATGACTCTCACGATGTTTATTTTTAAATCGTGTTGTCAGTAGTAGTTGTCATGAATTGAGATTAATAGTAAATAACCCAGTGGAACATTTGTGTTCTAACTTAGTTAATGCTGAATATGGTTTTTTTTTTGCTTAAAGGTATCATGAACTTTTGAACTTTTGGAAAAAATTAATTAAACCTTTAAGCTTTTTTTGCACCAATTTTTTTTCTCAGTAAAAGTTTATTTGTTTATTAAAATTAAACTTTAGATGAAAGCCACGTTAAAAACTTACCTAAACTTATGTGGAGGAAAATAGTACTACTCATCTAGGTAATGTTCATACCTTTGCAATTACTCTCATCTATCAAAATACACCCCGGTAAAGCATATTACAATCAAATACAAAACAAAAAAAGGCAACCTGCAATGATAGATATTACAAGTTGAAATAAAGAAAGATTTCTTTATTATTACTTTGATGATCTAAACCATGTATACAATGTGTTTATATAGAAAGAATACAAAGCTCTGCTGAAACAGTTTTAACCATCTAACCAACTAACTTCCATCTAACCAACTAACAGCTAATACAACTGGATATCTTAACATCCCCCCTTAAGATGGAGACCGGTGAATATTGAGAAGTCTCATCCCTTCAATGAAGTGTCGAAATGCAGGTGAGTGCAAAGCTTTAGTGAAAATATCCGCAAGTTGATCAGCTGATCGAACATGAAACAAACGTAGAAAACCAGAAGAAAGCTTCTCTCGAACGAAATGACAATCCACCTCAATATGTTTGGTGCGCTCATGGAACACCTGATTCTGTGCAAGGTGTATAGCAGCTTGGTTGTCACAGTAAAGAAAAACAGTCGCAACAGATATCTGGAATGAAGAAAGCAAAGCAGCAATCCAAACCAACTCGCAAACTGCAGAAGCCATGGCCCGATACTCAGCTTCACAGGAAGAACGACTCGCCGTATGCTGTTTCTTTGACTTCCAAGAAATGATATTGCCTCCAAGATAGGTGCAGAAACCAGTGGTGGAGCGGCGAGTGTCCGGACATGAGCTATAATCCGAGTCGACAAAAGCACTGAGCTGCATGGTACACGATGCTGAAAAGAAGAGACCCATGCCAGGAGTAGCCTTGATGTAGGATAAAAGATGGTACACCACATTTAGGTGAGGTAATCTTGGAGAGGAAACAAATTGACTCAGAAGGTGGACAGTATATGTAATGTCGGGCCTCGTATGCGTAGGGTAAAGGAGACGACCCACCAAACGGCAATATATTTGTGGATCAGGCAGAAGTTCACCTTCATGGGCACTTAGCTTGTGTGGGGAGACAATGGGTAACTTAGCAGGCTTCTTACCCAAGGAACACGTGTCTTCGAGAATCTGAAGAGCATAGTGACGCTGAGACAATGAAATGCCAGATGCATTTCGAGCCACCTCGAAACCCAAAAAATAACGCAAGGGACCCAAGTCTTTAAGCTTGAAATGCTATTGAAGAAATTCACGAACAAGAGCAAGAGCAGATAGATCCTTCCCAACAATAATGATATCGTCGACGTAGACCAACAAAGCAACTAAGTCATCCCCAGACCCTTTAACAAACAGGGAATGCTCAAAAGGAGATTGAACAAATCCGAGCTTAAGCACTACTGAAGAAAAAGTATGAAACCACTGACGAGAAGCTTGCTTAAGACCGTATATAGATTTATTCAATTTACAAACAAGATTAGAACCAGCAGAATCAACCTTGTACCCGAGAGGAATCTTCATGTAAAACTCCTCATCAAGTAAACCGTTCAAAAATGCATTATTCACGTCCAATTGAAGAAGATGTCAGCCTTGCGAAGCAGCCAAAGCAAGCAGTACTTTAAAAGATGTCATCTTTGCCACCGGTGAAAAAGTATCAATGTAGTCGATACCTTGACCTGTGTAAAACCCTTAGCAACCAAGCGTGCTTTGTACATGTCAACAGTGCCATCAGCATGATATTTAACCAGATAAACCCACTTACAGTCAATAGGTTTCTTGCCATCGGGGAAGGGAATAATAGTCCAAGTACAAAGGGAATCCATCGCATGTAATTCTTCAGCCATAACCTTTTGCCATTCAGGGAATCGAACAGCCTGATGGTATAAGGAAGGCTCATACGTGGAAGAAACGTTAGCAACAAATGTGGCATATGATGAAGACAAATGTGCAGAAGAAATGTAATCCTGAATAGGATAAGAACATGTAGTAGAAACAACAGTATTACAGTGATAATTCTGAAGATAAGAAGTTTTAGTTGTAGTTCGAGAAGACCTTCTGACCACTGGAAGTTGGTCAATTACTGCAGGCACATGTGGAACAACCTGTTCAATTACAACAGGCACAGATGGAGCAGACTCATGTGAAACAAATGCAGGTTGAACAAGCTCATGCGAAACCAGCTCATGAGGATCATGCTCAGGCTGAGATTGAGTAGGCTCATGTTCATTCTGTGGAATGGACTCAGTAGAAGATTCAGGCCCATGATCCATATCAGTTGTATGAGTGGCATGCTGATCAGCATGCACATGCAGCCGAGATGTACCCTGATTAAAAGAAACATTGTCATTACATACAACAGGCAAAGATATATCAGGGAAAGGATCATCAGTAGGATTTGAAGAAGCAATAGAATGATAAGGAAAAATATTCTCATGGAAAACCACATTACGAGACACCATGATGGTTTTGGTCTGAAGAACAAGAATCTTATAACCCTTCATGCCAGCTACGTAACCCAGAAATACCCCAGGTAATGCTCGTTCTGAAAACTTGTCTCGATGAGCTTGAAGAGTAGAAACAAAACAAAGACACCCAAAAACCTTGAGATGTTTATAATCAGGAGCACGATGATGCAACAACTCAAAAGGTGACTTATTATCCAATATAGGTGAAGGAAGCCGATTCAAAAGGTAAGTAGCTATCAATACACAATCACCCCAAAAACCAATAGGCACCTTGGATTGAAAGTAAAGAGCCCGAGCAATGGTGAGAAGATGTTGATGCTTACGTTCGACAACAACATTTTGTTGAGGAGTCTCAACACAAGAGAATTGATGTACAATGCCCAAAGAAGAAAACAGGTCAGTGAACTTCAACTCTGGTGCATTATCGGATCTAAAAATCTTCAAATCATGCCCAAACTGCCTCTTAACCATTGCTATAAAATTAGGTATTATCGAACTAACATCAGATTTAAGTTTAAGTAAGAACGTCCAAGTAGATCGTGAGTAATCATCAACCAAGGTTAAGAAAAACCTATTATGATCATATGTACCAGATTTGTATGGCCCCCAAATATCAGCATGCAGTAACTTAAAAGGAGCAACGGCTCGAGAAGTAGAGTTGGAATAGGGTAACCGACGTTGCTTAGCAAGGGGACAAACTTGACAAAAAACATCTTTATTAGAATTACAAGATGGTAGTATATCATGCAAAGTACGTAAAACTTGAGGACTATGGTGGCTAAGCCTTTCATGCCAAGAAGCTAATACAACTGAAGATGAAACACTTTGTTCACGAGTATCTGATGTAGATTTAGCAGCCTTCATATTGTGCACACCTGGTATGCGAAGTAGGTAAAGCCCTTTATAAAACTCACCCTTCCCAATCACTTGTTGTAGGTCCTGAATAAGGCAACAATCATTGCAAAATAGAACAGAAAGATCAGAGTGCTTTACCAACTCACTAACTGCCAAGAGATTAAATTGAAATTCTGGAACAAACAACACATCCTTTAGAACCAAAGTAGAAGAAAGGTGTATATCTCCAGAAAATCCAACTTCAACCTTAGTGTTATTAGGCAAAAGAATGGATGTATGTTGAATCAGATGCAAGAAATCAAAGAAACTTCGAATATGGCAAACATGCCTCGAAGCCCCAGAATCAATCACCCAACAAGTATGAGCATCACAAGATCCTAAAGAATTAATATAAGAAACAATCTTGCCTTGCATTGTGAAATTAACAGAAGAAGAAAGAACATCCAAATTTGAAGTAGCTTGCAACTGTTTAGTAAGCATGGCTATGAGCTGTTGACATTGCTTTGTAGTCAAAGAATCATTTGGAGTAGGCCCATCAGAAGTAGCAACAGCATTGGAGTGAACCAAAGAATTCTGCTTCGAACGAGAATTGTATCCAGAAGGATAACCATGAATCTTGTAACATTTGTCTTTGGTGTGGCCTAACATGCTGCAATGACTACACTGTGGACGAGATTTCTTTGCAACAGGAGCTTTGATTGCAAAAGTAGGCTCAGGAACAGAACTGTGAATAACAATGGAACGCTGGTTTTCTTCTTGAAGGATCCAAGAAAAGACTTTAGACATGGATGGAAAAGGATCCATCAAAAGAATTTGTGCACGAATAGAAGCATAGGACTCATTAAGCCCCATCAAGAACTGCATGGTCAGTTCTTTTTGATGTTCATCCAACATTTTCTGAACACCTCCACAATCACACTTGGAACAAGAGCAAAGAGGCTTAACAGAAGATAATTCATTCCACAAGATCTTTAACTGAGTATAGTAAGTGCTAACAGAAACCGAACCTTGAGACAACTCACCCAATTTCTTCTTCAGATGAAACACGCGAGGACCATTAGTTTGGTGAAATCGATCTTCAAGATCCTTCCAAATGGCCGCAGCTGTGGAGTGATATAGGAGACTAGCTGCAATATCCTTCGAAACTGAGTTCAAGATCCACGAGTTAACAATATTGTTAGCCCGTGTCTAAGCATTAAACTGAGTTGAAGAAGATGTTGGTGCAGGAATGGAACCATTGAAGAAACCAGTCTTGTTTTTCGCAGAAAGAGCCATCAACGTAGACCGTTTCCAGCTATTGTAGTTGTCATTCGTGAGAGGCTGAGTGACCAAGACCATACCAGGATTATCAGACTGATGAAGGTAGCAGGGATTGCTACCATTGTTGAATTGATCAGAAAGATAATCAGAATCAGCCATGAAGAAGATTGAAAAAAAAATTCAGGGAAAAGAAAGAAAGAACAGAATCAGAGAATCAGAGAAGCATAAAACATGAATAGTAATTCACAACTGATACCATATTACAAGTTGAAATAAAGAAAGATTTCTTTATTATTACTTTGATGATCTAAACCATGTATACAATGTGTTTATATAGAAAGAATACAAAGCTCTGCTGAAACAGTTTTAACCATCTAACCAACTAACTTCCATCTAACCAACTAACATCTAATACAATAACAGCTAATACAACTGGATATCTTAACAATAGACAAAAAACCACCACGTTTTGAAAGAGATTATCTTGCTCCCTTCTCCCTTTGCTAGATGGCCTGCCAACGAATTCAGAAACCTTGGAATATAGGAAAGATTCATCCTGACAATATCTAGTGACTTAACGTCAATTTCATCAAAAATAGTCCCACCAACGCCACGATTTCAGTTACGGAAACTCAAACCAGATCAACACCACCTACGAGTCTGATTCTACTTCGGGAGCAAATTTATCTTTCAAGCCTGCATCCATAAACACTTATAGTGCAGTGTTTATTGCTATAAGTTCAGAGAGATCAGATTCCAGGTCCTGGACAGGCCCAGAAATATATAGCTATCACCAAAGGGAAGCACAGCTCAGATTTGTCAGCAATGGAGGTTAAAGAAAAAACTAAAAGGAAGCAGAAAAGAGTAGAGGCATCCTCAAAGGAAGATTCGTCAAACAATTCTTCGTTTGAATACAATCGGAGCGGGTTGCCAGAGACGGACAAAAAAAGCACAGCTCAGGTGGAGGATGAAGCTCTAAATATTGTGTTTTTGGGAAAGGAAGATATTAATGTTGGTGGCTTATCTACAGAAGATACGAATAGACATTTGGGGGAGAGTGAGATGAACGACAGTAAGCATGTTGCAAAAGAAGCAAACAATGATGAGCAGCTATCTGGGGAAGACAAAACCGTTAATGAACATAAAGAAGGTATATTCGACAAAAAAAAAGATGGCTGAGGTGGCATCAAATGGGGCGAAAGAATTTTTGTGTCATGATGATAATATAATAAGTAAGGTGAGTTACGGGACTGGGATTAACGAGACCGAAAAAGCTTGTGATCAGGACTTAGACGATGTGAGGAATATGAGCCTGATGTTGGCAGGAGAGACTGTCCAAAATGAAGGAGTCACCGAGCCCAACGGTGGGAAATCATCATGGGAAAGGGTAGTGGATAAATTAAACGGTGAGAGGAGATACGACGACATTTTTGGAAATTAGTTTGGATCTGTAAAAGTGGTAACCCTCGAGGAAAGAGTGGAGGCTAGGGATCTCTTCCCTGAATTGGCAAAGAGAAAAATAAAAGAGAGTCGCTACCGTTTGTTAAGCAGTTTCTAGAATAGAGCCCTAAATGAGCAAAAGAGAAGGAAGAAAGAACGAGCTTTGAGGAGGGAAAGAAAGAATTCAAAAAGAAAGGAAACATCTGAATTATAGGGAGCCCTATATAGATGTAGTTCTGGAGAACTGCATACTGGAGTTCGGTTGGAAGGTAGTTAGGCTACCTACCTTTTGTCCTAATTAGGCCTTGCAAAAACCAACGGGGCCAGGCATTGAGTAAAAGCGAAGGCATCATCCGGTGGATGCTGGAGTGCATCATTCAAGATATTGGAGCATTGCAATGGAACCAATTTACGGGATTTGCAATAATAGCAGAAGACAAGATTTGGAGTCCAAATGATAACCCCATCATCTGATACAGGGTCGAAAGCCAAAGGCTTGAATTTCTTATTCGATGCTGCTGGGAACATGGTTCTCAATTTGACCAACCGACGATGCATGACAAATACCTTCAGCTTCACACTATGCGTCAGAGTCCATCTACGAGCATCCACATTAAGCACCCAAATGTTTACTCTTCCTACAGTTTCGTCGTTCTGTACATACTGAATGCGGTCACCACATGAACCGATACATCCTATTCTACTTCCATTCATAGTCCCTGTACAATATACACCCGGAAGCTGAACATGATCACAAACGACATCAACATTGCCGTCTCCAATAGTGTACCATATTAGCCCTAGGTACTTCATATGAAATAATTTAAATATCTTTCCGTGCAAGTAAACGAATCTTCGATCTAAAATGTAAATACCATCGGGATCAGCTGGCTGTCGGATAATCAGTTTGCGGATGTATTTTATTTTGCGTTCAACCCATGTGGCATTATGTGAAGAGAAAACGTCCAAAATCCTTTTGTCTCTGGGGAAGCTAACGATTTTAATAAAATCCATTTCTTTGTCTGGTTTCCAATGCTTAATATCTACCGCAAGGACAACAAATCTTCCATGGTTGGGAGGACAAGGGATGAAGAGAAACTGCTTGGTATTCTGATTCCACAAAACATACTTGTTTTCAGAGGGATGTTGGAAGAGCATTAAACCATCTTGGGAGTCAAGCAAATGTTTTGCAGCAGGACTAATGTCACCCGAGAATCCATCAGTTGGATCATGAATGTTAAACACAGGAGGCCAGGCATCGATGTCTGTCCCGGCCTGAGGCACTGCCGCTCGACCGATGAGTAGATGCGTATATGGCATCCCAAGAAGGGAAGCGAGGGAGTTATTCGGGGTACACAATACTGACGAATCAAGAGATACCAGGCTTTACAAACACAACAGCATCGCATCAGACTCTTAGGCGGCAAACAACAAAGCACTTCGATCAGCAAATCTTGACAAAACAGCCCGATGTTTCTGAATGAACAAACTAATTCGTGCCTAGTAAGAATCTGCGACATATTTGAATTCAAGCTAAAGTTTCAAAACATGTTCATAAACTATTATTATATGCCGTTTCTGAAGCAGTCATAGAAAAACTAGAGGACTATCTAAAACAGTTAAAACGTGAATCAAAATGAAGCAAACGTTATTTACATAAAAAAGGAGTAAAATACCTTGCAAATGGGAACAAAATCCATGTTCAGTCTCCAATCAAAACTAAAATATTAGCATCCATCTAATAAGAAACGGAATGACTAAAACCCTTAAACAAACCAGTGTACCAAGAAACAGAATCAAAATAATCGGATAAGAGGAACTTTCGAGTTTTCCGATGAAAAGTTGCTGAATTCAAGAGAAAATTGCGGAAATTAGTTTAAATAATACAATTAATTATTTTCAAATGTGGATTTTTTTCCTTTTATATTAATTTTAGCTAAATTATCTATTATCTAAAAACCCTAGCCGCTTGCTTGATTTGTTTTTTCTTTAGCTGGTTTTTCTTTTCTTTACTTAATTAACGGTGACACCAATTTTGATGCTGGTTGTCAACGTTGGTGATTTATTTTTTTAATTTTTCTATATTTAATTCTATTTATTTTGTATATTTTGTTACGTTTTTCTATGTTCACGTAACACATTTTCTTTATCTTTATTGTACGTCTTTGGCATATGACAACGCTTTATAATTACTTTTTGGGTGACCCTCACAATGTTTATTTTTAATTCTTGTTGTTAGTAGTAGTTGTCATGAATTGAGATTAATAGTAAATAACCCAGTGGAACATTTGTGTTCTAACTTAGTTAATGCTGAATATCATTTTTTTTTTTGCTTAAAGGTATCATAAACTTTTAAATTTTTAGAAAAAATCAATTGAACTCCTAAGCTTTTTTTGCACCAATTTTTTTTGCTCAGCAAAAGTTTATTTGTTTATTAAAATTAGACTTTAGATGAGAGCCTCGTTAAAACCCTACCTAAACCTATATGGAAGAAAAGAGTACTACTCATCTGGCTAATGTTTATACCTTTGCAATTAGCCAATTACTCTCATCTATCAAAATACACCCCGGTAAAGCATATTACAATCAAATACAAAACAAAAAAAAGCAACCTGCAATGATAGACAAAAAACCACCACGTTTTGAAAGAGATTATCTTGCTCCCTTCTTCTTTTGCTAGATGGCCTGCCAACGAATTCAGAAACCTTGGAATGTAGGAAAGATTCATCCCGACAATATCTAGTGACTTAACGTCAATTGCTCCCTTCTATATTCTACTCTGGGATAAGTGACATCGTATTTATGAGACGACGTTCCGATATCGCTGTTGATTCCGACGAGCTAGCTTCCTCTTCTAACGCCAACTTTTGATCCTGCTTCTTTTCTGTGCAACCAAGATTATATTTCGATACCGTTGAAGGTGTGGACAATTCCGTTACCGAAATTTCAAAGATCTCGCTTCCAATCTCAACTTCGACTATTTCTTCAATTCTCAATTGCTGTTTGGTGGTTATAAGAAACGTTAATTTCTCAATGTTGCACCAAATTAAGCACCAAAATTAATAAATCAAATCAATTAAGTATTTTGATCAATTTTGATCATCAATTTTTCACGCCTTTTTTCTTGAGGTATTAGTGTCACGTGATAAACTACAGTTCTGTTATGTGACATTTATAGATTTTTTAGAAAACTGTTTTTTTTATAGAATTTTTAGAATCTTTAAAGAATTATTTAAATTAAATATTTTCTTGTAAATGACAAATGACAAAACTGTAACACAACACTTTGCATCAATTGATCAAAAAAATTTATTACATTTAATAGTCAATTATGGTTAAAGGGATGAATTGATGAAAATTTAGAGTATAAAGAATTAATTGTGTGTAAAAGATTTAGAGACTGAATTAATTTTTTTTCAAAAGTTCAAGGGCTCATGATACCCTTGAATTTTTTTTTAATAATGAATATGATTATTGAATCTTCAGGTGAAGTAGCTACTGAAACAACTGAGGTTGAGCTAGAAGGTGCCAAAGATGGGTACGATGGATATGAAAATCATAGAGGTTGAGGATACGATGGACATGAAGGTTATGGAGGGCACGTTGGGCATGGAGAACATGGTGGCTACGGTGGTGGATATGGGGGAGGACGTGGTGGTGGACACGGAGGTTATGGAGGAGGATGTGCGAATGGTTATTGTCGTTCGGGTTATTACGGAAGAGGTTGCCGAAGATGCCGCTTTTATGCGGGTGAGGTCGTCGATGTTGAAACTCACGCTGATCCTCACAACTAAATGCAGTCTTTTCCAGTTTGCATGTATGTAAACTAATAAAATGGCGCGTACGCGCACACATATGTAGCAAATCCTATTGGGGTAGCAATAGGATGTAGAATAATCGAAAATTGTGAGAATTAAAGCCGGTGAGATGAAGAATAATTAAAATTTCTACCTACAAAAATAAAGGCAAGAAAATTTTATCACCGAAACTCAAATAGGATAATGACGAGAAATATTATATCCGAACCGCGAGAATAACCAAATCGTACCTATATAAATTATTGTAGAAATCTCCAAAATAATATCCACGGAAATCCTAACATTTTACAATTAAACATAGGGGTGCTTATCGAGCGAGTCGATCGCGAGTTGAGTATTGCTCGGCTCGTACTCGTTAAAAAACTCATTGCTCGACTGACTCGTTGCTCGTTAAGCTCGCCAAAATTTTTATCTTGATTGTAAAATATATTAATACTGTTAGAATTTAATATAAACACAAATTCACAAATTCAATAAAAAAATATTAAAACAATGTGTAAAGCAAATCCAAAGATTAAACTCCAAAGTAAAATTCCACAAATACATCAAACTAAAATATTATAACCATTCTTCAAAAGAAAGTTTAAAAAATGTATAATCAATCTTAAAAATAAGACAATCAACATCTCTTCACTCCCTTTTTTGTTGCTTGCAATCATCAAATTATGAAATTGGAAGAATAATTTCTTTTACTTGATCAACATTGCTATTCTGCCAATAAAAAAAATTATAATATCTTATAATAAGCAATTAAAATAAATAATTACTTTGTCGTAAATAATATATAGCTAAATGAATTAATATGCTTAACCTTAAATAGTGTTACCTTGTTCTTTCTCTTCACTCCATGGAGAGATCGACACCAATCTCTACAATAAATCAACATTTGCACGGTATCCGGAGATAGTGAAGCTCTATAAGAATCAATCACATGGCTCTCTGCACTAAATGTAGCCTCAGAAGCTACAATTGTTATTACAACTGCTAAAACATCAACGATCAACCTTGACAAAATGCGAAACTTCAAAGCTTGATCTTTCCACCATCTTATAGGTTCAAATTGGTCACCTTTATCTATTACACATCCATCCTCAAGATACATATCAACTTCATTTTTTCAACATTAGCCACAACTTCAGTGCTGGCCACTTTGTTTATTATGTCAAATAAAGATGGAGTGTTTTTTCTGTACTAACATGTGAAGTATTCTCAATTTCATTTTTACCACTTTGTTCCATTGCTGGGAGATGATACAAGCTAATATACTCGTCGTAAAACTCATACAAAGTTTCATGAACTTTACGAATGTTATCTCAAACAACTTTTGCTGGAAATATATCCGGAAAAGTCACTTCAATACCTTTCATTTTTAAACGAGGATCCAACACACATCATATGGCCATAAATAAATTACATTCACCCCAATACTTATCAAATCTTACTTTCATATTTTTCACCATGCCGCTAACAAATTCATCAGGAGAATTCAGTTTATTATCCAACAACATTTTAATTTTGTAAACTTCACCGAAGAACAAATTAACAATTGGATATTTTGATCCCGAAATAATATTGGAAGCATTAGAAAAAACGACTAGAATATCAAGCAATTTCTTAATTCTTTCCCGATCACTAGCACTAGGACAATAAACATAATCTTTATCCTCCAAAGTAAGTCTAGAAAATACCTCTTTAAATTTGATTGCACACGCTAACATGTCATAAGTTGAGTCCCACCTAGTCTTGCATTCAAGAACCAACATTCTATGCTTTACGTTGAATTGTCCAACAAGTTCAGCAAATTTTTTCAATCGATACTCACTACCATTGATGTAATCAATAGTATTATGGATATTCTTGATAATTGTTATCACTTTCTTCAATCCATGTTGAACCATAATATTCAAAATGTGAGCACAACAACAAACATGGAACAACTTTCCACCACAAATCAATCTCTTGGTCAATGAGAACGTATCTTTCAAAATTTCTATGCAAATATCATTTGTGGTCGTGTTGTCCACTGAAATCGTGAAAGCTTAATAAAAATTACAAATACAAATATTATAAGTTAATAAAATTTCATATAATATTAAAAAATATGTAAACATAACTTAAAAGATGAAACAACTCACTTTATTCTCAATATCTCACTCCTTCAGACATTTGAATATACAATTGGAATTGTCTTTGCCTTTTCGAGAAGGAGATATATGAACAAAGCTCAATATTCGCTTTTGAAGTTTTCAATCAAAGTCAACAAAGTGAGAGGTAAAAATCATATACTCAATCTTTTGAGGACTTGAACGCCACAAATCAGTAGTCAAAGAAATTTTATCTATAGTCTTTAACAACTTCTTTAACTTTTTCTTCTCGGTCTCATAAGTTTTGAAAGCATCACTTTTTATAGTATGTCGAAACACACTTTTCTATTGCGGGATTCTTCTCTTCAACATTAAGTTAAAACCTTCTTCTTCAACAACTGAAAAGCTTTTTCATGCATAACAATCCAATGAGCAATGCCTTCTCTAAACTTCAAAGCATTAAACTTACCATCATGCAAAGCGCTAACAAAAGAAGAACTAGGTGATCCGGCACTTGAATCAGATGGAAGAAAGTTAATTAAAGTTTGTTGCCTCAACTTTATTCATTTTTGTGGACATTTGTCCAAGTGACGCTTATAATGAGTAGTACTACCAAACTTAAGTACCTTTAGTAGTTCCTTGCAATGTAAACATCTTACCTTTCATTGGTTGTCAATAATCTCAGGCTTTCCTAGGTCTTTCCAAACTCCAGATTGTCTTGCTCTCTTAAAAGGGCCACTTGGAAGTGCATCAGAATTATCTTCTTGAGTGGTTCCTCGAGTGTTATTTGAAGGAGGTGTTTTTTTTATCTAATTCTTCTACGTCATCTCTAATAGTCTCAATCTCCTCATCAATATTCACCTCAGTTGTGAGATTCCGAGAAGAATAACCGGGGGCACTAGAAGCATCTATTCATATTTGAAATTTGGATTTAACAACTATACTTTTTCTAAAATAATAGCATGTTTAATTCGAATGCAAAAATTAAACAAACATGAAAAAATATATAAATTCAAGAAAAAAAATCGTGAAGGCTAGTGAGATAAGTAAACAAACCGAACCTGTAATGATCACTGAGTTAGAGATGCAGTTGAGATTCAAGATTCGAGTGCGAGGCTCTTTTTAATTTCTCAATAGTCTTTGATGAACAACAAAAGAGATAATGCTTTTTAGTTTCTCAAAGTCTATAAGTTTTAACTTTCAATTATACATTTTTATATAGGTTGAAGATTTTTTGCTTTTCACTTTTACATATAAATTAATAATAAAAAAACTTTAATTAAAAAGAGAAAAAAAAAGAGAGTAAAAGACGAAAGAATAATGAGAATTGATTTTTTTTTTACTTTTATGCCTAAGTTAATAATAAAAGAAAATTATCAATTCATATGCCAAGAAATGAAAATTTTGAAGCAATGTAATAATAAAGGTAAAATAGAAGACTTCGATTATAAAAAGAAAGAAAAGAATAGGAAGGTTAATTAAATTAAAAATAAGGTTAATTCTTTACAACTCAATAAGCATCGGTAATTAAATTAGCCTTAATTAAATTAAATGTTTTGAGTTAACGGTAATTAAATTAAAGATGAGATATTATAAGTTTTCAACTAGCATTCAAATACTTTTAAAGTTTTCAACTAGCATCCTATACTCTTGATATATCTAGTGAAGTGGTCGAGTGTGTTGGGGGGCGCCTCCTCAACACATAGTGGAGCGAGAGGAATGACGTGTTATTGGTTTGCTCTCTTTTGTGGATAAAGACTCTGTAGCTGCAGGAAACACACCCTGGGATTACGAGGGAGAATCGATTACCTTGTCACATGGAGTGTGATGATGGCTTATGTACAACGTGGGTTCTTTTTTCGGTGTTACGAAGTCCTCAATTTGGGCAGTGGTGTACTTCTTACTCCCGATAGTCTGTTAAGCAAGAGCGAGCTAATACAGCCACGACTTAGGTCCAAACTGATGTATGTACTGGGGAGTTGAAAGCAAAGCCTTGTCACTAGGGATATATCGAGTGGTATCCGGTGATAATATACCTGTAGTGGGTTGCGGAAATAAGGCGCCACAGAAGGATTTGGTATAGGGTTTGTTTTGCGACAATGATGTCATTGAGTTTGAACAAAGTCGTTGGAGAGAGTTGGCTTGGTGTTAAGTATGGCTCATATATTGTAAAAGGACATAGCGGAGCGAGAGCATATGTCCATCAAAGGAGTACAAATCCTTGGAAGATAAAGAATAGTACTCCTCAAATGATTAGAACAATTGTAATCCTAGTTAAAGTAGGATTGAGTAGTAGTTATCCTAGTTAGGATAGGACTTGGATATAGGGGCTATATAAAGAGGCTTACCCCACCTCATTACTTACTTCATCAATTGTTCTTTTTAGCCTTTAAGCCTTATTTTTGTCGGGCATTATCGATTGAATAAAAGAAAACAATCGCTCTTTGCTCCCCGAGGACGTAAGCACACTGCTGGACCTCGTTAAATCTCTTGTGTTCTTGCTTGTTTAATTTTCTTTTTCGTTTGTCGTGTGCACAACACTTGGTTATCTGTATGACGTGTGGGAGCTCTTTGAGACAAAGAGATAGTTCCAAAAAAATGTCTTATTTGGTCATTGGTGTATGAGGGTCGAGCTTCCTTTAAAGAGCCTTCCCGAATATAAGGTAGGGCGCGAACTCCTAAACAATCTTTGAGATGTCAGGTTTAACCGATAAGGGGCATTGTTGTTGACGCGAAAACAAATTAATGGGCTGAAGAACTACCCTCAGTAGTCGGTTTCGGGAATGTTCACATCATATGGCTTCCAAGAAGAGGATTGGCTAGCAAAACTATTAGACCCTCCAAGACAGGGTGACCTCATTAGGTTGGCGAAGAGAGCGTCAGAGTTGTCAATGTGACTCCAGAAGAAATATGATGATCAAGTAGTGTGCCAAAAGTACATCCCAGAATTGGGTAGTATGAAGGATACGTTGTAATGAGAGATGGACTTGAGAGCCTAAGAAAACTTCTAAGGTACATTTGATTTTATTTTTAGGGTAAACTACTTCATTGACCACCATACTTTTGATAAAGTTGCGATTTGACCACATTATTTTTTTTCGAAGCAATTAAACCACCAAACTATTTAAATGGTATCAATATGACCACCAGCCGTTAAAACCTAACGGAGGGAGTGACGTGGCAGTTAGTAAAAATTCGTATAATTACACATTTAGTCCTCGTTACTTAAACATTCTATCAATTTAGTCCTAATTTTAATTTAATAAAATAAATAAATCTAATCCAATGAAATAAATCTAATAAGGACTACATCATAACCGACTACCGTGACCACTGCACGTTCTTCAGTCGCGGTGGAACCCTGCCGGAAGTTTTCGCTGAGATGATTAAAAGCAAGGACGGTAAAGTAGGCTCGCTGCATTTTTACAAGAAGTCAAACACCAAAGCAAAAAGCCAAAGCAACCAGACATCGAAAAAAGCCAAAGCAAAGACAAGCCAAACACCTAGAATTAGTACACGGAAAACACAACACAATCAAGATCAGAAACACATCGAAAATTGCCCTCAAACATCAAAAAAACACTCTTGACTTCTACTTACTCTTATAAACATGCACAGGCACAAAGCGAAAGAACGAGAATATTTCAGAAGATAAGAGAGTTTTTGTTTTATGTAAATGCATCATAAGAAATCTGGCAAACAACAAGAGATCGGTAAAGCAAGCCTCGTCTCTTCCGATTTCAACAACCCACACCTGTTTCGCTCTCAATTCAAGCATCAAAGCTACCTCGAATCAACCCCACAAATTAGCCCTGATTTTCACATTCAAAACAAGCCTAATCTCATCATCCCAGTTCCATTCTCACCCACATCACCAAACCCTTCACCACCGCCACCAGCAGTAACGACAACAATAACAACCCATCGTATAAAGAACCCAACTTTCACCATCATAAATCCTACTTCTCCAATAACCCTTCTCTCAACTCCCCATAAGCGGCCTATAATGATAACCCACAATTCTTTTTCTCGGTCCCCTTCTCTTTCTTCTTTCAAGAACCACCGTAACCACTGCGAAAGGGTTGAAAGATAGGCTCTTTTCCAGTATTTCTCTTGTTCGGCTTGTTTCGCTATTCCTTTTGACGCTCAGCAACTTGGTAGGAAACTTGTTCATCATTTGAACCGTGGCCGCTTGCTTTGTTTCCACTTACGTTTCCTTTTTTTGCTTTCTCTCCCTTCACTTTACTTTTTCGTTTCTGATCCTCAGCCCTTTTTGTGTTGAATTATATTGCTTTGCTTGCTTTCTCGCTTACCCTTTTGGTTTCTCTCAATCTTGCACTCCCTCGCTTGCCTTTGATTCGATTGCTTCTTTCTTGTTCGTTACCTGCTAAGTTTTGTGAACTAGGGTGTTGAGTGGATCGCAAGATCGATATTGACCAAGAGTGGGGTGAATTGAAAATTTGAAAGTTTTGATGTGGAAATTGCAAATAAAAATAATAGACAAGGGATTTAGAGTGGTTCAAGTCCCAAATGAACTCTACATCCACTACCTTAGCTTCACTAAGGATTTGCAACAATTCCACTAATTGTTCTTCCCCTTTTCTAGGACAAGGAGACAACCCTTTACAATTTCGGTTGAATTCTCTACCCAAAATTCAACCCAATCCTCACACAAGTGAACAAAGAAATTTGATGGCTAATAAGGTATCTCTCAATACAAATGATAGCCCCAATTACAAGCACTCAACCCAATTGAACAAAATATGAATGAAGATTACAATTGGGATTTTTAGACAAATAGGAATTTTGGCACAATTGCTTGGATTTGATGAATAAGTGTTTTCTTGAAGATCAATAGTTGTTGCTGATGCTTTTAGATGTGTCTTTTATACCTCCTCATTGATTTCTAGCCGTTTGGGTGGTTGGGGACATAAATGGAGTCGTTGGAACCCTCTCTTACCACCATAAATGCACTTCTGCAGCTACCGGTATCGGTACGCGAGAAGGTGTATCGGTACCTATCTCAGAAAAGAAAGAGTCGTTGTGTGCATTTAATAAGGGGTATCGATACGCACGTAAGCGTATTGGTACGGGGTATCGAAACGGTAAGGGTCGTATCGATACCTTTTTCTAAACTTAGCTCACTGTCCAAAACCGTATCGATACGGGTCAACGACCTTTTAAAGTTTGGTTACCAATCAACTGACACCAACGGTCATATTTTTAAACCGACTTAATATTTAAAAATTTATAAAGCCCGTATCGATACGAGGGTTAGCCGTATCGGTACGCTATTCAAACTCTTTGAATTTTAACACAGGGGTGTATCGATACTAGGGTTTGGGGTATCGATACTGGTTCTGACAGTAACCAAGTTTTGCAAAAAGGTATCGATACGGTGGATGGTGTATCGATACTCCTGGACGATTTTCATTGGTTTTGCCTTGGAACACTTAGAAAATATTTTGAGTTTGAGTTTTATAAATTAGTTTTAAGGTGTTGGTGTTTTAAAACTTATTAAGGGACTTATAAAAACAATTTTAAGTTTTACAAATTGATCCTTAAAGATCTAATTATATCAAAATCAAACATAGGTTTTACAATCTCCCCCTTTTTGATATAACAAAACTAAAACTTAAATTTTTTGACATTTTTGAAAAACCTTTACAAATTTAACTCCCCCTTAATATAAGCTTGGTAACCTTTGAATTAAAATCAAAATATTTGAAGTGTGAGCTAGTTACTTCTCCCCCTTTTTGTTAGATCAAAAATTCTTTGAGACAATTAAGTGCATAAAGAAATCAATGGTATAATAAGCAAAAGCAACATAGATTTTATTCATTATAGCAACATACTTAAAATCCAAACAAATGCAAAAGAGAAATCAAAGCATATGTTTTAATCCTAAAACAATCTTAATCCTAAGAACATAAAACATAGGTGCATAAAATAGAAAGTACTAAAAGATATGCATGACAAACATGAAGAAGCGTCTAAGCACCGTCTTCTTCGTCTTCATCATCATCTCCCAAAGGCTCATTAGTACGCATACTATTACGCCATTCATCATGAAAAGCGGCAATAGAGATATTCAAAGAATTATGCTCGCTTTCAAGAGATGTGAGGCGATTCTCCATACCCGTCATCCTAGTATCAAAGGTAGTTTCCATTGAAGTAAGACGAGTGTTCATGTCCGTACGCAACCCGGTAAATTGCTCATTAAGATAGGTCATGAGAGCATCCATGTTGGGTTGTTGGACTTGAGGAGCTTGAGGAGCTTGAGTTTCTTCGAAAGCGGCGGTGGCTTCCGGTGGTAACTTGGCAAGACGTACCCATTTACCATTAACATAAGAAAACTTTGCCCGAGCAAGAGATCGCTCATCAATGGGATCGGTGAGATGAGTTGGGTAGTCATAAGAGCAATCAATATTCTTTTTAACAATTTTGCACGAGGTAGACGATCTCCGCGAACATGAGTCGAGCAAGATTTGGTCGCTGTCTCTCACGGAAACACCGAATCCAAAAATCATCCACTTGACGGATGGTGGAATACTTTCCTCCGGAGGGACGGAACCACCAAGACACCATCAAGTGTAAGATCCGGTCTTGAGCATTTAGAGCGATGACGGATCCAAGAAGAACATGCCCCAAAGCATGCTCATTGTCAAGGCCTTCATCCTCTAAATTGAAAACCTCACAAATGGATTGGACATCAAGAATAATTTTCTTCCCCATGAGGTAAGAGCTAATAGCAACAACTTCCCCATCACGACTAATACATTTGGCATTGGCATAGAAAATCAAAACCAAAAGGCGATAGAAAACCCCGGGAATAGAGATAAACTCCATGAAGTTCCAACGATGAAATAAAGGAAGATATTCAAACTTAAAACGCTCCGAATTGAGAAAAGGAACGGAGATTACCCTTTCAGCACGGATCTTGTAATTCTCATATTGACAAAAGTGAGTGAGACCCGAATTGCCATGAAAACATTGATCATAGATGATGGAATAGATTGGATGAGCAATTTCTCCAATGGTGGAAGATTCACCGGCTTGGGTAACCCTTGAACGCTTCCTCGAAGGTTCTTTTGGTGCCATGATCTAAAAGAGAGATTAAGCAAAGAGGATTTTTCAATTTGAGTAAGAATCAAGGTAAAAAAAATTTAAGAAAAAATTTAAAAGAAATTTTGAAGAAAAATAAAGTTTTGATAAAAGGATGAAACAAAAAAAATAATCAAAACAGCAGAAAAAAATTGAAAAAGAAACAAAGAAAGAGATTACCTTGATAGAAACTTGGAAGATTGAAGAAAACTAGCACAAGGATGAGAAGGAGAGCACAAAGCCTTGCTTGATTCAAAAAAAAAAACTCTTTTAGATTTGAGTTGAGATGTGAAAAATATGAAGGAGGAAGGGCTTTTTTATAGGCAAAAACGGCTAGGGTTAATTAGGTTTTGAAGAGTTTGAAATTAGGTAAAAGTTGAACTCATTAAAAGCTAATTTAATGCCATCAGCGCAGTCGAGTATCGATACGCCCGTTGGGGTATCGATACAGGGATGAAAAAGACATTTCCGCAAAAATGCCCGTTAGAAAGTTGTATCGAAACGGAGGGGTCCGTATCGAAACGACTTGTATCGATACGATGTTAATCGTATCGATACCCGTGATGCGAAGAGAATTCTGGGAAACGGAATGAAGAATAGGTATCGATACGCGTAGATCAATATCGATATTGTATGCCCAGAAATGCATATTTGGTTCAAAGAACAACCAAAGGCTCGAACTTAACATCTCCTATGAGTATGCAAATGATGTATGGGCAGTTCTAAGCATATTCTGACAGAATCATACTCCCCCTAACTATAGGCATGGATGAAATTGGGAGTCTAAGCATACAAACATGACATTTCACAAGATCAAGCATATTTAAGCACAAAAGGGGTCCTAAAAGGTCAAGATAGGCTAGCTAGACCTAACTCTCTCCTAAGGGACAAAAAACGCTCTTTGTCTAAGGGTTTTGTAAATATGTCCGCTAATTGATTCAAGGTGTCTACATACTCTATAACCACATCTTCCTTAAGGACATGATCTCTAATGAAATGATGTCTTATTTCTATATGTTTGGTTCTAGAGTGTTGGATGGGATTTTTTGTTAAACATATTGCACTAGTGTTGTCACATTTTAGGGGAATGGTTTCAACTTTAATTCCATAATCTAAGAGTTGTTGCTTCATCCAAAGGACTTGAGCACAACAACTCCCTAAGGATATGTACTCGGCTTCGGTAGTAGATAAGGCTACACTATTTTGTTTCTTAGAGAACCAGGATATGAGCATACTACCTAAGAATTGACAAGTTCCCGAAGTACTTTTTCTATCGATTTTACAACCCCCATAATCCGCATCCGAGTAAGCATGAAGGTTGAAGGTAGAGTCTCTAGGATACGAAAGACCTAAACAAGGAGTATCTCTAAGGTATCTAAAGATTCTCTTAACAGCTATAAGGTGAGACTCTCTAGGACTAGCTTGAAACCTAGCACACAAGCAAACACTAAACAAGATATCCGATCTACTTGCGGTAAGGTAAAGCAAAGATCCAATCATAGAACGATAAAGCTTAAAGTCAACACACTTACCTCTTTCATCTTTGTCAAGCTTTGTAGATGAGCTCATAGGAGTGGCTTGAGGCTTTGCATTCTCCAAGCCAAACTTCTTGAGCATATCATTTATGTATTTTGCTTGGTTGATGAAGGTGCCATCCTTCTTTTGCTTGATTTGGAGTCCCAAAAAGAATGAGAGCTCCCCCATCATGCTCATCTCAAATTCACATTGCATTAACTTAGCAAACTCTTGACAATGACATTCATTAGTAGAACCAAAAATAATATCATCAACATAAATTTGAACTACCAAGATGTCATTTTTATACATTTTTATAAAGAGTGTAGTGTCCACCTTACCTTTTTCAAATCCTTTTTCAATCAAAAAATTTGAAAGCCTTTCATACCAAGCCATAGGAGCTTGTTTTAAACCATAAAGAGCTTTGGTAAGTTTGAAAACATGATTTGGAAATTTTGAATCTTCAAAACCCGGTGGTTGTTCCACATACACTTCTTCATTTATAAAACCATTTAAAAATGCGTTTTTAACATTCATTTGAAAAAGCTTGAAATTATGATAACATGCATATGCAAGCAACATCCTAATGGCTTCCATTCTAGCTACGGGTGCATAGGTTTCATCAAAATCTATTCCCTCTTCTTGAGTGTAACCTTGTGCTACAAGTCTAGCTTTATTTCTCACAATGTTACCACTCTCATCTAGTTTGTTCCTAAAGACCCATTTAGTTCCTATTGTAGATTGATTACTAGGCCTATCAACTAATGTCCAAACATTACTTCTCTCAAATTGATTTAACTCTTCTTGCATAGCCATAATCCAAAAGTCATCTTTCAATGATTCTTTTATATTTTTAGGCTCTATGCATGAGATAAATGCAACATGGTTCATTAATCTAAGAGAAGAACGAGTGGTTACCCCCTTGGATGGATCACCCAAGATTTCACCATCTTTGACATAGTTCAACTCCCTTGGGTAGCTCACTTCCTTTTCCTCAATAGCCAAGTCCTTCAAGGCTTCAAGAGGTGGATCTTGTGAGTCCTCTTCCTTTGTTGGAATCTCATCCTCTTTTGAAGTTTGACCTCCATCAAAGGCATTTATGATCCCTACATCATCATCATCACAAGAATCCTTCCTAGGAAGGAGGTTATCATCGTATACAACATGAATAGATTCTTCTACTACTAAAGTTCTTTTGTTAAATACTCGATAGGCTTTAGAGGTTAAAGAGTAACCTATAAAAATGGCTTCATCACTTTTTGCATCAAATTTACCTAAGTTATCTTTTCTATTATTTAAAACAAAACACTTGCACCCAAAAGGGTGGAAATAACTAATGTTAGGCTTTTTAGATTTTAAAATCTCATAAGGTGTTTTCTTTAAAATTGGCCTAATCATTACTCGATTTACAATATAACAAGCGGTGTTTGTGGCTTCCGCCCAAAAATATTTAGGTAAATTGTTTTCACAAAGCATAGTTCTAGCCATTTCTTGTAAAGTTATATTTTTCCTCTCAACTACCCCATTTTGTTGAGGAGTTCGAGGAGCCGAAAAATTATGGTTAATACCATTTTCATTTAAAAAATCTTCAAACCCTAAATTTTGAAACTCGGTTCCATGATCACTTCTAATATGTGAAAATCTAAGTTCAAGATCATTTTGGGTTAATTTTGAAAATGTGATGAATTTTTCCAAAGCCTCATCTTTAGTACTTAAAAAGAGAACCCATGTAAATCTAGAAAAATCATCAACTAGCACAAAAGCGTAAGACTTACCACCCAAGCTCATAGTCCTAATTGGCCCAAATAAATCCATGTGAATTAGTTGTAAACATCTACTAGTAGAAACATCATTAATGGATTTAAAGGAAGACCTATGTTGTTTACCCTTTAAGCATGCATCACAAATTTTATCATTTGAAAATTTTATCTTGGGTAAACCTCTAACTAGATTTAGAGAGACTAGTTTTTACAAAACACTTATGCTAGCATGTCCTAGCTTCCTATGCCACAACCATGCATCATTTTCATTTTGAGCAACTAAGCATGCATGAGATGTATGAATGTCATCTAGATGCACCATGTATATATTCCCTATGCGATGACCTATGAGCATAATTTTATTAGATTTAATGTCTACAATTTTGCATCCATTTTTATCAAACAAAACATTAAATCCTTTATCACACAATTGACTTATGCTCAATAAATTGTGTTTAAGACCATCGACATATAAAACATTTTCAATGAGAATAGTAGAGTGATTACCTATGGAGCCAATACCTTTAATGTGGCCTTTGGAGTTGTCACCAAATGTTACTACTCCTCCACCTTTTGGCTTTAGATCCATGAATCTACTCTTGTCTCCGGTCATGTGCCTCGAGCATCCACTATCAAGGTACCATGAGTTTTGACTTTGTGCTTTGGCCTTGTAGCAATGCTCCCCCTACAAACAAAGATATTAAACTTTGGTTTTTGGTACCCAAATCATTTTGGGTCCATGAGTGTTAGCTCCCAAAACCTTGGTTCCCTTAGGAATCCAAGATGACATAGCAATAATATTATTAGATTTAACAAGTTCCTTAGGAACCCATACACTTCTAATTCTTTTAGCTCTACTATGTCTAGGGTAGCTACTTTGTTTGTAGTGATTAGTCTTTTTCTTAGGTTGGTGTGTTCTAGAGGATTCTCCTACTTCATGCTTGACACAACCAACATTTTTTAAAGACTTTTTGAGCTCATTTAGCTCACCCAACACCTTTTGGTGTTCACAATTACATTGAGATAAAAGATTATTAAGATCAACATTTTCATCTTGAAAAAAATTAAGTTCATCTTTTAATCCTAATATCTTTTTCTCAAATTTAGAATTAGCTTGAGTAAGTGAGTCATTTTTCTCATTTAGTTCTAGAATAATCTTTTTATTCCTAATAACAGACTCCTTATATTTCTCAACTAATTCATCATATACCTCTTGTAACTCATCATATGCATCATTTAATTCTTCATAATCTAAAATAGATGAGTTAGAGGTTACCATGGAGGAATCTTCCTCAAGTGCCATGAGGCAAAGATTAGCCACTTCTTGTTCGTCATCCTCCGATGACTCCTCATCACTCCAAGTAGCAAGTTTGGATTTGAGCTTCTTCTTCTTCTCAAAACCCTTCTTCTTGAGTTGAGGGCACTCCGAACGTATGTGGCCGGGTTGTTTGCACTCAAAACAAATGATAGGATCCCTTCCTTCCTCTTTGTTCTTGCTTTTGAAGTCCATCTTCCTTTGGATTTTTCTTCCCCGGTTGGACCTCATAAAGCGTGAGAATCGTTTGGCTATCATAGCCAATTCTTCAAGTTCATCCTCATCACTAGATGAGCTCTCATCATGTTGTGAAGCTTTAGCCTTGAGAGCTATTCCCATCTTCTTCTTCTTCTCAACTTCAAGCTTCTCTACTCTTTTCTCTTCTTTCTTTTTCTCATCTTCCCTTCCTTGCTTCATGATCTCATGAGTTAGGAGAGAACCCACAAGCTTATCAAGCTTCAAAGTCTTCAAATTCTTTGCTTCGATGATAGCGGTTCTCTTCCCATCCCAAGACTCGGGAAGTGAATAGAGTAGCTTCCGAACAAGCTTGTCTTCCGGTATGATCTCTCCAAATCCCTTTAGACCATTGACAATCGTGGAGAATCGATCAAACATCTTTGACACTGTCTCATCGGGCTCCATCTTGAAATTTTCATAACTAAGATTGAGAATTCCAATCTTAGTTTCTTTAACATCATTGGTGCCTTCATAAGTAGTCTCAAGAGTGTCCCACACTTCCTTGGCACTTTCAATTGATGAGACCTTTGAATAGATGTCCGAACCGAAAGCACAAAATAGCATGTGGAGAGCTTTATCATTGACTTGAATCTTTTTCCTCTCCTCTTCACTCATCTCCACTTTCTTCTTTAACACCATCTTGCATTCACCATCTTGCTTCAATGGAATATATGGCTCATCCTCAATGACATCCCACACAAGATAGTCATTTGACTTGATGAATAGACGCATTCTATTCTTCCAAAAAGAATAGTTATCATCGTTGAATAAGGGAGGCTTTGTAGTGGATTGTGACTCGTACATGCCGGAACCGGAGGTTGAAGTCATCTCTTGATATTTTGATGATCACACTCTTCCAAGGAACTCCTCTTGTGGTTGTTAATCCTCAAAGAGGTAGGCTCTGATACTAATTGTTGAGTGGATCGCAAGACTGATATTGACCAAGAGGGGGGTGAATTGGAAATTTGAAAGTTTTGAGGTGGAAATTGCAAATAAAAATAATAGACAAGGGATTTAGAGTGGTTCAAGTCCCAAATGAACTCTACATCCACTACCTTAGCTTCACTAAGGATTTGCAACAATTCCACTAATTGTTCTCCCCCTTTTCTAGGACAAGGAGGCAACCCTTTACAATTTTGGTTGAATTCTCTACCCAAAATTCAACCCAATCCTCACAAAAGTGAACAAAGAAATTTGATGGCTAATAAGGTATCTCTCAATACAAATGATAGCCCCAATTACAAGCACTCAACCCAATTGAACAAAATATGAATGAAGATTACAATTGGGATTTTTAGACAAATAGGAATTTTGGCACAATTGCTTGGATTTGATGAATAAGTGTTTTCTTGAAGATCAATAGTTGTTGCTGATGCTTTTAGATGTGTCTTTTATACCTCCTCATTGATTTCTAGCCGTTTGGATGGTTGGGGACATAAATGGAGCCGTTGGAACCCTCTCTTACCACCATAAATGCACTTCTACAGCTACCGGTATCGGTACGCGGGAAGGTGTATCGGTACCTGTCTCAGAAAAGAAAGAGTCGTTGTGTGCATTTAATAAGGGGTATTGATACGCACGTAAGCGTATCAGTACGGGGTATCGAAACGGTAAGGGCCGTATCGATACCTTTTTCTGAACTTAGCTCACTGTCCAAAACCGTATCGGTACGGGGGTTAGGCGTATCGATACGGGTCAACGACCTTTTAAAGTTTGGTTACCAATCAACTGACACCAACGGTCATATTTTTAAACCGACTTAATATTTAAAAATTTATAAAGCCCGTATTGATACGAGGGTTAGCCGTATCGGTACGCTATTCAAACTCTTTGAATTTTAACACAGGGGTGTATCGATACTAGGTTTTGGGGTATCGATACTGGTTCCGACAGTAACCAAGTTTTGCAAAAAGGTATCGATACGGTGGATGGTGTATCGATACTCCTGGACGATTTTCAGTGGTTTTTCCTTGGAACACTTAGAAAATATTTTGAGTTTGAGTTTTATAAATCAGTTTTAAGGTGTTGGTGTTTTAAAACTTATTAAGGGACTTATAAAAACAATTTTAAGTTTTACAAATTGATCCTTAAAGATCTAATTATATCAAAATCAAACATAGGTTTTACATAGGGTTATCTTCTAAATCGTCGAAAACTGTTGTTTGGTCAATTGGATCGAAGCCGAAATCGGATAAGAAGGCGAATTTAGGGGCTTGGGTACAAGCTTACAATAATGGGGCAGTTTCCGATGTGTTTCTGATCCTGATTGTGTTGTGTTTTTAATTTATTTTATTAAATTAAAATTAGGACTAAATTGATAGAATGTTTAAGTAACGAGGACTAAATGTGTAATTATATGAATTTTTACTGACTGACACATCACTCCCTCCGTTAGGTTTTAACGGTTGGTGGTCACATTGATACCATTTAAATAGTTTGGTGATTTAATTGCTTCGAAAAAAAGTAATGTGGTCAAATCGCAACTTTATCAAAAGTATGGTGGTCAATGAAGTAGTTTACCCTTATTTTTATATAATTGAACTAACCAATGTAATGGGTTGGTTCAATTGGAAACCTTGAGTTGACTGGGTGGGATCCCTGCGTAAGAGAATATAGGAAGCGTTGGAAAAGGAGAAAAGACAATGTACATTTAGGTACCGTGTTGGCAATTAACACTCTTCTTTGAATCATTAAGCAACTAAGTGCTTCACGTGCATGTAGCTATGCGCGTGGTTGAGTATGTTGAGCGAGGTATGGTGACACAATCGATACTTTGAAGGTCTCATTGTGAGATGAGACACAGTTTCCGAATGTGTTTAATGCCGAGGAGCCAGTCATTGCGTGACGAGTCGTAATCCTCATGCGTCTGGCAAGATTATGTAGCAGGGAGAAACTACAATGCACATGTTCGAGTGGGCTAGTTGTTCGTTATTTTCCTTTTTATTGCTTGAGGCACAACCAGAGTAAAAGTGGGGGAGACTGAATCCAACAATTGAAAGTGAGGAGGCGGAACCATGTCATATTGGGTTCAAGGTCGGTTTAGATTATAATGCAAGAGCAACGCGGCCCTAAGGAGATCGAGGAAACCCATGATATATCAAGGCTTGAAGTGTTCGCTTGGATGTTTAGACGGAGGACTAATGAAAGGTATAACATTAGGCAAAGATTGGGGTGAGTTGCCACAGTGGTCCATATCGACTCATCTGGCGATGAAGATTTGGTGTCGACGTCGATGAGGACATCGATAGAATAAGTGGGGGATGATGTCGAGGCTTGCTCATGTTAGTCTACTTTCTCGCCTCGACAAGCCCATTAGACCGAGTAGGTACAACCTTGACCGAGTTGGTACAACTTTGATCGAGGTATAAGCAATTTCGGATGGTGGACCATGTTGGAAACACACGTCAGAAAGCTTCATGAAGACCATATATAGGAAGTGTCCTCGTTTGGGACATTCCAACGTCTACTGGCGTCAGTCCTGGTAAGTTTCTTTAGCTCTTTAGGGGGAAGTGGTCGGATGTTGGGTCTCCACCATCCCCCTCGCCCGGGTTAGCGACCGAGCTACCTTGGTGTAAGTGACCTTCTCCTAGGCTCGAGTGGGGCCTAGGTGTGCGGGCATTGGAGCCAAGCGGATGGAACAATATTTCTCTAGGAGAATCTTCTAGGGACGGTTTGGGGCCAATGGGCCCCATATCGCGCTCGGCGCGCACGTAAGGGGTTGGCGGCTAGCATTCGCTAGGCCCTGCAGGATACGATATTTGATGGGCGAGTGGCGTGACGAGTCATGAGACGACGTTATCGAGACGAGTCCTAGGAAAATGGACTCGATGAAGGCTGACTTGTTTGGGACGAGTCCCTTTCAAGTGTTGCACGGTATGTCGAACCGGACACGGACGACATGTTAAAAATTCTTGTCTCAGTGGTTAAGGGAACGATTGTTGTTCCTAGAGGTCACGGGTTCGAGCACCAACAGCTGCAGCAGGGGTGATTGTACATGCATTGTCAAATGGTTGAGAGTATATTCCAAAACATATACTACTTGTAATCACCTTAGCTCTTTCAAAAAAAATCCAAGAACAGTTAACGAGTTTATCCTTACACGAAAGTTTTTCCCGTAAATTTATTATAAAAATAAGAAAATTATAGTGTGAGAAATCTAAACATTATACAAACCAAAATGATGTTATAAATATTTTATGAAAAGTCAAGTGATACAAATCAAAGTTATAATTAAATTTTAATATAAAAAGTTTTATATTCCGGAGAGTGGATATTCCGGTGGGGAATGCTCCCGAGAAGAGGTGTCTACGGAGGGAAAGATGCCTTAAGTAACGCCATGAAGACAATTTAACTCGGGAATAATAGAAAAATCGATTGTTTTTAAGGCTGAGGAGTCTAAGTTGAGAAAGGTGAAGCAATGAGTGAGTTGACCCAGATATATGGGCGGATGTATACGGAAACAATAGGGTGCATTTAACCCCACTTAATTTATTGGGTACAGAGTTTTCAAGGAGGTAATATAAAATTTTTCACATGGAATATTAGAATTGACCGCACTTAATTTATTAGGGTATAGGGTCAACAATACTTATTTTAATAGTATAAGTAAGGGTGTAAATGAGCCGAGTCGAGCTCAAGTAGTACTAAGCTCGGCTCGTTAAAAATTCGAGTTGAGTTCAAGCTTGAGTAGTTTTTAACGAGCTTGAATAATCTGAGCTCGACTCGGCTCGTTAAGAACTCGAGTTGAGTTCAGCTTGAGTCCAGTGTTGGCCGAGCTTTGACTGAGTCGTACTCGAGTAGCTCGTGATCAATCTCGCTCATTTAAAGCCCTATTAGGAAAAAACTTTGATACACAAGTTGTGTAAACTTTAGTCTATACAAGCTTTTTAATTTTAGGGTTTATGGTGTTAGATTAGGGTTTAGAGGTTTAGGTTGTTGGATTTAGATTTTAGTGTTTAAGAGTTATGTTTTAGGGTTTAAGATTTAGGAATTTAGATTTTAAATTTTAATATTTTTTATTTTTCGAGAAGCTCGCGAGATTTTCAAGTCGGTATCAAGTAGCTCGACTCGGCTCGTTAAGAACTCAAGCCGAATTTGAGCTTAAGTCGAATATTGATTGAGCTTTTACCGAGTCGAACTCAAATAGCTTGTGATCTATCTTTCTCTTTTACAGCCCTAAATATGAGATTCTCACATACCTCATACTCCACTCTAACCCTACTATGCAGAGAGGTTTAGGTTCCCAAGAACGGGTCTCGTAACTCGGTGAGTCGAAGGGTTGCATTTGACGCCATACCAAGAATCAGAGCAAGGATTGGATGAGTTAGCCCATGAGGAAAGCGAGTTGGAAGGGTCGAAAACAGAGTCTTTGAAGGACAACAAAGCGTTAAAATCAACACTGTATTGACTAGGGGTGATAATGAGCCTGACCGGCTCACGAGCTATTTGAGCTCGGCTCGGTCAAAGCTCAGCTTGAGTGAGCTCAACTCGGGTTCGGCTCGAAACCTTAACAAGTCGAGTCGAGCCTACCCAGGCTCGGCTCAAAAAGCTCGTGAACAGGCTCGGAATCTACATATGCACTAAAATAAATTATGTGTTTGTATTTTTTTCATTAGTTGATTGCTGTTTGATTTTGTATTTTCTTTAATTATGTGTTTTATTATAAGAATATTTATTGATTATTTGGATTAATCTAATTTTTGACATTTTTCCCCTTTCCGGTCATTGAATTTCGTTTTAGTGTTAGTTATGAAAGGAATTTTTAACGAATATTTTATATAAAAAAACTATAACTAAATTTTTCATTTCGAGTCGAGCCGAGCCTGACGAGCTTCGAGCCCGAGCCGAGCCTGGCCAGGCTCAGGCTCTGCTCGGCTCGTTATCACCCCTAGCATTGACCTAGAGTGGAAAATCAAGAACTTCATCTTTCTCTGTAATTTTCCCGAGAAAATGATGAAGAAAACAGGGAATCGGAGAGAATAATATACTAATAGCCGTTGTTGATATATGATGATGAGAAGAAGAGGGTGATACGTGAGGAAGGAGCGTAGAACACACGCGCGCTTCTCATAAAAACGAAACACGAGATTGGGTCAGCTGCGTGGAATGAGAAAGGGCTTAGCATATGTGAAAAAACAATGCGGTAAAATACCAGTTTTTGGCCCCTTGAATATATTTAAATTGGATTTATTCACTTCACATTAATTTGATATTTAAATTAGGGTGAACAAAATTCGATTTGATTTGAAAAAAATTGAATTTTCATACTCGGCTCAATTTTTTTTTAAAATAAAGTTTGATTCTAAAATAAGATTTCGAATAACTTAGAATTTTTAGTGGTAACTATTGGATTAGTTTTCAAGTTCGAGTTGAGTCCCTCAACTTTGCATGATACATGCAGTGGCAGATCTAGAAATATTTTTGAGGGTGGACACAAGTCAAAATATTTTTGAGGGTGGGTACAAGTTATAAAAATCTCAAAATTTTAGGGTGGGCACAAGTCATTAAAAAATTAAAAATTTAAGCAATAATCCATAAAGATTTTAAAAAAATATTGTCAAATGTGTGAACATTAAAAGGTTCAGGGTGGGCACGTGCCCACCGACCCTTCCACCTACTTCCCAACTGGATACATGTATTATATCTCTTATGAAAAGTACGAAAAAATATATATATATATATATATATAGAAAAAAATTTAAATTGGAACCAATTAATATCATAAACTTTACAAATATTTACGATTAAATTAGAACAGAAGCTCAAAACTATCCGACTCAAAAAATAATTCAAATAAAACTTGAGTTATAAAATAAAAGTCTATTAACTCGAATTTATTTTACTCGACTCGATCTAATGCTCACTTCTTATTTAAATTACGATTTAATCATTGAACGTTAATTTGGTATAACTTTTTTTCTCCCTAGTTTTACGATTTAGTAGACCAAATAGTTAACATCAAACTTTTTTGGTTATTGTCTGCGAACTCTTCTCTCAGAATTTTATTCGGACCATTTGTCAGAGTTTAAACACCATAAATAAGAGGGACTAAATACAAATTCGAACATAGTGGAAAGATTAGAACCAAAATTTGACCAAAGGATTAAGATTAGGAATGGGAATAGTGGGGATTAAGACGCGCGCGTAAACAAGAGGTGTAGTGGGTTGTGTGTCCATGGGCGGAGCTACATTGATTATTGGGGTGTCGGTTGACACTTTAATTCTTTTTAGAAATTGTATTTTTTTATATAATTTATATATAAAAAATAAAAATGTATGAAATTGATACCCTATTACAAATAAAATGACACATCTTTATAAATAATTTATTCCTCTTAAATATCGTTCGAAAAAATAACACTCCTTAAATAAATTCTTAGCTCTGCCCCTGATTGTGCCCACAACGCCAGAGGATTCAAGCGATTGTTGAAATCAACAGCCTTATCCCTCCACCAGCAGAGTCGCGGATAATAATACTTTCTTTTTCTCGGCAACCAATCACATTTTTCTGACGTAAATTCCACAGCGGAAGATCTTTTTTATGTTTTGGGTTTTTAGTTCAGGTGTGTATGCAATGATATCAGAAGACCAATGAGATTGGTCCAAATGGTAAGCAGTCTGTTATCGCTTAAGTAAGTTTCGAGTTCGAGGCGTTGTGTATGCAAAAATCCTCTTGGTAGACTATACCACCAAAATCAGGTATGCGACGCGAGTAAGTCCTAATTATTAAAACGAAGTTTTAAAAGTTAAAGGAACAAAAGAAATATTATTAGAAAAGATAAGGGTAATCTTCACTGATGGTCACTTTTGTTTTGGGTTTGTTTTATTATGGTCACCCGAATTCAAAAAAGATTATTTTGGCCACTTACGTTCGAAACCGTTTCTGTTTTGGTCACTGGACCGTTAACCCTCCGTTAATTAAAAATAAAAATTTCTAATTTGACCCCCAAACTTTCAAAACTTCATTTTTTACCATCTTCCCCAAAACTCAATAAACTTCCCACTGCAGGGAGTTCCATCTTTCTTTTATTTATTGCAGCCACAATTACCTGGACCTTTTAACTACTACCACCCAGCTAACCATGGGAGCTTCCAGGTAGCTTTTTGCCAAACTCAAATGTTAATAGGGTGATTATATGAAATTATCCAAGAATATTCTCTACCAGCCTTGCATCATTTCATTTTTGAAAGTTTGGGGAAGACATGGTGTGCTTCAAAGGGAAATATTCCGTTCTTTGAGACCTCTGCAAAAGAAGGATTCAATGTTGATGCTGCATTTGAGTGCATAGCCAAAAATGCTCTCAAGAATGAACCTGAAGAAGAAATGTAAGTATTTTGCATAAGTCCATGCTTTCTCAAAAGAAACACATAGCCTTATAAAATGTCCCTCGTGATATTTTATAACGAATTCCTCGTGATATTTGCTCTATCCCTTATGTCTGTCTGTCTATATAACGAATTGTTTCGAGATGCATTATATATAATTTCCATGTGTGTTTTTGTACGCATGTGATTCTATTTGATGATTTGTATAAAGCCTCACGAATATACAAAAAAGACAACACTACCAGAGTCTTTGCTAATTGTTTGTGTTTCAATGTTTGTTTTTTATTATGATCAAAGCTACCTTCCCGAAACCATCGATGTTGCTAGCGGCGGACGACCACAGAGATCTACGGGCTGCGAATGTTAAACGAGTCATCAGGTGGGGCTTTTTTTTTTATCAAAATGCAAAAAACAAGTGCAGTTGGTTTCTCGTTTCTATCAGTTAAAGTTGCAGATTCTGACAATTAGTAGTAATAAACTAGGGATGATGTAGTCCCATAAAGATTGGATTTTGTGTATCATAAGATGGTTAGAAAAGAAAAAAATGAAGTTTTGAAAGTTTGGGGGTCAAATTATAAATTTTTATTTTTAATTAACGGAGGGTTAACGGTCCAGTGACCAAAACAGAAACGGTTTCGAACGTAAGTGGCCAAAATAATCTTTTTTAAATTCGGGTGACCATAATAAAACAAACCCAAAACAAAAGTGACCATCAGTGAAGATTACCCAAAAGATAATTACAAATTCTAGACAATTTTAATAGTAACACATTTCACACAGCTATTGATTTACACCATGCACGGAGAAAGGAGCAGAAGTGTTGTGGGCGACAGTTGAAACCTAAGCAAAGATATGTCAACTGACAATAGATTAGTACAACAGTTTTGTGTGTCGTTAAAAGAAGAAAGCTGTTGTTGAATGATCTCAGAAAGTCCATTTCCAGATCTTAATCCGGAGATCAACCTTACACTTAGCTCCGGCAACGTTAGCCACCGCCGGCGACTTATCTTTCAGAACAATCCCTTTAATCCCATCACACGTAACCCTAATTCCAACTTTCTTGCTCCTCAAGCCACCCATTTCTTAAAAGTCGATTATGTTTACTAAAAGTGCGAGGATGAGGAAGGTCGGCTTTGGTGGCTTGCCATTGGTTTTGGTTATTGTGGCTGCGGCTGCTCGCCATTGGCGACAGGTGGAGCAGCGGTGTGATTGGAGGAAGGTAATACTTTGTCTAGAGGTGGCAAACGGGTCAATCGGTTCGGGTCATTTCGGTTTCGGTTATTTCGGGTCTGATATTTTCGGTTCAGATTCGGTTTCGGTTCGGTTCGGTTTTAGTTCGGGTCTATTGTGTTTCGGGTCATTTCGGGTTGGTTGATTTTCGGTTCGGTTATTTTCAGTTCGGTTGATTTCGGTTCGGTTATTTTCGGTTCAATGAGAGATTAGTCGATATTAATCAAATTTTTAGGTTGGTCAGATTTTTACACCCTATAAATGACTTTATAAAGTCAATATATTTGGCATTTTAGTGACTTGTGCGACTATTCATATTTTATCTTTCTTTATTTCTATTAATCGGGTCCATTCGGTTCGGGTCTATTCGGTCGGGTCCATTCGGTTCAGGTCTATTCGGTTCGGGTCCATTCGGTTCAACTAAATTCGGTTCAGTTTCGGTTCGATTTATTTCGGGTTTCGGATCAGATTTCGGGTCAATTTCGGGTTGATTTTCGGTTTCGGTTCGGGTCTAGGTTCGAATAATTCGGTTCGGGTTTCGGTTCTCGGGTCAAGTTTGTCAAGTCTAACTTTGTCTGCCATTGTTGGAAGGTTTTGTGGAGGGGAAATGATGAAAGCTGAGATTTGTAAAGAGAAATAGTGAATTTGAGGGGAAGATTTGAACATTGAAGTGAAAAGAGTGGTACTTTCTACCTTTTGGATGGTGCCACCTCACAATACTTGTTTTTTTTAAATATCATTTTATGTGAAAAATGTGGTAAAATTATAATCTTGATCCCTCTATCATGTTTAATCAATATATAGTCCTTATACCATTAGCTATTTCAATTAAAATAACGAGGTGTAATTTTTTATTATTCTTAAAACACCCTATCAATTGGGGCGGAACAAAATTTGACTCAAAAATTAATTTTTTCAACTCAAATTTACTCGAATAACTCAATATTTTAGTAATTAGTGAATCCATTTCAAGCCCGCGTCGAGTTCATCAACTCTATGATTTATGTACATCACATATGAAAAAATATGTATACGTAGAAGAATATAGAAAGCCATTTAATTTAGAACCAAATAGTACCATAACGTACTTATAAATGTTTACAATTAAATTTGAACAGAAACTCAAACAACTCGACTTGAAAAAATTTCAAATAAAATTTGACCTATAAAATAAAACTATCAACTCGATTAACTCAAAATCTTTTGACTCAACTTAACTCAATTTAATACTCAACCCTACTCTCAACTCAACATGAACATGAAATTTCACATTAATATTTTAACCAGAATCATTAACGGCATTAAGTGTTTAGATTAACTAATGTGGGTATTAAAATAGAAAGATTCAATTATATCCAATTAAAATACAAGTACTAAATTGTAAATCAGAATATAACAGAGGGACCGAAACAATCATTTAACCTAAACATTTTAGATTTCCAAACTTCAATACCAAGACAAGTTTTATATTTTTTTTGTAAATGTTGGAAGGGACATCTTACACGTTAGTTAGTTTTCAATGTATATTTCTAGATCATTTTTCCTGTTTGACAATGGTTGTTCTAGATAGGCGCAATATGAGTAACTGTACATGGTCCTTAAAAGTAGGGGCTCAAAAATTAATTTAACTTAAATTAAATAATTACAAAAAATTTATAGATTTTATGTTTGACAATTAACAACTTACAAATAATTAATACCACAATCCAAATTTATTTTAAAGTACGAATAATTAACAACTCACAAACAATTAATACCACAATCCAAATTTATTCTAAAGACTTTTAGATTTGAATCCAAGAGCTTTTTATACTTTATGCAGGTGTCATAGTCTTAACTTGGTTTTGTGTAACATTGCAAACAATTCAATAAAAGCGAGAGATTATTTTAAAATAATTCAACGTATTTGTACTTTATTTTTTAATTTTACAAAGAGATAAAATATATTAATAGGAAATGTGAAGTGTTTAACTCTTAAATCATTGTCGATCACAATATGGGAAAATCGTGTTGAAAGTGTTAAGGCAATAAGATTTTAAAATTTTGAGATTAAGAAAAATACTATTCTAGTAGCTTAATGAGTTATTTATTGAGATGAAATTATTTAGATAATTTTTACCCAAGGAAAAAAAATGAGACCAGTGGGTTTATTAAGATTTTTAAAACGTTTTACTTGCTTCCCAAATGTGACAAATGTTTATAAAATTTTATTAACTATTCATATTATTGTTGCTGCATAACAAAGTTTTTTAAAATTGAAGTTGTTGAAGTCGGCCAGTGTCAAGCGCACACTAGGCTGCCGAGGAAACACTCCACAACATTGTAGGCTTGTCTACACAAGTCTGAGTTGGCCCATCATTTGGGGTTGTAGAGCCATGTACATCAGATATGGCAAGTAGCACATTCGATCTAGCATATTCTTTTTGATTCTTGTCATATCCGTTGTAATCCCTTAACTTTGGAAAGTTTGACTTGAATTCCTTAGATTAAAGGATTGTATAGATCATTTTTAATCTAGGTCGTTGATGTACTTTATCCTTAACCATTGGATGTAGGGGCTTTAACTATAAATAGAGGCTTATCCCACCTTATTTTCTCACTTCAGTTTTGAGAAATACAACAGAGTATTCACTCAATACTCTTTGCCTAATTTTGTTTGTCATTTACTTTCTGTTGTTCTTTGTTTCCGTAAGGATCTTAGTTTATTAACTTTGATCAGTTTTAGGCTTACTTAGGCGTTGCATTATTGAATTCTACGGGCATGGCAAGTGGTACTTACGAACAACTATTATAAATTAAGGGCCTCGTTTAAATAAATTGCGTTGGGCCCATAAATTCTTTGAACCACCCCTGCTTTTCAAGACTGCATATGAAGACTACATGTTATTTGACGAAATTAGTCTAAGGGACAATCACAACGAGGCTAGCATTTGATATTATCCTCCAACTTCAAAGCCTCGACAACATATCGGTGATTACTCATGGATTTGCTTCTAGTAAAAGCTATTTAATAATCTAATCTCGAAAAGGAACCGAAAAAGGATGAAAATGACATAAAACTTCAACCGATAGTATCAAAATAGGTGGATTACAAAATCATATCTCAGTTAGAGCTGCTGCTGGATCCGACATCTGCGTTATAGCCTTCGTCGTTGCTGCTTGGCATTGCACACCTCGGTGTTGGTGGAAGTGCGCATGTCGCTGCTGAACTCAAATGAGGTCTCCCTGCTGGAGCTAAAGCTTGATTCGTGATTAATAACCTCGTTATCGCCTTCGCTGCTCCCTACAATGTAGCCGCTATCGACTAAAGAAGTCCTTTGAAGGGGTCCCCTCTCCTCATTCGGCGCATGATATGGATTATCGCTCCCTTTTGCTGCGCTCCCAACATTGCTTCCCGCTGCTACGCTCCCCGCTTTGCTTTCGCTCCCAGCATCGCTTCCCGCTGCTGCGCTCCCCGCTTTGCTTTCGCTCCCAGCATCGTTCCCCGCATTATAGCCGTCCAAAAACTTATGTGTTGATTTTGACATGTAGCAATGTTGTGACTGTCACATAATTACCCAAGAAACATGCTCATAGCGGGTCAATCCAGTATGTTGTTCTCTAACAAATACTTATGTGTTGATTTTGACATCTCTATGTTAATGACAATACTTGTTATCAATCAACCACATATTAGTCTTTATATATTATCACTGTTCATACCCGTAATAATATTCAACTAAGGATTCTATTTAACAATAATCGTATTATTGTATGGACATTATTATCCAATGGTTAGTTTGATGCACAGAAACATACCAAATGATAATAACGACAATGTCATTACTTGATAAATCTAGTAAAATAGTATGTCTACTCAATCATCATAGGATTGGTCTTTGGGCATACTCAAACACTACATTCATGTTCTAACGTTTCCACAATATTCTAGGAGGTTCCAGGAGTTTCTGCCCAAGTCTAGACACATCCGAAAGACCTTAAAAGATTCTAAAAAATTCTAGAAGACTCTTGAAGGTTTTGGAACATTCTAGAAGGACTTGGAACGTGCTGAAAGCATCTAGAACATTCTAGAAGGTTCTAGAATGTTAAAGAAGACTCTAGAAGACCCTGGAAGTCTTTAAAAGGATCGAGACTACTCTAAAGGTCTCTGGAACTCTCTAGAATATTTTAGACACTTAGGGACATATATAGATACTTGTAGAACTATCTAGAGTTCTCTACAACTTGTAAAAATCTATCAAACACTAGGATGGTCTAGAAACATCCCTTGAGAAGATGGATGCATATAAACAGGGCCACCCCTCTCATTTGTAACTAATCCAAAATCCATCAAAACATTTTAAAGCCTTGTAAGTTCTATAAGCTTAATACATGCTTCCTTTCTTAAGTACTTTCTTAGCTATCGCGTTGTGTGAGTTAAGGCTTGTTAGCATTGAGTTTAGGAATGCTATCGTCGCACGGATAGCTCGAGAGATTAAATATGTGACACATCGCTGACCTAAAGTTGAGAATAAAGGGAATGAATTAACTATCCATCCTTCTCTTGATATTTGAATAAATATATAAAAAAGATAATCACAAGGTAAAAACAAAAACAAAATATAATAAATTAGCAAAAAATTAAAATGCCTTGTAATCTTGGCCGCTCGTAGCCCTCTCCACTCGCGCCGCTTCACCAGTTCATTCATCATCCTTTGCTTCCTTTTTCGACTAAAGGAAGTGCAATGAAATAGCAAAAAAAGCAAAAAAAAAGCAAAAAAAAAACATAAGAAATTTACGAAAGAAACTAAAATACATTAGAATCTTAGCCTCTCGTAGCCCCGTCCAACTACGCCGCTTCACCAGTGCATTTATCATCATATGCTTCTTTTACCGGCTAAAAGAAAAGCAACGGAATAATAAGAAATGAAAAAAAAAACAAAATCAAAAACATCTTAGAATTTACTTTATTTGAATATTTAATAACTACTTTAAATATTCGAATATTTTAAATTATTTTTTCTTGTAAATCAAATATTTTTAGATAAAATTGAATATTTAAAGTAGTTATTAAATATTTGATGTGATTTAAAAGAAAAAAAAATGATTTAAAATATTTGAATATTTCAAGTTATTTTAGTTGACGCGTCATATCTTAAGATAGAGGTGAACCTTTGATCGAGTTGAGTCAAAAAGTTTTGAGTTATTCGAGTTGACGCGCCATATTTTACAACTCAAATTTTATTTGAAATTTTTTCGATTCGAGTCTAGTCGAGTTTTTGAGTTCCTATAAAAATTTAATTAAATATTCGAATATTTTAAATCATTTTTTTCTTTTAAATCAAATAATTTTAAATTAAATTGAATATTTAAAGTATTTATTAAATATTCAATGTGATTTAAATATGAACATATTAAATATTCTATTTTAAAAAATATTCGATTTAAAAGAAAAAAATGATTTAAAATATTCGAATATTTCGATTTATTCGAGTTGATGCGTCATATCTTAAGATAGAGGTGAGCGTTCGATCGAGTTGAGTCAAAAATTTTTGAATTATTCGAGTTAACGCGTCATATTTTACAACTCAAACTTTATTTGATTTTTTTATTCGAGTCAAGTCGAGTTTTCGAGTTCCTATAAAAATTTAATTAAATATTTGACTATTTTTCTTTTAAATAGAATATTTTTAAATTAAATCAAATATTTAAAGTTGTTATTAAATAATCGATGTAATTTAAATATGAAAATATTAAATATTTTATTTTAAAAAAGTATTCGATTTAAAAGAAAAATGATTCAAAATATTCAAATATTTCGAGTTATTCGAGTTGACGCATCATATCTTAAGATAGAGGTGAGCGTTCGATCGAGTCGCGTCATATCTTCCAACTCAAACTTTATTTAAAAAAAAAATCGATTCAAATCGAGTTTTCAAGTTCCTATAAAAATTTAATTGTAATTATTTATCATGTTACCAAATTGAAAGAATGTGTAAATAATGAGGGCTAAATTTAGTAAATTGTTTCGAATTAGGACTAAATTGATTAAATGTATAAATATAAAGGACTAAATGTGTTATTATATCAAATTTTATAACAAACACTTAACGGGATTTAACGTCTAGCTACCGTTTTGTTATAAAACATAAAATTTAGTTGTCATTTTGTGATTTTTGAAAGTTTGGTTATCATTTTATTTTTTTTACCAATGTTCAGTGACCGTCTGTGTACTTTACCCTATTTTTAGATGTGATTTTTTTCTATTAGTTGTAGCTAAAATATCAATAATCTCAAAACCCTAACCACTTGCTTGTTTTTTTCTTTAGCTGTTTTTTCTTTCTTTACCTAATTGATGACAATATTAATCTTGATGTTGGTTGCTAATCGTCGGTGATTCATAATTTTTTTATTTATTTAAATTTTATTTTATTTGTTTCGTTCTTTTTTTTTATATATTTTATTGTGTTTTTTATGTTCATGATACACATTTTTTTTACTTTTATCGTACGTCACTACCTTATAAAAACGCTCTATAATTACTTTTGTGGGTGTTTGTTCGTACGATGACCCTCACGATGTTCGTTTCTGATCCGTATTTGTCAGTGGCTATTGTCATGGATTGAGATTAATCGTAAATGACCCATTGGAACATTTGTGTTCTAACTTAATTAACCGGGCTATGTTTATTTCTGATTTCTACGATTTTCGGTTAGTTCCCGTCCTATTGTTATCCCCAATAGGATTTGCTACATATGTGTGCGCGCACGCGCCATTTTATTAGTACATACATGTAAATTGGAAGGTTGCATTTAGTTGTGAGGATTTGTGTGAGTTTCAACATCGATGACCTTACCAGCGGTAAACCAGCACCTTCGGCAACCTCTCTCGTTATAATTCGAACGACAACAACCACTGGCACAACCTTCTTTATAACCTCCATGTCCTCCTCCGTATCTACCATGTCCTCCATAACCTTCATGCCCACAGCATCCTTCATATTCTCTATAGTTTTCGTATACGCCATACTCATCTTTGGCTCCTTGTAGCTTAGCCTCAGTTGTTTCGATAGCCACCTCACCTGAAGATTCAATAACCATATTCACTATTTAAAAAAACTTAAAATCATATATAAGTTCTTAAACTTTTTAAAAAAAGTTAAATTTGACCCACGGTTTACTCATAATAAAAGAGTTAATTTAAGAATTTGACCCATTTTTAAGGTTGAAAACCAAGGTGATAAATGAAAAAAATGGTTGAAAGTGATGAAAGAGATAAATATTAGGGGTTAAATTTGTTATTTTTAACTTTTTAATTGATCAAAATAAATGTAGCAGTATTGGTGAAGCCTAGAAGAGCGGGATGGATACGGGTCGGATTTTTGTCCCATCTGAATTCGACCCGAAAATAATTATTCTAAACCAGAATCTAAATATACCTTAAAAAATCCATCCTGGTCTATTAAAAAATTAATTTTTAGAGATCTAATTGTAAAAAAATAATTTAGAGACCAAATAATAAATAAATAAAAATTAATTTTAAAGAACCAATTATAAAAATATATATAAATAAGGGTATTATTAAAAAAATTCTTAAAAAATATAAGGGAAAATTACTATATTAATTCGGGTCGGGTCAATTTTTTCACCTAGATTGAACCCGACCCGACCTCGTGCTTAAGAAAAAGCATGAATTAACACGAACTCAAAATTATAATTAAAAATGCGATGTTTGTTGCGCGTCTCCATTCCTTCTGATGTCAGAGATAGCATGACTCGGGCTATCACAAATGAAGAGATTAAGAATGCTATATGCTCTCAGGGCAAAGATAAATCGTCTGGTCCAGATGGGTGCACGTCGTGATTTTTTCGAATGGCTTGGGCCACTGTGGGAAGTGACTTCTTTGCAGCAGTAAGGTATTTTTTTGATTCATCTACCCTTCTTCCTGCGTTCAACGCGACTGCTATCACTTTGGTTCCGAAAGTTCTGAATGCTTGTTCTCCTCGAGACTTTCGACCAATTTCTTGTTGTTCTGTGGTCTACAAGGCCATTACTAAAATCCTAGTTGAGAGGTTAACTGGGTCTTTGCCTGGGTTAATTTCTTTGAATCATTCTGTGTTTATTAAGAGGCGGAGTATCATTGACAACACCTTCTACTGTGCTGAAGGCTATCGATCTCCCAGATAAGTTTCGAAAGTGGATTGAAGTTTGTTTTACTGGGAGTAGATTCTCCATTTCTCTCAATGGGAGTCTTGTTGGCTTCTTTAAGGGGAGACGAGGGGTTCGACAGGGCGACCCTCTTTCCCCCTATTTGTTTGTTCTTGCAATGAACATCCTTTTGGACCTTGCAGCTGAAAATGGTATCTTCCAATTCCATCTAAAGTGCCGAAAAATTAAGTTGACTTACTTGTGCTTTGCTGAGACCTACTTATAATCTATAAGGGGAACCTTGATTCTATTCTTGGTGTTCAATCTGTGTTAGATGAGTTATACTCTATTTCTGGGCTCAAGTTGAACATAGCAAAGTCAGAGCTCTTCCTAGCAGGAATTTCAGTTGCTCAGCAAACTAATTGGGGTGCTATTACAGGTTTTAAAGTTGGCTCTCTTCTTGTTTGTTACCTGGGCATACCTCTGGTTACCCGAAGACTGTCTGAGAGAGACTGTGATGTCCTTGTGAAGAAAGTGAAGAAGCGTTTGGAGGCCTGGAACATCAGACACCTTAGTTATGCTGGAAGGTTGCAACTCATCAATGATATCCTTTTCAGCATAGTTAATTACTGGTGCCAGCAGGTCCTGCTTCTCAAATGTGTCATCAGACGCTTAGAACAACTTTGTATGCGATTTTTTTGGCATGGAAAGGATTTTTCTGCGCATGGTGCTCGTGTGGGATGGAAGCATATCTGTAAGCCTAAGGGAGAAGGTGGTCTTGGTGTCAAAGACCTGCATTCCTAAAACAAGGCCTGCATCATTAAGCTTGTCCAAAAACTTTTATCTGCCGAGGGCTCATTGTGGATTGCTTGGGTCCATGCCTATATCTTTAAGACCCATAGCTATTGGAATGTGGTCTCCAAAACTTGGTTCAGTTGGAGTGTTCGAAAGATGCTAAAACTGAGAATTGTGGTGCAGGCCCTTCCCCAGGGCCCTTTAACTTTGCGACTCATTTGGAATGAAATCAGGGAACCAGAATCAAAGGTTGCCTGAGAAAAGTTGATCTGGTTTGGAGCACGTATTTCAAAGCATTCTGTTATAGTTTGGATGACTATACTTAATCGATTGTCAACAATGGATAGGCTTCAACGTATGGGCTTACCTGTTGATTGTTCGTGTTGTTTGTGTGCTGATGGACAAGAGACTAGGGACCACATTTTTTTCTGATTGTTCATACTCTAAGAAGATTTGGCAGGCTGTGTTGGGATTTTGCGGCCTCAACAGAGATGATTTGGGATGGGAAGCTGAATTGGCTTGGCTCTCCACGAACTTAAAGGGGAAGAAACTACAGGTGATTGTTTGCAAGATTGCATGGTGCTCGTTTGTTTACCACATTTGGGAGGAGCGCAATTATAGAAGATTTAGGGATAATCGGCGTGATTGTAATACTTTGATACTAAGCATTAGAGAAACTGTGAATATACGTATACAACATATAGGGAAGAGCTTGTAAGTAGCACGTTTAAGGATGCTTGGGGAATTCTCTAGGGGATGGCTGCCCAAGACCTTTTAGGTTTTATGTTTCAGTCTTTTGACTGTTTTCTTTGAATAATAAAATCAACTTATCTAAAAATTTATAATTAAAAATCCGACTTAGTCGAGCCAAGTCGGTCGAAAGCGGACCGGGTAAGGTAAAATTACCATCCCTGCAAAAATGGGTGAAAAAGAACAACCAACCGGCGGCAACTACCAAAAGTTATAACTAAGTGCAGCTGTATTTTTTCAAGGTCCAACTCGCTCCTACAAAGGTAAACCACTATTCAACTCAGTGAGTGAGTCACTGCTGTTAAGAATTTTCTACTCCATTACCATTTTACTATTTTTTTCTCACACCCATCCGCCCATAATTCATAAAAAATGCCCCTTTTTTCTCACCGCTCCTCCGCCGTCTTCGGCGGTCCCGTAGGCGGCGCTCCGCTCCCTTCCTTCTACTCTTCCAAGCCTGTCAAGCCATCGAGGCCCTTTTACACATTTTCATCAACTCGAACTCCCTTGCCGCTTCTCGCCTTTTCACTCCTCTGCCTCTTCATCGGTCTCGCCGGCACACTCTTCGCCGTCTCCTCCATACGCCGCAACCAACCCTTACCTGTCTTCCATTGTGGTAAATCGGTTGACACTTTCCGAGCCTTTTACTCCTCAGATTCCGCAAAACTCGGCGATGACAGTAATAAAGGCATGGTTGATCGCCCCAAGCTTCTCGGGTTCGTCGGCATCCAAACCGGGTTCGAATCGGGTGAACGCCGAGCTGCCCTTCGTAGCACCTGGTTCCCTTCCGACCCAGAGGATCTTTTGAGGTATAATTCACATTTTTCTCAATTGGGGTTCTTTTGTTTCATCAAAATTTTAAAAAAAAATGATTTTTTCTTATCAAGGCTGGAGCAAGCTACCGGTCTGGGTTTCAGATTTGTGATAGGGAAATCTAAAGATTCGAAGAAAATGACAATGCTTGAGAAAGAGATTGAAAAGTACAGAGATTTCATGTTGATAGATGTTGAAGAAGAATATCTTAAGCTTCCGTACAAAACGTAAGAGCTTGGTGTAAACAATGGCATGTATCATATAATCATATGTATTATGTATATGTAAATCTTTTTTTTTTTCTTCTTTTTTTCCCTTTTCAGATTAGCATTCTTCAAAGCAGCTTTTAGGCTCTTCGAAGCAGATTATTATGTTAAAGCTGATGATGACATCTATTTGCGTCCAGGTAAATCCCTAAGTGTGTGATTTCGAGTGTTTATCCGTTGAGTGTGATGTTAAATTGTTTGTTTTTGGCTTCACCAGATCGGCTTGCGACTCTTCTTGCGAAGGAACGAAGCCATTCAATGACTTACATTGGGTGCATGAAAAAGGGACCTGTGATCACTGATCCTAAATTGAAATGGTATGATATTTTTCTCTTCATGTTGTCCTTTTGTGATTCGTATTTTTCTACCTTGAAATATGTAAAGTTATTGGAGGATTTATTAGTATAAATTTTCAGGTATGAGAAATCAGGACATCTTATTGGAAATGAGTATTTCTTGCATGCTTATGGTCCTATATATGTTCTCTCTGCAGAGGTGGTGGCTTCATTGGCAGCTGCTAGGAATGCCAGGTTTGCCTTTGCTTTGAATTTGATTCAGATTGCTATTTGTTACTGTTGAATCTTGATCATTCTACGTAGTGAACCGGCCATAGAAGTATATATTCCGTGTTTAGTCTTTAGTGCACTTGATTGCATTTCATTGGTTAAAAAATGTTAATTATGATTAAGTTTTTTTAATACGTTTATCATCACATAATTTAGTTCGTGACAAATAAATCGAGTCTTCTCATAGTTATCTTGGAATTTAGATATTTGTTTATCGACCTAATATCACGATTCCTTTGTACGACACAAGGAGTTTTCAATTTAAAATAATGCATGTACTTTTGCTTATAGCTCATTTTATTCATACCTTTCATTTCTGCAACTCCTTACAAAATCTGGCTTCAGTTTTCATTTATATCAGACATCAGTTGAAATTAATATCTTATGATAGTCGGAGATTTTGATGACCTTTCTTTCTCTGAGCTGCAAAGCGTACAAGCTTCACCGAGCTGCAAAGCAGTTTATAGCAGCAGTGGCAACACCTAGAATAATAACAAGCACGAAACAAGCATCTCTTCCTCTAACCCCCAAATTTTAATAAGCATCCCTACACTTCCCTCTATATTCCCATCTTTCACCTTTCAGTCCAATCAAAATGTCTGTGCATGTTGCTAGCATATAGCTTTAAGTATCGCCTTTTTTGCATTCTTATATCCTTGCCATATTCTGTTTAATGCTACCAACTCCATAGAATATGAAATCGAACCATATTATTGGTTTTATTTGTATGGTTATTCTATTTACACGATTTGTTCGACCTTTCAGTTTGAGGATGTTCTACAATGAGGATGTCACTATTGGATCATGGATGCTAGCCATGAACGTGCATCATGAAGATAACAGAGCAATATGTGATCCTAGATGTACACCTACATCAATAGCAGTCTGGGATATCCCCAGATGCTCAGGTAGCACAGCTGCATTAATAAACCCTGTTATGTCTTATTAACGAGATGTTTATGGATGGGATAAATGTCTAGAATGCATAGGAGTTACCGATAGCCTGTTCCTCCTGCTTTACCTTCCATTACAAATTCTCTAACACGGGCGTTATCATATGGACATAAATATTGTGCACTTGCCTATACCTCTGTAAAGTTGCTGCTAGTGTCCTTCCAAGTTTGATGCATACATACAGATATAGATAGTCGAGAACATTTTCGCATTCATTTCTCTCAAGCGATGAAATTTGTCTTTGCCTCTTCACCTTCATATTGTCTTTGTAAAGTGTCCTTGTGCTTTGACATTAGTAGATTTTTGAGACTAGGGGTTATTAGATTATTATTTTACTGCCTCGAAACCTTGCTATTTCCGGTATCATGTTATTTATTAGTCTGGAGAAGAATCAAGAATAAGGTAAAACAAATGAAAAAAATAGATATCCCGTTATCATGTTATTTATTTGTTTGTTTTATTGCTAATGCTTATGTTATGGTTTAAGATGAGATAGCTTCATGATGATCCGTGTCTGGTCTCTTTGGTGAATAAAACGGTGTCTATTTTATAGGTTTATGCAATCCGGCTAGCAAACTTAAGGAGCTTCACAAGATCGGAATGTGCTCCAAAAGCCCAACATTGCCACCTGATGATGTATAATACCTTGTTGGCATGAATTGATCCGGGACCATGATTGCACAAGGTAGGTTGCTTTCTTAAAGCAACATCCAAATGCGATAAATGTTGTGTTCTTATCGGTAAACTAGCTAAAGCATTCTATTCTTTTGCCACGTGCCACGGTGAAGCTATCGGAAATAGGGGGAAATAATGATATGTACATCATATTCATAGGTCTTATTCGACGATATGAAAGATTGTTGTGCTATATATAGAAGTATTAGAAAATAGAGAAGAGGGTTATGCAGGGAGTAGTTAGCATTTTTGAAGAGATTAGATATTGAATATAAGATTGTAGTGTTTGTATTCATCTGATCATATAGGGTTTCCTTGAGGTACTAATATCATCCCATTGTGCTATATATATTTTGTATTTGTATTTGTATTCGTATTCGTATTCGTATTCGTATTCATAATGTAATAATTTTACCAAGAGCTATTCCTCTAGAGAGATGGACTACTAAATAATGTAGCTGAAATGTTTCGGAATCAAAGGTTTTCGAGTTGGAACCGGTCCAAATTCAAATGACTCGAAACTTAAATCAATTATTGTTCGAACTTAAAATGATTTGAACTTGTAGTGCAATTAATTTATCAACTAATGTATCCATGCATTTCAGCACTTTCTAAAGCTTTGAATTTAAAGCATTACTATTTTACTGGTGCAACCACTTGTCATCCTCTCCCTTTATAATTTTTATACTTTTATCTTCAATTTGTGATTTGATTATGTAAAGAGATTTATTTGGTAAACTATTAGTATTCGATCTATTATTCGATTAATATAAATTAGATATTGTAAACGCTTATTATTAGTGATCCTTATTTTAAACCCTAAACCTTAAAAATTATTTTATTTACAACTTCAATGTTCAACTTTTAATTTTATGATTTAAACAAGTCAGTTTGAATAATAAATGAATTGGTATTATTATTTTATTTTTTAATTTATAATCACCATATCTTGACATAAATAGCATTAAATTCATTATAAGTTACCTTTAAAATATTCTGACAACAAAAAATGAAATCTAAACCTTCCAAACAAGTCTTGCCAGCTGTCCCTACTCACATTTGACAAATACCCCTTCAATAGGATAAAAATCATCCATCTTTTACTGTATTTATTTCTATACTTTAATACTAATTTTTTTTTTAAATTTAACTCATAATCTTAAATTCTAAATTTTAAACTCTAAATCTTAAATTTTAAATCTTAAACTATAAAACTTAAAAAATACATGCTAAGTTACCTAAATCATAACCTAAAAATCTTAACTCTAAACCTATATCTTTTAAGAAAATTCTACAACAGGCGACCGACATTGATGAACACCGAAAAAAACAAAAAATTATTTCTTTCAATAACCAGTGGGGTCCACATATTCGTCATCGCAATCATCCTCTATTCGCCGCGTCATCCAACAACCACATCCTACTTGGCACCAATACTTCCCTTTATATTACGCGTTTCTCTAGTTTTCTTCAACCCTCAACAAGATTCAAAAAAACTAAAAATATGATGACGTTTAGGGGAAAAGAAGAAGAAGAATCGAAGTCGCCGGAGACTGAACTTTCCGGCGACGTTGCCTGGAAGTTGAGTGTCTTGTTGACGGAATCCGACGACGAGAGCGAGCTGTCCGACGAGGGCTTGGTCGAAGAAGAGAAACTGGAGGAGATAATGCAAGAGCTATACAGAGAGATAACAATAGCAAGCTCTTCTTCTTACAACACTTCGCCGCTGCCGTTCTCTGCCGTCAGCGGCGTTAACGGTGAGAGCTGTGGGGCTTCGATGTCTGACTTATCGTCGACGGTCATGGCTGGCATTGAGTTCGTGGCAGCACCCACCGGGAAGTACTTGGCCAAGAATGAGTTGACTAATAATGATGTAGGAGGAGAAGAAGATGTGGAAATGGACGGTTGTGATGAAGGCGAGATCGATGATGATGATGATGATCAATGGCTGGCAAGAGTTCTAGGGTGGGTTCCACTGGAACTAGAGGAGTCCCCATCAATGAAGTTTGCCGTATAAAGAGAATTTTCATACATGTGTATCCTTTGAATATTTAGGGAAAAAAAGCTTAATGGTTTAGCTAGACATGTTTTCATGTAGGTGAGCAAAATTCGAATCATCTCAAAATAATCGATTTTCGACTTGAACAGAAACTCAACTCGATTCGAAACAACACAACTCAACTCGATTCGAAAAAAATTTTAAAATAAAATTTGAGTTATAAAATAAATTCGCTAACTCGATTTTTTTTACTTCATTTAACTTGATCGAATACTCACCCCTATGTTTACATAGATGTTGAAAATATTTTTATTTGTATTTTTTGTCTAATGGACGTTTAGGTCCTTATGACTATGAGTTTAAACTTAAATTAAAATTTTACCCCTCTAATTTTTAAATTAAATACTTAATATATCTATGTTATTTTGAACTTGTCTTCTAATATTCAATTCTAATTCCGCCCATTATTGAAGGTAAATGGATTTGTTTTATCTACAATTCCGGTTACTAGGATTGTAGTTGGACCGATGCCCCGAAATGTATGTGCACGTACGTATTTCATGCAAAAATCAGAAAGGGGAAAGCTGCAGGGTGGATAGCTAAGCAACCTCCACTTACATAATTACATTGCCTAATGTGGAGACATTTTGGTCCCCAAATGGTGTTCCGTTAGGGTGTTTATAGGCAGGGACGGACGCAAAATTTTAGGTTAGGGAGCGAGCCTATAAAAATTTAGGGGGCGAAAATAAATTTTCAATAGAAAATACATAGATAAATTTTAAAAAATTTCTACATTGTATAAGAATTTCAAACTTTTAGGGAGGCGACCGCCCCCTCTGGCCCCTCCTCAGTCCATCACTGTCTATAAGTTAAGTGGCTCCTAGGTTTAGGGTTCTACAATAAGAAAGAAAGCTCAACTTAGCTCTTAGGATCCGGTTACACAGTGTAATTTTTTTTTAAAATTTTACACGTTTTTGAGATTGTTAGATGAGTGAAACGGATGACTGAAATTAACAGTAGAATATGTGAAAATTAACAGTAGAATAGTGGATTAATAAACTATTAAATTAATTATTGAAAATAATAAAATATGCTTACGTTCTATAAAATCTATTTTTTATAATGAATGTGCTACTATCTATAACATCATATGTGGTTCTTTATTTCTTTTTACAGTAAATGTGCTACTATATGTGTATGGTGTGTGTGCTTTATTAAAGACTAAGAAAATTAAACAATATTACCTTATAATCAATCTATCATATTCAAAAAAAAATGCTACTACCTTAATCAACGGCTTGTCGGTCCATTTTACTAACATAACATTCCAATAAACCAAATAAACCCAACGAGTGAAATCCAAGCCGAGTCCACAGCCTATAATTTATGGGTTCGGCCGTTCGGCCTAGTATTTTAAACGTGAGAGTTTGAGTTAAAAATCCGGGTAAAGTACACAAATGCTCATTGAACTATCCAAAAAATATAAAATGATCACTAAATTTTTAAAAATTACATAATAGGTATTATACTTTAGTTTTTGTTACAAAATATTCACTAAGTCGTTAATTGTTATTAAATTGGTGAAATGACAGTTACGAAAATTTGTAAAACAACACATTTTACCCTCAATATTTACACATTCAATCAATTTAGACTCACTAATAAGGGTTAAATCAGGACTAATTTGATTGAATGTGTAAATATGGAGGATTAAATGTGTTATTATTAAAATTTTCGTAACTGTCACGTCATTCGATTATCGACAATTAACGGCTTAGTGACCATTTTGTAACAAAAACTAAATTTTAATGCTCATTATGTAACTTTTAAAAGTTTAGTGAGCAATTTTTATTTTTTGGTATAGTTTAATGACCATTTGTATACTTTACTTTAAAAAATTTCAAGTTAATTTAGTTAGTGTGTTCTTTTTATAACTTAATTTTTATTTAATGTTTTTTAAATTATTCGAGTTTATACTCAAATTTAATTGTAAATATTTACTATAATGTTAGGGTACTAAGGGTCTTTCTTTGTATAGAGATTAAAAATAAAAAATCTGCTCGAACCAAATTGATCTCATCCTAATTTAATTTATTATTGTTTGAACGTCTTGAAAAAATTGTTTTATATAGACGTATATACATGATATAAGTAAATACCACTTAATTTATTAGCGATTATAAAATATAATAGCTCATATATTTTGTGTGAATCCCGTTAGGGATAGACCTAGTTAGAGAGGCGCTCGTTCTTCTTAAAAATTTGAAATTTCTATATGATTTATAAAAAAATTAAATTTTTTATGTATTTCTTATTGAAAATCTATTTTCTCCCTCCTAAAATTTTATAACTTTGTCTCTCCTAGAATCTTATAGGTCTACATTAATAGAGTATTCTAGAATTGAATGTTGTAGAGAATTCTAGATTGAACCATTTTTCAATCGATTAGGCTATAAACCGATTATGGTTAGGCTGTTAAAAAAATCAGTTGGGTTAGTTGGGCTAAGGCTATATATTGGACTTGGGCCTCTCTGTTTTAATAACTTTACTTTTGTAACCCAATTTCATAATATTGAAACAGAATTCAATATTCTTTAATTCTTTTCTATTTTCTTTTTCTTTTCTCTTTTGTTCCTTTCGTAACTTCCCTGTTCTATCCCTTTTTTCCAATTCGTCTAAGAACAATGGCTTTGAATTCTTCTGATTCAAGCCTAACACAGTGAATCTAACATGGTATCAGAGCCTATTCAATCTTCTTTTGCTGGGCTGATCGTTGATTTTGCGTGTTGCGGTGGTCACAGACGGTGCTAGGGTTTTTGGTTCGTCGTTGCTAGTTGTGCTCCGGTGAGATCTTTCTTGTTTTCTACTGTTTTCGTTGATTTTGTTGTTATCGATTGGTTCCTGTTGATCGTTCGTTGATGCTATTGTTACTGTTCCTTTGTTGCTGCCTGCGATCTGTTGTTTTTGCTCTTTGCGTTCTATTGTTCCGTTGGTTTCCTCTCATATCTGCTTGATTCAATCCTTTGAGTTGTTCCTGATTCAATCGTTTGATTGTGGATCTGTTCGTATAGCAATCCTCTGAGTTGTTCTCTTCTTTTTGGATTATTAGTTTTTCTGTTTGGTTGAGTTCTGTTGTTATGGCTCCTGAGGTTGTTAATGATGCGTCTGGTAATGTTACAAATGGTGTGGTTAATCTGAACTCTGATAATACTACAACATCAACTAATGCTCCTAACGCTCATGATTCCACTATTTCCTGTTCTTCTTCTACTTCTAATAAGGTCTTCTCGTCTAAAAAGATAAATGTGACCTTAGATGATCATAATTACTTGCTGTGGCATCAGCAAGTATTCTTAACAATTAAGACACACAGGTTGTTACGGTTTATAGATAGAAATGCCACTGCTCCTCCTCAGTATGTTACACGAGATGGTGTTGTTAGTATCAACCCTGATTTTGAGGTTTTTGAGGAGCAAGACGGGGCATTAGCTACCTGGTTGTTATCCACAGTAAGTGAGAATGTTTTGCCCAATTTAATAGGTTTGAGTACTGCTTCAAATATTTGGAATTCGTTGCATAGAATGTATAGTGAGAAAACTACTTCTAAACTCATGTCCTATAGGCGTATGTTACACTCACAGAAAAAATGAGATTTGTCTATGAAGGAGTTTTTAATGAAAGTTAAATCTGTGTGTGATAACCTTGCTAATTGTGGAGAGGTTATCTCTGAGCAGGAGCATGTCACAGCTGTTCTTAATGATCTTCCTACTGATTATGATTCAGTTATCACTGTGATCACTGCTAGTCCTAGCTCCTCTGATTTGTCCTATGTTAGTACTATTCTTCTTGATGCTGAGACTAGACAAGCTACCTATGTAGTGTCTCATGTTAATGTTGTGGCTCATCTTACTACACATACTCAATCCACACAGTCCTCTCAAATTTCTCAGTCCACTCAACCTACTCAGTCCACTCAGTCTACTCAGTCCTCTTTAGATTCTGCTGAGCCTGTTCATGCTAATGTGGCTAATGTGGACCAAGGTTCTTACATCAGTTCTTTTACTGATTTTAGCTCAGGTTCAGATTTTCAGATTACTGGTTCTGGTTATAACAGAGGTGGAGGTCGTGGGTTCTATAGTGGTGGAAGAAATCGACCACAGTGTCAGTTGTGTGGTAGACTAGGTCATTTGGTTGAGAGATGCTATTTTCAATTTGATACTGGGTTCAAGAATGAGTCCTCCAGGTCTGGGCCAAGTGGCAGAGGTTATGTTCAGTCTCATGTTGCTCCTCAAGCTCATGTGTCCACTTATGCTTCACCTTATGCTGTTGCTCCTCCTCATATTGTTCTTTATTCTTCTCCTTTTGCACATGTTCATAATGTTGCTTATCAACCTCTGTCTACTGCTTTTATGGCTACATCTCAACCTTTGACACATTCTTTTGTTCCTCATGCTACTGTTACCTTTCCATCTGATGTTTTTCCACAAGTGCCATCTTCTTACACTTCTCCTCCTGGGGTTCTACAGTCCAGTCCTCAGGTCTCCCATCCTCAAGTTCACTTGGCTACAACTGATCTCTTGGATGACAATGCATGGTACTCGGACTCAGGTGCTTCTCATCATCTTACCAACAACTCCAGCAATTTACAATCTGCCACTGCTTTTCCTGGTGTAGGTAAGGTTCAAGTTGGTAATGGTCACTCTTTGCCTATTCACTCTCTTGGTCAATCTGCTTTGTTGTCTAAGTCTAAGTCTTTACTCATGCATAATCTTCTTTTTGTTCCTAATATTACTAAAAATTTGCTGTCTGTTTCCAAGCTTACACAGGATAATCAAGTGTTTTTTGAGTTTTATCCCAAGCATTGCTGTGTTCGCGACATTGCTACTAAGGAAGTGCTTCTCACTGGTTCTGAGTCTGGTGGTTTATACAAGTTGCATTTGCCTTTTAATAAGTCTGTTTCTTCTGCTTGTTCTTCTTCTTCACCCAGTGTTGTTTCTGGTCTTCCTTTTGAGTCTGTTTTTGCTAATAATGTGTCTATGCTCACTTGGCACAATAGGTTAGGACATCCTTCTGTTCAGGTCTTGGATAAAGCCTTAACTCATTGTAATATTTCTTGCATTAATAAATTCAAAAGTTCTGATTTGTGTAATGCATGTGAACTTGGTAAGGCTCACAAACTTCCTTTTCCAACTTCTTTTACTGAGCATTCTACTCCTCTTGCTTTAGTGGTTGCTGATGTATGGGGTCCTGCCCCTGTTGCATCAAATAGTTTTAAATACTATGTGGCATTTACTGATGCTTGCTCTCGGTATTCTTGGATTTATTTCTTAAAACAGAAATCTCAGGTAAATGAAGTCTTTCCTCAGTTTCACAAGCAAGTTGAGTTGCAACTTGGGTTGAAGTTAAAGGTTCTGCAGACAGATGGAGGAGGTGAATTTGCTGCACTGGATTCCTATCTTCTTAGTCATGGCATTGTTCATAGGCTTTCTTGCCCCCACACCTCCGAGCAGAATGGGCTTATTGAGAGGAAGCATAGGCAAGTGGTTGAAGTTGGCTTCACTCTTCTTGCTCAGGCTGTTATGCCTCTTATCTACTGGAATGATGCATTCTCTAGTGCTATTTTTCTCATCAACAGGCTTCCCACCACAGCCATGTCAGGTATTTCCCTTTATGAGAAGTTGTTTCATTTAAAGCCTGATTATAGTTTTCTTAGAACTTTTGGCTGCCTTTGTTATCCATATCTTAGACCTTACAATAAGAATAAGCTCCAATTTAGGTCCACACCTTGTGTTTTTCTTGGTTATTCTCCTGTTTATAAAGGTTATAGATGTTTAGCTTCTTCTGGTCATGTATATATCTCTAGACATGTTAAGTTTGATGAAAATGTGTTTCCTTACTTAACTAATTCTTCTGTTTTGTCTTCAGTTGTTTCTTCTGTTTTAGAGGCACTTCAACATCCACAGTGGAGAGCTGTTGTTCATACTGAGTATGATGCTCTTATGAAGAATGACACTTGGGAGCTTCAGGTCTTACCTCTCTCTCGTAAACCTGTGGGCTATAAATGGATCTTCAAGGTGAAGAATAAACCTGATGGTTCTGTTGAAAGATTCAAAGCTCGACTTGTTGCCAAGGGCTATTCTCAAACGTATGGAAGTGATTTCACTGATACTTTTAGTCCAGTGGTTCGTGCCTCTACTATTCGAACCGTGCTAGCTGCTGCTGTTCTTGCTAAATGGCCGGTTCGTCAAATTGATATTAACAATGCGTTCCTCAATGGAAAGCTTACTGAGGATATTTATATGTCTCAGCCTCCTGGTTTTGAGCAGAAAGGTCCTAATGGTGAATCTTTAGTCTGTCATCTCAAGAAGGCTATCTATGGTCTTCGCCAAGCCTCACGTGCCTGGTTTCTTACCTTACGTTCTTTTCTGGTTACCAAGCTTGGGTTTGTTCCTTCTAAAGCTGATAGTTCACTATTTCTTAAAAGTGAAGCTAGCAGTAAGTTGTTTCTCATGGTGTATGTCGATGACATTGTCATCACTGGTAGCTGTGCCTCTGCAGTTGATGAAGTCGTAAAGCTCATAAACTCAGAATTCTTACTCAAGGATCTTGGTCAACTTGAGTATTTTCTTGGCATGGAAATTTCTCAGTGTGCTTCTGGTCTTTTTCTGAATCAGTAGAAGTATATCTTGGATCTGTTGGATAAAGCAAATATGAAACAATCCACTCCTACTCCAACACCTATGGTGGTTGCTCCTAAGCTTTTTCTGGGGGATGGGCAACCTTTTGATGACATTCATCTATATAGGAGTATTGTTGGCAGCCTTCAATATGTGTGTTTAACTCGGCCTGACATCACCTTTAGTGTGAATAAAGTGAGTCAGTACATGAATAGTCCTACTGTTCTTCACTGGAAGGCTGTGAAAAGGATCTTGAGGTATCTTAATGGTACTCTTGATTATGGTCTTCACTATAAGTTCTCATCACGGATTGATCTTGTCTGTTACAGTGATGCTGATTGGGCCACATCTGTTGAAGATAGACGTTCCACTACAGGATATTGTGTTTATCTCGGTGGTAACCCTGTTGCTTGGTGTTCCAAGAAACAAAGTGTTGTTTCTCGGTCTTCTTCAGAGGCTGAATATCAAAGTTTGGCGAATGTTGTTTCTGAAATGTTATGGCTTGAGCAGTTGTTAGCTGAAATTGGTGTTCATCTGGTAGGAAAACTAGTTGTTTGGTGTGATAACACCTCTACTGTTTCAATTGCTGCCAATCCCACTCATCATGCTCGGGTTAAACATGTGGAAATTGATCTTCATTTTGTTAGAGAACGTGTGCTTGCTGGTCAACTGGTGGTTAATTATATTCCTTCTGCTGAACAAGTTGCAGATGTGTTGACTAAGCCTATTCCTCCTGCATCATTCAGCTCTCTTCGTATGCAGCTGGGTGTTTTTCTCGTACAGAGATTTTTGGAGAAGAAGAAAACCATGAAAGTAATAGAGTATTCTAGAATTGAATGTTGTAGAGAATTCTAAATTGAACCATTTTTCAATCGGTTAGGCTATAAACCGATTATGGTTAGGCTGTTAAAAAAATCAGTTGGGTTAGTTGGGCTAAGGCTATATATTGGACTTGGGCCTCTCTGTTTTAATAACTTTACTTTTGTAACCCAATTTCATAATATTGAAACAGAATTCAATATTCTTTAATTTTTTTCTATTTCTTTTCTCTTTTGTTCCTTTCGTAACTTCTCTGTTCTATCCCTTTTTCCCAATTCGTCTAAGAACAATGGCTTTGAATTCTTCCGATTCAAGCCTAACACAGTGAATCTAACACACGTCTCCTAACATAAAATTCTGAGTCCGTCCCTAAATCCTGTCATATTTATTGTTTTAATTTTTATGATTATGTATATTTTTTAGTAAATTAATAGTTTATTTATATTTTTTCACTTAATCAATTTTTATGCTTATTATAAAATGACCGTCCCAATATAATTTTTATGATTAGACAAACTGATTGTTTGTTAATGTGTCTTTTATTGTTATATAATTATTTAACATGCTAAGTGTCAAACGATAAACCCAAAAAATAACTGTTGAAAAATCAAATATTAAAAAAATTATAAATATTTTGTTTAAAAATAAGTAACATATATAATTAAATTCTTTGATAAATATAAATTTTAAAATAGATATTTATTTATCTAAAATTTTCTCAACAAATATATTTAATTTTATATTATGAAACATGTTTAAACTATTAAGTCATTTGAGATTATTATTTTTCAAAACAAATCCATCCAAAGAAAATTAATTAAAACTGGAAATTCTTAATAATTTTACAAGCAAAACCGAACAACTCCCATTATTTCTATAATATTACAATTATATACATGAGCCAATATAATATGAACACGTGTATCAAAGAATCAACTTTAAAATGTTCCCGTACGTTGTTCGGTAGTAGATTTAATAATTCTAAACAATGTTTTTTTTAACATTCTATACAATATTTTCAATTCGTAATAAATGAAATTGCAGTTTCCATTGTAGATGAGATATATAATAACTTATTAATAAAGAAAAATAGAAAATTTTCGGGATAGAAATCAATCAATGATAAAATATTAAATTCAAATCTCATTTTTGTAAAAATCTTTTGTTATTATATATTAAAAAGGCAATTAAAATGTGGCTTGGTGGTGAGAGATTCGAGTGACACGTGTAGCTCGGGAGCGGAACAAATTAACGGATGGGATGACGAAAATAGTTCAGAGGAGTGATTTATTATATCACAGTTTTTCTTTCGCCTCTGGATGAATTTTTTTTGGTCCTTCAAGATGATTGTATTTAATTGCTTTGTCGAGTTCGGCTCATATGTTTTTGATACTATATACTTATTATCGTGTATACTCTTTTCCTTCGACTAAGACCACTGGGTTTTAATAAGGCTCGCGGTAATAATTCTCTTTTAATAAAAAAAAGAAAATTAAAATGTAAAAGAGTATGTATTACGAATACGAATATGATATAAATACATAACTATGTTATCACTTAAATTAAGGTGTGAAATATTTTGAAATATACATAGTTTAAATATAAGAAAAATATTTTGATACACAAATTGTGGTTTACACGAGCATGTTAATTTTATAATTGGGGGTTTAGTTTAGGATTCGTAGTTTAAAATTTAGAGTTTAGGAATATGAGTTTAGATTTTATAGTTTTTGCTTTAAAGTACATGAGCTTTCAACTCATCCCCTTAAAAGTACCACTAACTATCTCCCCCTGAAATTCTTTCATTGTGGTCTTCCTACTTATTCGGTGCTTCAACGCGAGTTCTTTTGCATCAAAATTTCTCGTGGCATGTTTAACATCCAGGCCTTGGTTCTTCAAACCCAGAACTGCTTCCACATCTTCAAGCGATATGTCCACCAAATTTCATCATCGAGCTGTGGAAATCAAACTTATCCACTGACTCGCGATATAGGTCAGGATGAATTGCTCACGATTTCATTCCGAATAAAGGGCTAAGCCCTAACTCATTAACTAAACCATCAATCTTCAGCTTCTGCATGCCTTTAAACATATATGACAGCTTCTTCAGGCTACATCTTGAAGTTTTCTCCTACAACATTTCATAGAACAATAATCACTTAACTGTTACGCGAAACAATATTATATTACAACATGTTTGAACCCTTAACTCTTTCTCAAAAAGAAATATACACATTCACTTACCTTTTTATCTTCTTCCGGATTAACTATTTTCTTCACATTGCCTTGTGCTATCCATTCAGATTGAGCATGCTTCTGCTCCTCGTACATTTAAATATAGGGCTTCTTTTCATCAGCACTCATCTCAACCCATCTCTCACCTAGTTTTTTTTTTGCATGTTTCAGTCCCACAATTAGTAAAATGCAAATAATATGTACACTTAACAAACTATTACACAACACACGGTCGACTTCTTTTTCACACTTACACCATTTTTTATTTTCTTTTTACCGCCCTTCAATCTTTTACATTCGCTTATACTGTAAATCAACATTCTAGAATTAGCTTACGCGATACATATCGCTAACCAAGTAACAACTTCAACAATGCTAAATACATTCAACTTTAACTTATTATAAGTGTAAATATGGTGTCAATTTTTTAGGTGCCTCGCGCACCGCTTCTACATCTAACTCCTTATCATGATCTATTGTAAACAACTTCTATCTGAAATGATAAATGACAGAATGATGAAAGAATAAATGATGACAAATGATAATTACTACACAGACAAAATTTCCATTCTTAACATGGCTCATTTGAACACAAAATTTGCCTATACGTGAAACTAAAAATTTTATGTGATTATTAAAACATTTATTCCATTACTAAGGAAAACAAACAAAAAAACTTAAGTACTACTAAACAAACATACATTAAACAACATACAATCATACAAACATTCAAGCTATTTTTATGTTCATAAAGCTCATTCTTATCAATTTAAGCCAAATGAGAGGATTCTTCCTAATGGAAAGGATGTGTTCCATTACTTTAACCTTCGAGCAATCCCCAAAGGAAGCTTATGCATCTACCCCAAACATGGAGTTTCCATCATCAAGAATCCTTAGCAACATTTTCCCTCTACTCTTTCAACATGTTTCGGTCAAATGAGACGATTCTTCCTAATACACATGTTGCCTTAGCTATTACACTTGTGTAGGAACCAATAATTTAACATAATTTAGCATGCATTCACCATATTTACCACATTTTTCTCCTACGTTCATAGCTAAAATCACAAAAGTAAAATAATTAAATACACTAAATTAAAGAGTTATGAACCAAAGGAAGCTCATGAATCTACCCCTAAACATGAAGTTTCAATTCTCAAGAATCCTTAGCAACATATTTTTCTCTATTCCTAAAACATGTTTCGGCCAAATGAGAGGATTCTTCCTAATACACATGTTGCCATTGCTATTACACTTGTGTAGGAACCATTAATTTAACATAATTTAGCATGCATTCACCATATTAACCACATTTTTGTCCAACATTCATAGCTAAAATCACAAAAGCAAAATATTTAAATACACTAAAATAAAGAGTTATGAACCAAAATAAGCTCATGCATCTACCCCAAACATGGAGTTCCAATCTTCAAGAATCCTTACTAACAAAATTTTCCTTTATTCTTTAAACATGTTTCGGCCAACTCAAAGGATTCTCCCTAATACACATGTTATCTTAGCTATTACACTTGTGTAGGAACCATTAATCTATCATAATTTACCATGCATTCACCATATTTACCACATATTTCTCCAACACTCATAGCTAAAATCACAAAACCATAACATATAAACAAACTAAAATAGAGAGTTATGAACCAAAGGAAGCTCATGTATCTACCTAACATGGAGTTTTGATCCTCAAGAATCCTTAGCAACAATTTTTTCCTTTATTTCTTAAATTTAGATTCTGTAGTGGATTCAAGTAGCAAAACAGATGATAAACCACCCGTGAGGCTTATTATAAAAAATCTTACAAATTCTGAACCCTAGAAATTTCCCTTATTTTAAACCCCAAACCGTCATTTCTTCCTTCAACAATCCGAACTCAAATCACACAACTCACCATTACTTCCTTCCAAATCATTGAATACTAACGCATAATCACAAAAAATTTGAACCCAAACTAAAAACATCGATCTTACCTGAACACCTTTCTTCCTCTGTCGCTCCTTAGCTTCCAATCCAATCTCTACGTTAGTACCTGAACCCTTCCAGCTTCGCTTCTCGAATGCAGGGGCTTGGGTTAGAGAGTATTGAAACCCTAAGTTTTTCCCCTTCCGCTCGATATCCAGCTTTCAAACGTATTTTAGAGTAATTAAAATACCCGTTCAGTTCAAGGTTACCGGTTCATCAGATAACTTTTTTTTAATCTAATGGTTCACATCCAACCGGTTTGATCCAATGGCCTCAATTTTGTGGCATGTTTTTAGTTGGTTCCTAAGCCATTGGTTTTTAGAATTGTCCCATATATTGCCAACACACAATCTCCAAACTTTTTGGATAATTTTTTTCTATATTATTTATCCAAGAAGCAGCCCCTCAAGCTGCTACAATATACATTATCGTCCACAGGCAGGGATCACTCAATACAGTTACAAGATCCCCCATTCCCTGCATAAGAATCCTATTGACATATTTACAACTTCAGAAAAAATCTGTCTTTTTCTCATAGATGCAGTGTCATCCATGTCGGAGTATAGACTGAGAGCTTAAGAACTGATGAAAAAGTAAAGGGAAGAAGATTTGATCTCTGTGAAGAAGATGATATGAAGGATTCGAAGAAAAGGAAAAGAGAAAAATAACAGAAAAGAAATATCTGATTAAGAGAAAATTTGGTATTGTATTTCATTGAATTGAATAGGCCCAATTACAATGGCTTTATATAGCCCAAGATACAAGCATAGCTGGCAGGCTAGAGGCCCAACTAACTAACAAAATAATAACATACTTTTAACAACTCTTAACAGAATTAATCTAGATTATTCTGGATTATTCTGGCTAACATTCTCCTGGTTTGTTTTCTTCTTGAAATGACTTTGCTCCTTCTTTAGTTGATAGACATCAGCAAGAGAAGTTACCCCAAGCTTATTTCTCAAAGCAGAATAAGTTGCTGGTGGAATAGGTTTGGTGAGTATGTCTGCAGTCTGTTCAGCACTAGGAATGAAATTCACAACAAGTTGTCCAACAAGAACTCTCTCTCGAACGAAATGAAGATCTATCTCAACATGCTTAATCCTTGCATAATGAGTAGGATTTGCAGACATGGATACTGTTGAAGTGTTGTCACACCACACAGTTGGTTTCCCCACTATTTCAACCTTCAACTCTTTTAGCAGTTGTTCAATCCACACAAGCTCAGAAACTGAGTTTGCTAAGCTTCTATATTCAGCTTCACAAGTAGAGCGAGACACAACACTCTGTTTCTTGGAGCACCAAACTATTGGATTGTCACCAAGAAAAATACAGTAGCCTGAAGTTGACTTTCTATCCTCAAGAGATGCAGCCCAATCAGCATCAGTGAAACAAGTTAGGCTGAACTCTTTACTGCCTCTGTAATGCAGCCCATACTCAACTGTTCCATTAAGATACCTGAGTATCCTTTTAACAACCTTCCAATGTGTTTCACAAGGATAATTCATATACTGACTCACCTTGTTCACAGCATATGTAATATCAGGCCTTGTTAGGCACACATATTGTAATCCTCCAACCACACTTCTGTACAAGTGAATATCATCAAAACATTCACTATCACTTGCAGAAAGCTTAGGGGTTACAACCATGGGAGTTGGAACTGGGGTAGAGTTTGTCATATTAGTTTTGTTCAACAGCTCAGCTATGTACTTCTTTTGGTTTAAAAATAAACCACTTGAATCATGATGAACCTCCATTCCCAAGAAGAATCCTAAACTCCCCAAGTCCTTTAGAGAAAAGGCTGCATTGATTTGTTCCACCACATAACTCACATCTTCTGAGTTGTCCCCAATGATGACAATGTCATCCACATAAACCATCAATATGACTTGGGAGGATCCTTTGACTTGAACAAACAAAGAAGTGTCTGCTTTAGAGGTAACAAAGCCCAGTTTAGAAATAAGAAAGGTCCTTAAGGTATCAAACCACGCTCGTGGAGCTTGCTTTAATCCATAAAGTGCCTTCTTCAATCTACATACAAGCACTTCACCATTGGGACCATATTTTTCAAACCCTGGGGGCTGATCCATAAAAATCTCCTCAGCCAAGCTTCCATTAAGGAATGCATTGTTGATGTCAATTTTTCTAATACTCCATCCTTTCATCACTGCAACAGCTAACACAGTTCGGATGGTACTAGCTTTGACCACAGGGCTGAAAGTTTCTCTAAAATCATACCCAACAGTTTGTGAGAACCCTTTTGCAACCAATCTTGCTTTGAGTCTATCAATAGAGCCATTTGCTTTCTTCTTGACTCTAAAAAGCCATTTACAGCCTATTGTATTTCTGTTGGAAGGCAAAGCTTGTAACTCCCAAGTGCCATTATTGAGTAAAGCAGTGTACTCTGCATGAACTGCCTCTGTCCAACCAGGATGTTGAAGTGCTTCAGTGATGGAAGTAGGTTCAGTGATAGGAGCAGCAACAGATGTTTCAGAAACATACACCTTGGGCTTAAAGATTCCCGCTTTGGCACGTGTAACCATAGGATGAGCATTAGTAACCAAGGGTGGTGATGGTGGTGGTGAGATGGAGGAAGGTAGAGGTGAGGTGGATGATGGAGATGACAATGATGTTGAAGGTATGGAGGACAAGATGAGAGGAGACAATGAAGGGGACAGAGAGTGAGATGACTCTTTTGAACTGGATGACATAGAATGATTAGAATGAGACTAACTTTTAGAAAAAGAAGAAGTAGGAGAAGACCTGGAAACATACTGACTTGGATCATGAATGAAGACTTGACCTTGACTATTTATGTCAACTGTTTGAACTGGAGATGTTGGAACAGACTCATGAGGTGATGAATGACCAGAAGGAGGATGATCAGAAAGATGAGGTGAATGCAATGAAGTTGTAACAGGGGGTTCACCAACAGTTTGAGTAAGAGAAATGGGATTAACATGACCTGTTGACTGATGCAATGATGTATTTTGAGAACCATGTGACACTGAACATGACCTAACTGGAATTTGAAGAGAAGGAATAGAAACATATGACTTCTTAACAGTTGCAGTACACTTCTCACATTTTGAACTAATCACAGTTTTATAAGGAAAATGGTGTTCATCAAACTGAACATGTCTAGTGATATAGACTCTTCCAGATGTGTCAAGACACTTATATCCTTTGTGTGAAGGTGAGTATCCTAGAAAAGTGCAAATAGATGATCTAAACTGCAGTTTGTTTCTATTGTAAGGACTTAAGTGAGGATAACAAGCACATCCAAAGACTCTCATAAGATCATAATCAGGTTTCTTTCTAAAAATTTTCTCATAACGTGAAATGCCTTCTAAAGGTTTTGTTGGTAGTCTGTTAATCAAAAATATGGCACTAACAAAAGCATCATTCCAAAAGGTTAAGGGCATAGAGGCTTGAGCTAATAAAGTAAGACCAACTTCCACTATTTGCCTATGTTTTCTTTCTACCAATCCATTTTGTTCAGAAGTGTAAGGGCAAGAAAGTCTATGTATTATACCTTGGGATCGAAGATAATCATCAAGAGCTATGAACTCTCCTCCACCATCCGATTGAATTGCCTTCAATTTGCAACCAAACTGCCTCTCAGCCTCCTGATGAAACTGAACAAAAGCATTAAAGACACCAGACTTCTGTTTAAGAAAATACAACCAAGTAAAACGTGAGTAAGCATCAGTAAATGCTACATAGTAGCGAAAACCATTTGAGAAACAAGGGGCTGGACCCCAAACATCAGTGACAACAAGTTCTAAGGGGGCAGAATATCCAGTCTTAGAGGAAGAAAATGGCAACTTATGGGATTTTCCATACTTACAAGCAGAACAAAAAGGAGAAATTTTATTCAAGTCAACAGAAATATTACAACCTTTTAAAACATGAAACAAAGTATCCTTTGCAGAATGACCTAATCTATTGTGCCAGGTTTCCACAGACACATTATTACCAGCAGAAGAAGCATTACATTCAATAGTAAAGCAATTATTCAAACTAGAAGTATGCAAATCAGATGAAAGTGAAGACAAAGATGGAACAGTAGTAAATGAAGAATCATGATGATGATGCAGTAAGGGAGATGAAACAGAAGAATGATGTGATGATGGAGATGCAGAAAACTCATATAGGCCATTGTTCTCATGTCCTGTTAACAGAACAGCTCTTGTATGCAGATCCTTAACAAGACAGAACTTAGGGAAGAATTCAATTGTCACCTGATTGTCCTGTGTAAGTTTTGACACAGACAACAGATTTTTAGTAATGTTAGGCACATAAAAAATATTCTTAAGATGTAACTGTTTAAATGAACCCAATAGAGCAGATTGTCCTATGTATTTAATGGGAAGAGTTTGTACATTACCTACTTTAACATTACCTGAACCAGTGTAACAAGTGGCACCATGCAGGTTCTGAGGATCATTGGTCAAATGGTGGGTAGCTCCTGAATCAGGGTACCAAGTATTATCACTGACAGTTTCTGGAGTTGCAAGAAAGGCCTGAGGTTGAGATGGAGGACAAGAGGATGAAACTGGCATCAGAGGAGGAGGAGGACTATATTGATGATAGGGAGGGGTATGTGATGGAGCAGAAGGCAAATGAGGAGATGGATGTAGAAACATAGAGGGTGGTGGTGACCTCATAGTAGGAGCATGATAATAAGGAAGAGATGGAGAGGTATAGATCACAGATGGAGAGGAATAAGGCTGAAAGTGGTTACCACGACCAGTGTAGGAGCTGAAATTAACTTGAGGTGCCCTACCATATCCTTGTGTAGGTCTAGCAGATTCATTCTTAAAATGCATGTCAAAACGAGACCAACACCTCTCAACCAAATGCCCCAGTTTCCCATAAAGTTGACACTGAGGTCTTGAGAAATTATTCCTTCCTCTGCCCCTACCTCTACCATAACCAGTCTGAGAAGAAGAACCACCAAAATTATCAGTAGCAGGCCCTGAAGCAGCATAAAAACTACTCCCAGTAGAATCACCAGTTTCTTGATAAGAGGAGTACTGAGGAACCATATCAGTAGGAGGCTCATGACTAAACTTATCAGTAGGAAGAAGAGACCCTGAGGTAAAGTTTTTCACAGCAATATTTGCAGAAGCACTAACTGAACTGAGCAGATGAGAATGCCTATCATCAACATCTAAGAGAATTATCCTAACAGTCTTAACATCAAAAGGTGAGGGGCTAGCTGTAATCACTGTGATTACAGATTCATACTCAGGTGGTAGGCCATTAAGAATGGCAGTGACATGCTCATGATCTGAAATCACTTCACCACAGCTTGCTAGATTATCACAAACAGTCTTAACCTTCATCAAGAATTCTCTCATAGGTTGATCTCCTTTTTTCTGAGAATGAAGTAACCTTCTAAGTGACATTAGCCTAGAAGTAGTCTTACCACTATAAAGCATATGTAAAGTATTCCATATTTCAACTGAAGTATTGTGGCCAATCAAGTGTGGCAAAACCTCTTCACTCACAGTGGATAGGAGCCATGAGGCTAAGGCTCCATCCTGTTCCTCATAAAATTCATAGTCAGGATTAAGACTAACTACACCATCCTTTGTAACATATTGAACAGGCCAGGTCAGCTTCCCATCTATAAATTTTTGAAGTCTATTAGACTTGATGGTCAACAGGACTTGCTGTTGCCACAACAGATAATTGTTGTCATCTAATACAACATTAATCTTTTTGGATGAGAAAATTTTAGAAGTGTTTAGGACAGTGTTTATAGTCTGACTAGGGCCCTGAACATTTGTATCAGCATTATCATTTTCAGGATCAGCATTATCAGAAGTTCTAGTAGACTCAACCATGATAGCAGACGACAATCTCAACAATCTTTAACAATAGCAATCTCAAAATAAAGAGCAATCTCAGTAACAGAAGAGAAGCAATCAGACAGAGAATGCAACAGATGATGAGTAATATAGATGTAGAACTCAGCAGAAGCAGTAAACAACGTATTAGATCAATGAGTAGCAAAGAAACAAGATCAGAGATTAACAGATCAATGAGCAGCAAATCAACAAGATCAGAGATATATATATCCTCAGTCAACAGATCTCTAGAAAACCAAACAGAATTCTCCTCAATTGCACAATATGAAGCAAGCATCAACAACTAGAAGCATATTCACAATTTTACACACGGATTAGGGCACGAAAAAGGAATTATCTCACCCGATTTAGAGATACAACAGCAAAGATACAATCCTCACAGTGTGAAAGATATTCAATCCTCACAGCGTGTAAGCCAAACAAGATTCAGCATTCCAAGATCTGGAGAAGACGAATCACGAACTGGACTTCAAGAAAACGAACGGACTCAGTCAGATCTGATCACCAGGGCCGTGAACGGAGCTCTGATACCATGTCGGAGTATAGACTGAGAGCTTAAGAACTGATGAAAAAGTAAAGGGAAGAAGATTTGATCTCTGTGAAGAAGATGATATGAAGGATTCGAAGAAAAGGAAAAGAGAAAAATAACAGAAAAGAAATATCTGATTAAGAGAAAATCTGGTATTGTATTTCATTGAATTGAATAGGCCCAATTACAATGGCTTTATATAGCCCAAGATACAAGCATAGCTGGCAGGCTAGAGGCCCAACTAACTAACAAAATAATAACAGACTTTTAACAACTCTTAACATAATTAATCTAGATTATTCTGGATTATCCTGGCTAACAATCCATCATACACCAGCATACACCTTGAAGCCCACCAAAATTCTTAATTTTTTCCAAAAAAAATATGAACTTTTTATAATTTTCAAATACCCTTTGATTATTTAAGCATAGACAAAAAAATTACAGAAAATTCTGAAATTGTCACCCTCAGATGATCGATATTTGTAAGACTAGAGCTGATGGTTTTGATCTTAAGGATATTGATTACAGTTATGGTGATGTTTGTGGTGTTTTGGTTCAGTATCCGGGTACCGAGGGCGAGATTTTGGAGTATGGGGAGTTTGTTAAGAATTGTCATGCTCAGGGTGTTAAGGTTGTCATGGCAACTGATTTTGTTGGCATTGACAGTGTTGAAGCCTCCAGGTGAACTTGGAGCAGACATTGTTGTTGGCTCGGCACAGAGGTTTGGTGTGCCGATGGGGTACGGTGGCCCTCATGCTGCGTTTTTGGCTACTTCCCAAGGGTATAAGAGATTGATGCTCACTCAATTTCTGATGCTGCTTACAAGAGTGAAGAGTGGGATTAACCTCCGGGTTGTTGATGCCAAAACGGTGTGTGTGATTTTGTCTATGGGTTTTTTTAATTAAAATTTAAAAAATATGATTATATATGTAAAATTAAAAAACAATAACACATAATATATTAAAGTTAGTGAATTATAGTATGAATTTGGGCTTGGTGCAGTGGCTAAGTCATTGCCTCTAATGCCACTTTACTTTGGTTTGATTCTTGCCTAATGCATGAATGAGTTTTCTCGTTTTTCTTACCTAACAGGTGGTGACACATGTCACCACCTAATTGAAGGAGAAAAATAATTTTTTAATTAAATATAAATAATTAAATTTGTCCAATAAAGTGTTGACACATTTCACAGTCTAAGTGAATGTTTAATTTATTTTATTAAATTAAAATTAAGACTTAATTGAAAATATATATAAATAATAATGACCAAATGTGTAATTATACCTATTTTTTAACTATCACTCTTTCATTAGATTCTAACCGAGTCGGTAGGTGGTCAAATTGAGTCCAAATTAATAATATGATGGCCTAATTGCTTTGATCAAATCGAGATTTTACCAATAATATAATGGTCATTTATGTAGTTTACTTAAAATATTTTTTCTAAAGAAAGCCTCACCGTCAGCTTACTTTACCAAAGTTTCAATTCACTCTCTCGGTCTTTCCCCTCAATTTTCCTTCAATTTTCTCTCAATTTGCTTCCTGCTTTATCTCTTGATTGATCATCTCTTTCAAAATTTGATTGATAAGTTTTTTTTTTCCTTTTCAGAGTTCATAACCTCACTTCTTTAGTTCTTTAATGGGTATGGATTTATCTCCACTTATGCAATTCCTTAGGCAGACTATTCAATTTCCAGATGTTGATTGTTGTGGTTTGCTTATTTTAAACAGTTTGAATCTAGTTTTCAAGCTGTATGGGTTTTCTTATTTTAATAGTTATAGACTGAGGTCGTCTTATGTTTTTCTATGATGTTTTAATCACCTATTATTTTTTTGATCGTGGTTGAAGAAAGCTTCTTAGGTAGCTGCTCGGTTAGCCTTTTTATAAATACCAAAAGCCTTACATGTTCAACAATGCTTCACAATACTCGAGATCACTCAGCTTATCGAAGTTAGGACGAACATAAGCTATTATCTAAAACATTTGTACAACATAAATAAACTCATACATCACTTACGTATTGGCCAACGAAGCCTTACTTCACTCGTTTTCGCATAGTTGTTGGGTTATCCGTGCTCACATAGTTGTCGATTTAAATATCGTATCTGAATCACCATAGTCACGGATAGGTTTCTAACCTAAAGTCACCAAGCCATCAGGATTACTCAAGCTCACATAGCTGTGGAGTTACTCGTGCTCACATAGTCATCAGGTTAAGTACCGTATGTAGATCACCATAGTCACGAATAAGTTCCTAATCACACCCATATCACATAGTCCTTGAGTACGTCAGATGCATTTGTTCACATAGTTCTAAGCATGCATCCCTTTATATAACCGCACCCATGAGTACGTCGGGTGTACTTGCTCACATAGCCCTAAGTACACATCACCTTTTATAAGTACCGTAGTACTGACTCTAAGACATCCAGATTTCTAAGCAACCATTATAAGATGAGACATGCTCCCCAAGCATTAATAGACCTTACCAAGAGTTAAGTGGGTCCGAAGTCATGCTATCAAGCAAATACCTCCAAGGCATGACACTAACCACCAAAATTCATCTCTCGATTCATAAATATCCAACACTTTGAGTGCCCACCCGGCACACAAGGACAACATTATACCAAGCATTTTAGGATTGTTATTGACAATAATTTTCCTTCTTACGGTTATTGAGTTATTACACGTTAAGCTCTTATTTAGGAGTAGCGTCTCAGTTTCATATATTTTATCATCTCAACAAAAGTCTATTGGGCCATATCCCACAATTTTTTAGCCCCTATGATCAAATCGATGTTTTTGGATAGACTACTCAGTCTGTACCGGTACGGTATCTCTGGGTACTAGTACTTTCATACGCGTACCGATGCAGAATTTCTTACTGAAATCTGAAGAAGTCACCGAATACCAGTACTCGAGCCCGAGTATTGGTACGGTGCCTCGATTACTGGTACACTTCCTATCCTATTGGTACGAAATTTGCTCACTAGAGTCCTAACCAGTCTTCGAGTATCGATACGGGTCGACCCGTACCGATACGGCTTGAATGGCGTACCGGTACAGGTTGAAGCCCATATCGGTACTCTCATTACGGTTCATCCTTGCTCTTCAGTTTGAACAAGGGTACCGATATAAACATCCCGCATACTGATACCCAAACCACCCAAAAAGTTACTAAAGTTACGAAGTTATTGTGGGTATTTTAAGGTCTTCTAACGACATATTTAACATTCAAAATTACTAATTTAATCTCTAAAATGAGCTTCACACATACAATACCCAAAACATTATAAAATCAAGTAAGACAATCACTTTATTATGTTAAAAAATATATAGGAGTTAGAGATGTACTAACCTTTGACAAGAAATCTCGTATTTAAGCTCCTAAGTAAAACTCTTCCAACTTTCTTTCTTGCCTCCATCTTGAAGAAACCCCCCAAATTACCTCCTCTTGACATACAAACATGAAAATGAAACAATACTTGAGATAATAGCTAGGGGTAAGCTTGGTACGAAATTATAACCTTAAACATCAATGAAAAGATCTATCAAGGTTTGAAACTAAAAATTCATCAATGGAAGCTTACCTCTTTATCATTAAAATTATATTTTTCTTGAAGTCCTTGAGGAAGAGATCGACATACTTTATTCTTGAATCTTGAATGAAAGAAAAGATTAAAAAAAATTAAGCTTTGGTGACTACGGGATTTGAAGAGGAAGATGGAAGAAGATGATGAAGGAAAAGAAGTGAGAAGCGATGATATTACCATGCCCCTTCCTCCAACGTAAAGACAAAATGTTATAGAGGGGAATCAACCTTTACTTTAAGGGTATAATTCTAATATAAAACCCTTCACTTTCACCCTTGTTACAAAATGGTCACTTCTCAAAGCCTATATGGTTCAATTCTCCTCTTATAAAGCTCAAACTTGGCCCAATGAGTCCAATGCCCAATTCAATAATAAGGTCCATGCCTTGGGTCAACGCACATATGTTGATTCAAAAATTTGGGTTGATACATCTCGAATCACGGTACTGAAACATGAGGGGACAACGAAGTATTTTTAATCCAATCAATAACCACCTGGCTATTACATTCTATAATCAACATATACTACTCAAACCAAAGTGATTCCAAGAAAAGTTTAAGACCACATTCAATAGCACTGATTTCGGTCAAAGAGGGAGGACCAGGACCACTACTGGTTGAGAAATTGAACAAAATATTGCCAAACTCATCCTTGAGCAAACCCCCTAGGCCACCAGCACTCTCATCCCGACGCATAGATCTGTCCACATTTAACTTCAAATCGCCCAAATAATTGCATAAAGGAAAAAATAGGAGGAGAACATATATGTCTAATGTACTTAATTGAGAAAGCCCTACTCCTCGAACCATTCCAAATAAGTCTATCTACCCCAATATTACAAGACTTTAAATTTTGTAAAACAATATTTAACTATTCCCATTCGTAAAAAAAATGGATTGGGGGGGGGATAATTTGATGAAAGTAGCTTCCGAGGATCTAATTCAAGGCTTCAAGCTTTTCATTCTGAAATCAAGGTACTGTAAGTAAAAGGAAAATTAGAATTTTGACTAAATTTAGGGTTGAAAAATAAATTTTTACAAATTCAATGGTGAAATTAAAAATAAACCTTTTTAGGAGTGACCATAACGTTTAATTTTTAAAATCAGAGACCAAAAATGTACATGGGATAAACGTAAGTGATCATTTCAGTAGTTCACCCTTATTTTTTCTGCTATCAGCAGCAAGTCGTCAACATTTAACGAGAACAAACGGCTCAGTGACCAAAAGTTTACACCCCGAAAACGTAAATAATCTTATTGATCGTTTTTCAGAATCAGTGACCAACTCTGTACAGGGGAAACATAAGTGACTATTCTAATAGTTAACTCTTTATTTTTTATAATTTTATAATAATATTTTATTTTTTTTATTTTTTCTAATATATTTTTATTTTTTTAAAATATTTTTATCTTTTGAAAATTTATTATTTGTTTTTTAAAATAAATTTCGAAATTAAATTTTTTATATTTCTAAAATAATTTTTAGAATTGTTCAGAATTTGTTAAATTTTTTATAAAAATCTGATTTTTATATATTTTTAAAAAATTTAGAAATGATAAGTGGTATTATCTTGTTGCGACACGTGCCAAATTAAAAAATATTAAATTTAATTGTCAGCGTTGGTTAAAAGGCTAAATTAAATTTTTTGAGTTTAAGTATTTAATTTGATAAAAAAATTAAAGACTTATTTGAATTTTTTTACAAAATTTTAGAGGCTTATTGAACCATTAAGCCTTTTGGGATCATGACCATGAACCTTATTTTAAAAAAAATTAATATGTAATATTATTATATAATACTGTATCATGATTCATGAGTTTCTTTCTTATAGTATATTGACAGTGAAAGAAAAAAATATAATTTAATCCGAACCAACTATTTTAAGAAAAAATAAATAAATGTTAGAGATTAATTATGGATAAATAACACTATTGGTCACTAAACTATTCCTACTTTTTTGTTTTGGTCATCAAATTATTACTTTTGGTATAACCGTCACTAATGTTACGTTTCTTTTCTATTTTGATCACTAATGTTATTTTTTCTGCCTTGGTTATCAAATTATTGTTTTTTCCATGAATTTTTAAGGACGGGTGACTGAAATGAAAAAAGAAATGACGATTTTATCAAAAATAATAGTTTAGTAGTCAAAACAAAAAAAGCGGGAATAGTTTTAGTGACCAATGTTATTGTTTACCCAATTATTATTGGTATCATATACGGATGAAAAAGTAAAAACCATTCTTCTCGAGAGTCGAGTGCGCTATTTCATGTGACAATTCCACTAAGATCTCTTGGATAGTTGAGGGAAGAATCCGCACAAATCAGATTTTTTTGAGGAGCATGTCGAGAATTAGATTTGGTTAGACAATGTACGAAATGTATAGTCAAATATTCAATATAATTTCACAAGATTTAGTTTGTCCGAACAACATATTCTAGCCGACTGAAAGCATATACATATATATCCACAGCTATATTGAAAGCATATACCAAAATCACTCTAAAATCACTCCATGTTACAACTCTTCAACTCCAGTGTGATAAACAAAACTGGGGAATATGGCAGTAATGTCCCTGAAACAACGAGAAAACCACGACCGAATGAGCTAATCAAAAGGAAACTGATGAAAGAGAGGCAATAGGAGATGGTTCACCAACTTTAAATGAGGGAGAGTCATGTTCTTCAAGAGGCTAGGACGTCGAAGCACGAAAGCTTTCCATTCTTCTTTGCTGATTCGACCATCTTTGTCGGCATCGACATCGGCAAACGTCTGGAGAAAAGATGGCAAACATCTAATGTCATCTAAGAAAACCACACAAGTAACTATCAAAGAAAATAAAATTCAGAAAGCTCACTTGGTCGAGGATAGACTCGATAAGGTCATCTGACAGTTTCATGTCGGATTCCATCAAAATGGCAACTACCATTTGCTTGACCTGCATTCAATCAACAGCTTAGTATGACCATTTTGCAGAATACTAAACTCATGCCAAACTGTTAGCTCAAAAAAAAAAACCCGGAGTTTTACGCACTTCTTCCCGTTCAATAAACCCGGTTTGTCTCAGATCATACAACCTGAATGCAACTGCAAGGAATTAACATTATCAAGAACCTGCATAAGACATTGTTATATGATAATATGAATCATGCTTCATTGGTCCAAAGCAAATGATCTCTCTGCAACACTTACAATCAATTTTATCTTCAACAGGGGAATATGGATGAAATATGTTGAGCGCATGAACGAATTCGTCGAATTCGATCACACCGTTCTTCTTTTCATCGAAAAGATCAAAAACCTACAAGTAAACAAAGATTATTACACATCCAACATTCAAAGAAACATGAAATTTTCAATCCATGAGAGCACACAATTCGGAGTTTTGAACTGATAATGTAGCAAAAAGGTTCACTTTACCCTGTCAAGGAAAAGATTCTCCCCATATGGAGTTTGGAACAATGCTAACAGAAGCTCTTCCTGCAACACAAAACAGCCCATCAAAACAAAATTCATGGCAATCAGGGATGGACCTGAGGGGCAGTCGCCCGCTAAAAATTTGAAATTCTTTATTGATTTAGAAATTTTCTATGTATTTACTACTGAAAATCTATTTTACGGTCCTAACCCTAAAATTTTATAAGTTCGCCCCCTAATGTAAAGTTCTGCATCCGTCCCGGATGGCAATGAAACCAATTCGGCCTATGAATCTGAATTTTACCTTGTGAATCGACCCATCATCGATGATTGAGCTACTCAATTTCTCGAACAGTTGGTACAATGCCTCCACTTCATTCACTGTAACTGCATATAAGTTCATAATCAATAAGAACAAACCATTCAATTTCTGAGAAAATTGCAAGGAAAAAACACACACATCGAGATTCATCGGCAAGACGGGTAATATCGGAGAACCCATAGCGGCGTTTCTCGCGGCGGGGCTGGCAATTGAAGCAATTCGCCATTTTCGAAATCAAGAAATCAACCACCACAACAAATGGGATAAACGCCACACAGATCCGCTCTCCCAACGTAAGGGAACTCGATTGCTGTTCATTCAAAACCCAATGCACATTAATTCACCACTAAAGCAATCACTCTCAAGACCCACCAACCAAAAAAAAACAATAAAAAAGATGCAACTTTTAGAGTTTATTTTAATTATTTGCACAAAGAAGAAAGATGGGTAGATAAGAATATACAAACGGCGTGAGTCTATTGGTTGAATCCATGGCTTCGAACCACCATACATCAGCAACTGAAGAGCCTTTTTGCTTCACCCTTTTTTTCTATCTATGAACTGGAAAAATGACGATTTTTTCCTGAATTTTGAATCAAATGTCGTGTTTTTTTTCAGCGAAAATCTTTTTTTTTGTTGCTTTTTTTCCCCTTGATTCACAAGCTTGAACGTAGGAATCTTCAATAAACACGGAAGCTTTCCAGAGATGGTATGAAGTTCACGCTCCGTCGCTTATCGATTTGGTGGTGTTGAAACGCAAGCTGCTACTTGTGGAAAGACGACAATGGCTGACGTGTCCTTGTTTAATGACTATTGACTACCTCATGTTCACTGTTTTGGCCAAATTATTATTTTAGTCCTTTTATTATGTTCAAATTTGAGAAATAATTTATAATATACTTTAATTTGATATAAATTGATCTTATACTTTATAATGTCATTAATTAATCCAATGATGAGTCTAGAACGGACGACACCCACTATTACACGTTATTAAATTTATAAGGGACTCAACGGACAATTAAATATATTTTTAACCAAAATTTAGCTATCTTTAAGTTTTTAATATTAGTAAAATTATAAATTAATATTAAATTATTATTATTATATTTTATAAACCCCAACCTAAAAACTCTAAAAACATAAATCTTCTAATTACTTGTTGCTGACGATGAGTTTGTTCCAGAACCACTCTTTCGACGTCGTCAAGCCCAGCACCATTGAGCTTTTAGTCGCGTGTCCCTGCATTCGGTTTGCGCTGCATCGTCAAGCCCAACAGACAAGAGAAGCATCTATTGCAGACGTGCGATCTGGGAAGAGCAAGATAATGACATTTGGTGTTGGGTTCGCCGACATCGAGCGTGCGATATGTCTGGGACGATAATGTCACTTGTAACAAAAGTAGACAGCTACTGTAAATTTCGACGACGAAAATAATTGTAAAATATTAGGTTTAGGGTTTGTAAGATAGAGAATAGTTTTTAATATTTTAAATTAAGGAGTAAAAATATATTAAAAATGTATAATTACCTGTTAAGCCCCTTATGATTTTAATAATGACTTAAAAATTTTAATGGAGTGTTGTTGTGCGTAATGTTAATAGCGTATAACGGTGTGTGCTGTTATTTTAAAATGGATTAATATTTGATACACTGCCGGTGTAAATTTTTTTTACACAAGCATACATATTTTTAAGCCTGAATCTAAATTCTAAAATTTTAACCTTAAAACCCTAAAAATCTAACCACAAACCCTAAGCCCTAAAACCTAAATTCTAACCATAAATCCTAGATTCTAAACCCTATAACCTAAACCCCTAACATCTAAACCTTAAATTAAAACCCTAAACCCCTAAATAACCCCGCTTGTGGAAAGTTTGTTTTCCACCGCCAGTGTATAGGATATTAATCCTTTTAAAATTTTCCTTAATCCAAATAGTTAAATAATTAACCTAGTGGGTTTTCATAAAATAAAGAAAAATGCTGTCTAACGTTAAATATCATATTAACATGATGGGTTAGGAGTGATGCTTTATTATAATTTATAGTCAACAACCATGTGATCTATTGACAGAATACCTGAAACTTTTAATTGTATAGGTTAGTGACACAGAAATAATGTTATAAATGTAGAAGGATCAAAATCGTAATTTTACTTTAAATTTATTTTATAATATTTAATAAAAAATTTTAATCAAAAAGTCCTTTCATAAATTTTATGAGCCAATGTTTTAGAAATTTTGTTTAGTTTAGATGATGTTGTTTAATGTAACCAATTGTTTAAATTTTTATATACTTTATTAGATGGAATAAAACACATAAACAAAATTTAAGGAGAAGAATATAATGTGTAATGAATAAATACTCCGTTTTCATTATTTTATTAAGTTATATTAATTTTTATTTTTCATTTAAAACATTAATAAAAAACAAATAGTTCTTAGTTTTCTAATATCTTCTATATCTATTTTATTCGATCGTCTATCTATATATTATGCATGAAAAATAATAAAATAAATAACTAATGTTGCCTATGGGCCATGATTAGTGCAACTCTTTTATTATAATATTGATTATATTAAAAAATAATAAAGCATCGAAAGCATTATTCAATTATGTTTTTAATAATAAACAACTGGTTGTTTTTGCCGCCTTTTATACTTAGGAATATATAATATTGTTTTGTATACTGACAATGAATTTTTTTTATAAATAATTTTTTGATGTTTTATTTAAATTTAAGTTTAGGATTCATAATTTAGTGTTTAGATTTAACATCTAGGGTTTAGAAATAATGAGTCAGGGTTTAGAGTCTTCTAAATACGACACGTTACAACATTACATGTCTGTTTGTGGAAAAATTATTGCCTATGCATGTTTGATTAATTGAGTATTTTGAAGTATTAAAATCTTTATATGTGTGAATAAATATTTTTATAAATTTAATATTAAATCTACAAATAAATATTATAAATATATTTTCAAAAATATTTAAATAAATACATGTATATTTTCATAAAATTAAAATTAAATTATTACAAATAAATATTATAAATATAAAATAAATATTCTATTTTAAAAATATAAATTTTAAATTTTATAAAGTAAATAAATTATAAATAAATGAATATTATTTATAAATTAAATAAAAACATAATTTTTGTAGATAATGATTTTATATTAATTTTATATTTATAAATTTTAAATTTTATATTTTTCATAAAATTAATATTAAATCATTACAAATAAATATTATAAATATAAAATAAATATTCTATTTAAAAACATAAATTTTAAATTTTATAAAGTAAATAAATTATAAATAAATGAATATTGTTTATAAATTAAATAAAAACATAATTTTGTAGATAACGATTTAATATTAATTTTATATTTATAAAATTTAAAATTTATATTTTTATAAAATTTATTTAATTTATAAATAATTTAAGAGTATATTCTATCATTGTAAATATAATTTTTAATGATTTAATATTAATTTTATGAAAATGTACAAATAATTTTTTAAATATTTAATTTTACTCTCAAATAAAGAGAAGAAATAATTTTAGCTTGATATTTAGTTTAGCGAAAAATAAAGTAAATATTAATGTTAGTGGAATTCAAATAAAATTATAGTTAACTTAGTGACATAATATCTTTTTGTTTTAGTAGAAAATCTCTAGTTCTAATACATGTGAAAGCTTTTTTAATTTGTTGTGAGAACATTCTATAAGTTAAATATAGATATTTGTGAAAATATGTTAAGTAGTGTTGGTTGGTATGGTGGTTTGACGTTTCTTTTTTCTTTCAGAGTGTGTGGAATTGAATCTTACCATGTGTATTCCTTTGTTTTTAATTTGTTGTGGGTTTAACGCCTATCCTTCCTTTTAATGGGCGTGGGATTGAATCCCATCAGGGGCAAGGAGAGACCATTTCTAATGGTCGTATTAATTTAAAAACAAAACATAATTTTAGGTAATATTTTGTCAGAAAAAAAATATAGATGCTAAAATAAGAACACCAGAATAAATAAGGTACTAAATATGTAATTATCCCTATAATTTTATGAAAAGAATGCAAATCATTTCCATCAAATTGAGAATTCTCTTAATCTAGGAGAAAACAAAAACCAAGAAAGAAAGTAATAAGAATGATCATTACAAGGAATAAAATAATTGTCTATCTTTTCTTGTCTTAAGTATAATTGCCTTCCTTTTGTCTTTTCTGAGTTATTAATTTAGTTTTTATCTTTATTTATCCAAAAATAATAATGTGGTTTTATATTCGAATTTATTTTTAAAATTTTTGAAATTCTAATTATAACAAACGTTACAACTTACAAATAGGGACGGTTAAATTATGTGAGCTTGATGGGTTTTAATCAGATATGATTTTATAAAGTTGGTTTTTTTAAAATTTTAAAGTCGGGTCAATTTTTGTAAAAACTAAAGTCGGACTAAATTTGAATTTAAGGTTAAAATTTTTAAGTTCATAAAAATTATAATGTATTTTCTATATTTATCAATTATATCTCTAGGTTACATAATAAAAATGAATTTTTATGTGTCAGATCAATTTGAGTAAAAACTTTTAAATTTCATATCAAATTTGAACCGGCTAAAATGCCTGACTCCTATTTATCCATAGTTACGAGGATAATTTTTTTTTTTGATCAAAGGCGACTTTCATTAATAAAAAAGTTGAACACCCGACTAAACTACAAAGGATGGAAACAACCGAAACCCTAAAAAAGGCAAGGTTTGACAAGCTTCGAAAGCCTGTAAAACCTTCCTCCTACACCCTAACGAGGAAACAGGTGGCACGTAGGCCCCACCAAGCAACCTAGAGCAACAACGAAACAAAGAAAAGGACGTAGACCGGCCATGCGAGCCCCGGCTACGTTCACGAGTGGCTGGGATGATCATCTCCCAAAACCATAGCAACAACACCCACAACGGGAAAAAGAAAAGCTTCAGAACACCCCTCCACGCAGAACTCGATCGGCAAGAACCAAAACCAAACTTTTGTCCTCTACTGATGATCACCGTCCACTGATGACGCCGGAGAGCTCTGTCCAGAGGCAGGCTTCCTTCCAGGTATGGAGGGTCCTTGTCACGGCAAAGATCAGAGAACCACACCAGCATGAAAGACGAAAACTTTGAGGATTCTTGCTCCGTTCTACAGGGGATAAGCAACAACCGAAAAACAAAGAAACGAGACCTGCAAAGTGAAAACCTTGGATCATAAACCTTTACTGAAGGCGTGGAGATCCCAGGGGAAGGAAGTGTAGCCCAACATCGTCTGTGATCCTTCCTTTCACAGACCAGGCGTGCCCTATACCTCATATATCGTCCGGATAACCCTCCCCAGGGTCATCCGAGTTGTGTCCAATCTCCAAAACCTGATCCTTCATTTTCACTTCCTTGTGATTATCTTCATCATCACTAAGTTGAACTTCTTCATTCAAAAAGAAGTTGTCGTCGATACACATCGAAGGAGTTTTCGTAATTTGATTTCCGTAGGGGTCGATGCCAAGTTCAATTAACCCAACTTCATCGACCACTATTCTTGACCGTTCCATGGAAAATTTACGACGGGCCGCCTTCCTGATGAGTGTCAGCCGCTGAGATCCAAACGTCTTCCCTTTCTTCTTACTCTCGATGTTTTGAATAATCGGAGACGTGTTCAAATACGAGGCAGGGAACAGCGCGGCTTTCAGAATATCTTCATTAGCAGCCCACCCTCGTTCTGAGATACACCAGTTGTTGGGTGCAACTTGGACAATTTCCTGAGAAATTTGGTTCCAAATTTCCCTTTTTTTTGTTTGACTGAAAAGCTCAACGTCTTCCTCATTTCTTTTCCTTTTTCTGTTTGCAGAAACTTCCATTTTGTCGAGCCCCATTGCTAGGAGTGTGCCCCAAGTTGCCACTTGTCTTGGTGTACCGCATTCAGCTTTTTGGGAAGGATTTTCCATAGGTGAAGTCGTGTCCAAGATTTCTTTTGGATCACAATGCGGAGAGTTATTTAGACAAGGAAGTCCTATGCTCTGCTTACCCACGTTGCATGTAGGTTCCTTTGCCGCAAAGGGGAATAAAGAGTTGACTTCCTGAATATTGGATTGGACCTCACGTGGTCCAATGTTCGATGAGATCTTCTGCTTAGGATTTACCTCGTACTGGACCGTTGTTGGACTTTGTGTTACTTTGTCTTTTGCGTGAAGGCTATCATCGGAAGAGCTTGCCAGACTGGAGCTTCCCGGACAATGGGGTCTATGTTTGCCGCCGGTAGGTACTAAATATATAGTTTTCCCTTATTAAAAAATAAAATTTTAATATATATATATAAAATAATTTAATTGAATTTTTAAAATAATTATTAATTGTATGATGAGTCTTTGAGATTTTAAATCTTTATTAATTAATTTAATGGTGTTCATCGGTGTTCATCATTAGTGGTGTTCATCGATGTTCGTCGCACGTTGTAGAATTTTCCTTACAATGTAGTATCTGTTCAATTTTCGCACACACACAGTGCACACATGGTAATTAAACCCGAGTCACCTGGATGAAATATAAATTTCAACTATAAACAAATGTTACAACTTACAGCAGGGACAGTTAAATTACGTGAGCTCGATGGGTTTTAATCAGATATAATCTTATAAAGTTAAATTTTTAAAAACTTTAAAGTTGAATCAGGTTATGTAAAGAATAGAATCGAATTATATTTGAGTTTTTCATGAAAAATTTCAAATTTGAGATGATAGTATAATTCTTCAATGTATATTTAGAGATAATTATTATAATGTATTATTTATATTTCAATTATTTCTCTATTTTATATAATAAAAATGAGTTTTTATATATCAGATCAATTTGAATAAAGACTTTCAATTTCATATCATATTCAAACCGGTTAAAACCTTTGACCCGTGTTTATCTCTAGTTATAAGGATAATATGATTAAGATTCAAAAAATAAAAATAATCGACTTTTTTGATAATTTTTAAATCTAATCTTAATCCTACTTAAGGGAGGGGAAGTAGAGATTCTATGAGAAGGAAAGGGAGTGCTCCTAGTGGACCTCGAACTCATGGCCTACGAGATTATAAAGGAACAAAGGTGAACAACTAAACCAACCGGCTAAACGTACTTACTCAAAAATAATCGAATTGAAAAAACATAAACTAAATATACAGCTTACACATAATACAGGGATTTATGACAAAACTATACGTAACATATTCGATAACTATAATTGGAACATAACTGAAATTTTAGATTCCGGGAAGTACAATTACTAAAATAATAAAGTTGAAATACACTGATTAGATTTAGATCCATAACACACTGATTAAATACATAAACTAGCAGAAAAAATATTTTTATTTCTCAAAGTACACAGAAACTTATAAAATAATTTATTTAATCTTAGTACGAGTCTGTCACTCTTGACGAACACAAATAAACATCACTAACGAAGAGCATCATTAATTCAATTTATAAAGATTAAAATTTTAAAGGACTCGTCGTATAATTATAAATTATTTAAAAATTAAAAGGTAAATTAATTAAAATATATTATTTTATTTTTAATTTTCTTTTAAATGTAGATCAAAATACATATCTATCATAAAATTACAAAACTCTAATTTTTGTTCATTTAAAATTTAAACTGCCATCGCTGCTATCTCATGTCGTTATCGTTACCTCCTATACGGCCGCCGTTTTCCATCGATGAATATTAATACGACAGCCATATCAAATTATATAATTATTACCGATGAATATTAATACTTACCGATGAGTATCACTTGATATTAAAGTTTTATATCAATCGCAATGTAAATAAAATTTATTGCATGGCCGCAGTTTTATATCAAATGGGTAAAAGTACAAGCAAGGTCTTGGACCTTGCAAATGATAGTTGGGAACGACGGTTATGTAGGAGGCAACGATGGTACGGTAAAAGACAATAACGGCAATGACTTAAATTTTAAATAAAAAAATTAAAATTTTTTAATTTAGGGGTAGATAGAAAAGGACGAAAGTAGGACTTTAGGTTAGGGGTTAAACCAATAAAAAATTAAGGAGGAGAAAATATATTTTAAATAGAAAATACATAGAAAAGTCTTAAAAAAATTCTAAGTCATATAAAACTTTCAAATTTTTAGGGTGGCGACCGCTTCCGCCATCCCCCTTTGATCTATCCCTAAAATAGACGTTTTGATCTATGTTTAAAAAGAAAATAAAAATAAAAATAAAAATAATATATTTTGATTAATTTACTTTTTAATTTTTAAATAATTTATAATTATACGGCGAGTCTTTAGATTTTTAATCTTTATAAATTGAATTAATGATGCTCGTCGTTAGTCTTGCTCATCGGTGCTCATTGAGCGTTGTAGACTCATCCGATTAAGGAAAATTCGGCAACGTTCGACGAGCACCGATGATCACCACTAACGATGAGCACCAATGAGCACTATTAATTCAATTTATAAATATTAAAAACCTAAAGGACTCACCGTATAATTATAAATTATTTAAAAATCAAAAGGTAAATTAATTAAAATATATTATTTTATTTTTAATTTTCTTTTAAACATAAATTAAAATATCTATCTACCCCTAAATTATAAAACTTTAATTTTTGTTCATTTGAAATTTAAGCCGCCGCCACCGCTATCATCACCACTAGTGAATGAATTTCAGTGACGACAAATCCATGTCCGACCAATGACCATTTAATCTATGTAGATTTTGTATGAAAACTTAATCTTATTAAATCATGATTCCAGTTGTTGGTTATGCACCAGACTTAATCCATGTCCGACAAACCCTAATATTTTTTTTCTTGGTTGTACCGTGTAAATGTTGGTTTTAACATGATATTTACATGATACATGGTGGCAACGGTTGCCACACCTTAAATTTCAAATGAATAAAAATTAGAGTTTTATAATTTAGAGGTAAATATGTATTTTGATCTATGTTTAAAAGAAAATTAAAAATAAAATAATATATTTTAATTAATTTGACTTCTAATTTTTAAATAATTTATAATTATACGTCGATTCTTTTAAATTTTAAATTTTTATAAATTAAATTAATAGTGTTAATCGGTGCTCGTCGTTAGTGGTGCTCATCGGTGCTCATCGAGCGCTGTAGAATTTTATTATCCTTTTCCTTTATATAATAGTTAGTAAATATTTTCTATACATGCCTCCTAGCTCTAATTTCGATTAATATTTCTACAATCCAACTATTAATATTATAAATATAATTATATTTTTCATACACATAAAAAATTATATCAATGCGATATATATATTATATTGATCGATAATTTAATATTCGTCCATATAAATCAAACGGTCGACCGTCGACATGACCGAACAATTGGTTATAGATTATTACTTATTAGATTGTAGAAGGTTGTAGTGTCTATAATTTGACATGATTTGGGACCCGATAAATTGACCTGTCAAACCCACACACAGCTCACGTTTGGACAACAGCCAGAATTCTCGCAGCTCGATCTAGATTTTTTTTTTTTCTTTTGAAGTTAATCCATTAAGGTGTTGTTTGATAAATTTAAAAAATAAATATAAAATTAGAATTAAAATTTTATATATTGCTTAAAATTCATCATTTTATATAATTCGAATGTGTGATAGATATTCACATCAAACATAAATTTGTGAGAAACAAATAAAAGACATTGAATTTAATATACATTCAATGACAACTAGATCATTATTTATCTACTTATTATTTTCCATATTTTTTCATAAAAAAATATGTGATATAATTCCCATGTTAAGTTATCTCTTTTTTTTAAAGATATGATTTTATTCGAAGAAAACCATACAAGGATGAGTGTTAGCACTATAGCACATGCCTCATTAAAAAACCTTCTTAAGCCTAAATGGAGGAAAAAAAGTACACATGCTAACACTATAGAGATAACCATAAGACAACAAAGCATTAAGCTAAGCTATTACAACTATCCATCAACAAAATAGAATCGACACAAGAAGGCAGATGTTCAAAGAGCTCCACCTCAAGATTGTCCCTCCGTACAACTTTGGCCATGACATCGGCTACCTGATTGCCCGCACGACCAACATGACTAACCCACACTAACCAATCCCACTGTCATAAATCTTTCAAATACCAGCTCAGAAAGTGACCACCATCAGCCTCAAAACGTAAAACACGACAAACCTCCAAACTATCCAATTCAAGAATAACACGTTGAACCCAACCTCCCAAGCATAAAACAAACCTAAGTACGCACATCATAGGTCTACATCAAGAACCGAGCAAATGCCAAAAAATTTAGAAAATCTAAAAAGTTAAGTCCTTGTACTATCATGAGCCACGCCACTATACGAGCCTCGCCCATTAGCACCTCACCGACCCTTGTCGGTATTGAGCTTCACCCATTGCTCCGCAGGTAGAGACCAAAAAGCTACCGGCACGACCCCCCTCGGCATGTAGGAGAAGTCGCCGGATGCCATTAAGCTACTGCAATTTGCACAACAACAACATGTTTACTGCGCTCTAGAACAGTCCACGGCCCATCCCTATGCGCATCAAAGACTGTTGCATTACGGTGAAGCTAAAGTTGCCAAAGAATATTACCAAACAAGAGATGCCACTGCTTTGTACACACTACTCCAATGCTAGTTGTCGACAAATTCCCAGCAATCCAATCAAGAAATGGCATACTCTAGAAAATATGACAAGTGATCAGCTCGAACCAGCTCAGTCCACACTCGTAACGCAGGGGACACTTACGGAAAACATGGTTGACATCTTCCACTGCGGCTCCACATACTTGACAACTACTATCCGTGGAAAAAAACCGCTACACACGTTCATCATTGGCCATAATTTTACGCCAACATACAAGACATAAAAAAAAATATCAGATACGAGGAAAACCCCTGAACTTATGTAACATCACCCAAATGTCTGGAGCCTCCGCCGCAACTACCCCTTATCGCACCATGAAAGCTGACTTAGCGGAAAACAAACAATTACTCAACACCTTCTAACCTATCTAATCATGTCCCGCACGAGGACACGACCCTTTCATTGCCGCAATCCAGAGTAGAATATCTTGTGGTAATAAATGTCCAAACAAATGCCACGTTCATTCACCCTCATGCGACATTATATGCGCAACCGATGTATTCTCCACTGTGAGTCCAACCGGAGCCATAATATGATTGATTAATGGACTAACTTCTCTTAGCCAATTATCATACCAAAAGTCGACCTCATGACCTGACCCCACAGTCCAACCCAAGTTATTACGCACATCCTCCCACACAACACTGAGCCCTTTCCAGAGCCGAGAACAACTTGTATTATGAAGCACAAGTGAGACACCCTCAACACATTTATATTTTGCCCGGAGATACCTCACCCATAACATATCCTTCTTAACAAGTAAATGAAAAGCCAACTTCACTAGAAAAGCATCATTAAGAATGGAAATTTTACGGAACCCCAAACCCCATTCTTAATCGGCTTACACACATCATCCTATTTCACTAAATGCACGCCACCCTTGTCAGTTGCGATGCCCCATACAAAATGACGAATAAGCCTCTCAATATCCAAACATGTTTTCTTTGGTAAAACATTAGTCTGAAGCGTGTAAACTGGAATTGCGGCAAGAACAGACTTAGCTAACACAATTCGGCCTGCCAGAGATAAACAACTCACCTTCCACCCACTAAGCTTACGTTGAATCATCTGCACCAAATACTGATACAATTTTGTAGTGACACGGTGATACAACGGAGGCACACCAAAATTTTTGCCTAAATTGTCTACCTCAGTGAAAGCAAAACTAAAGCTAATCGTCTGCCTAACATCTGCGAAAACATTCTTAGAGAAGAACATAGTGGTCTTGGAAGCACCCACCTTGTGACCCGATGCTTGGCAAAACATAATAAAAACTTGTCAAAACACAGACAATTGCTTCAAGGATGCCTCGGCAAACAGAATCATGTCATCAGCAAAAAATAAATGGGAGATAGCAGGTCCAGTATAGAAAGTTTTTCATGCACTCGCGTGAACTGCACCATTAATTAACTGCAATAAGTGCTCTATATAGAGAATAAACATGTAAGAAGATAAAAGGATTATCCTGCTGAATTCCCCGTGTCGGGGTAAAAGAATCTGTCACAAACATATTCTAAACAATTTGTGTTGTAACCGTCGATACACATTGCATAATCAACCATCGTAAAGACTCGGGTATGCCAATATCGGCTAGAGTGTCAGAGATGAAATCCTATTCCAGTCTGTCATATGTTTTCTCCAAGTTAATTTTGAGAGCCATCCACCCTTTCCTGCCAGATTTACTACGCATAACATGAATCACCTCCTGAGTAACAATAATATTGTCAATAATAGCCCGCCCAGGCACACAGCTAGTCTGGTTCTCAAAAATCCAACCTGGTAAAAGGCTCTTCAATCGGTTAACTATGATCTTCGATATGGCCTTATATATAACAGTACAAAGGCTAATCAGATGAAATTGCCTGATAGAGTCCGAGTGGGGTACTTTAGGAATAAGAACCATTAGTGTCCGATTAATATTATGAGGCTCCATCCCTGTACAGAAGACCTATTGAATTAACTGACACACAGAGGCCCCCACCACAGACCAATTTTGCTGAAAAAGGCCTTTATTGAACCCATCCACTCTCGATGCCTTAGACGACCCCATATCAAAGATCGACTGTCTAATTTCTTCATCGGATGAAACTACCCCTTGATAGAGAACATTGGTCGAGGAACCACGAACGATGAAAATAATGTTTGATAAAAGTCAACAGCAATCTGACGGAGCTTTACCTCATTCGAACACCAAGACCTATCCTCACATTTTAAGGCTGACATGCGATTCGCCAGCCTACGTGCCATAACTGATGCATGGAAAAATTTAGTGTTGCGATCCATCTGAATAACCCATTGCGAACACGCCTTTTGTCTCCATAAATTTTCCTGTTGATCCATAATATGTTCTAACTCCTCTTTCAGCTGAACAAATAGAGTAACTAGAGATTTAAAGTACCGACGAATAACACACGATCTATACCTCGTAGCCATGCTTGAAGCCGTTTGCGACGCGTCCCAAGGTGACCAAAGATTTCTTTGTTCCATACATGCACTTTCTCTTGGAACTTGGCTAATTTAACATCCACCGAAGAATCACCTGGCCAAGCTTGATCAAGAAAGTCTGCAAATTGTGGGTGAGATTGCCAAGCATTAATAAAGTGAAAAGGCCTATTTTTCACATCACCTTGCTCATCATGCAAAGTTACTAATAATGGTCGGTGATCGGAACCTAACCGATCAAGGTGATCAACAAAAGAATCACTAAACTCCGACAACCATTTAGCATTGACCAAGCAACAATCTAGACGTTTGTACAAACCACCCCTTGACTATGAGAGGGCCGGACCACGGAAACCCAACCCAGAGTGAAGATAAAGTCAGCGAATAAACGACTACCCTAAACATGAGTATCCACTCCACCAAAACGCCCATCCGCTGATAAAATAACATTAAAATCACCGCCTAAGATCCAAGGGACCCCATCCCCCGGGTTAAGGTTAGAAAGAAACCTCCATAAATGCTTCCGTTTAGATACGAACGAGCTCGCATACACAGCTGTAAACTAGATTTTAATGTCTGCCGACGTACAAGAAATAACACCATTAATGAACTTCTTCGAAATACTGAGAATATCCACACACACACATCACCATTCCATAGTAACCACAGGCCACCACTAAACTTATACGCTTCAACAAGGAAAGTATGATCAAAACCTAGCCTCGAGATGATAACAACCGCAATCCTGCCATTGATACGCGGCTCAAAGATAGCCACCACACTCGGCTTATTCTCCCTTACAAAAGACTTGAAATGCTTCTTAAACGCCAGACTAGCAACGCCCTTGCAATTCCAAAACATGAATTTAATCATTATAAAAAATAAATAAACAACGCACATTACTGCCCAGGCAAGGGCTTGTCACGATCACAGCCCTCCTCCTCAAACATAACACCAGGGGAGTATCAGGTAAATAACACTCATCCTCATCCGAGAAGGGAACCATCGAACTCGTCGAAGCATGCGCAAATTTATTACCATCACCCATAGCCATAGAATCACTCAACGCCCCCATCTAGTTCAGCAGAAAGACAATGAGAAAGCTCCACGGATGAAACTCTAGATCATACTTTCGGCTCAACCGGATTACGAGCATGTAACCCTCGATGATTCCCCTCAACCTTACCTCGACCATGAGACAAATGAGCGCGAATACCCCTAGCAGCAGCTGCTGCTGCCGAATCATTCTTCTCAACAATCTTAAAAGCTTTATGAGAACCAGCCCGTGCGGATACCACACGATCCGTAACTTGGACACTAGTACCTTCAACCAAAGGCACCACCTTCATGCTCTTAGCTGCCATCTTCCCAGCCTTTGCTTTACTATCCGGGTTCGAAGCCATGTAAGCAACATTTTTGGCAACCTCATGTACCACACCCTTACTTGCACTCGCACCCTTGCCTGATTTACTCAACCCCGACTCGTTAGGCATAGTAGATAGCCTCTCAACCACACGCTTATCAGCCTTGCTAACTTCAGTACCTTTAGTTTTCGCAAGGGTGGTAAAACGAGAACCAGAACCTGCTGTCATTGCAGACTGCCCCAAAACACGGTTAACTCCTCCACACCGACACCTATTATCAACTATCATCCATGGGCCAAACAAGTTTGATTCAGATATATCTGCCACTTGTTGAGTGTGGGGCACTACAGACGCCTCCCTCACACCTTCCTGAACAGCCGATGGCGCCACATTCTCAACACAAAAATCTTTCGAATGACCATAAACACCACAAGAATAACAAACTTTTTTCATACCTCTATATTCTAATTTCTGGATAAAACCATCAATACAGATACATGACAACAATGGTTTACTCAAATCCACAAGAAGTGCAAGTCGCACAAACTTACCTCGATCTCTCTCCTCCGTGTTGTAATCAATCTTAACCACACACCCAATAAAGGCAGCGATATGACGAAACAATGCCTTCGTGTAGTACCGATAGGGCAACCCTGGTAATCGCACCCACATAATAACATGTGTAAGATGTTTTTCAAAAGATGAAAAGCCTCTACTCCAAGGCTGAATAGTGAGGTAGCTCTCATATATAGTCCAAGGACCTTCCGTAAGCACTTTTGTGTAATTACGCTCGTTGGAGAATCACACCAAAAAAATAATTATTGTCAAGATCGATGATATGCAGAGTACCAATAGATTTCCAAAGTGCGTGAGTTCGCGACACCAACGCTTTATATCCAATTGACCTCCCTAGAAGCCGAACGATGAGATCATTACGCATATTATGATCAATTTGATCATGAACTCTATTCGAAAACTGAATCGAAGGAATTGCCCTATTTCTATCCAGTTTAATGTTATCCTGAGTAATTACAACCTCCTTATCAGTCATACCCGGATTCCCAGCAACAACACCCTTCATCCCAGCAGACCCAACCACCATGTTCGCGTATGACAACCTACCCTTCTCCGTCGGAATCGCCCTTTTTTTCTCCACAACCTTCCTTCGCATCGCCATCAACCATAGGCGCATGAGCCGCCTCCATGTCAACCCCCATAGTTGAATCCATATGAATATCAGAACTCGTGCTTTCATTCTTCCCTTTCTTGACCGAGCGATCATCCACCAACGACGGGGATGCTGGCTGTTCTCGCACCGCCACATCTGAAATACTAGCCAGAGGAATGTCCGTTGTCCTGCCACCGAGCCCCTCGTAGATGGCCAAGTTCGCCAGCACGTTAGGGTTCAGGTTTTCTTTCCTCCCTTATTCTCCTCAAAGTTGTTAGATAATTAATATATAATTTTCATGTTAAGTTATTAAATGCATTCAAAAAATTTAATCCATTAGAATTCAATATATCCAATAATTAAATTTAAATTTTTCAACAGATTATCAAATAGAGCCGACCTTAAAATTTGAGTTATGGTTTGAAATTTTTATGCAATTAACCCAATAGTAAAAAATTTATTTAAGACGCAATCTAAGTGGTAAGCAGCTTGATATTGCTTAAGTATGTTTTGAATTTGAGGCATTGTGTATGCAAATAATCTTTACTGGAGGCTCACTCATTAAAACTAAATGTGCGGCGATGATCGATCTAGATTAATCAAGACAAAATGTTGAAAATTGGAAGGACAACCAAAAAGGCTTATTTAAGATTAGGGAAAATATATGATGCACTGGTTGTGGTAACAAATGTTTCTACGAGCGCCTTAATTTTAGGGGTTAGGGATCTAGTTTAGGGTTTATAGTTTAAGGGTTTAGAATTTAGAGTTTATGGTTAGGATGTAGTAATTAGAGGTTATGGTTTAGGTTTTAGGGTAATATGGTAGAGATTTGAGTTTTTATTTATAACCCCTAAACTCTAAATTCAAATCACAATCCCTAAATTCTAAGTACATAAATCTAAACTCTTAAAATATAAACTTTAAATTCAATTTTTAACCGCTAAAATTAAAGTATTTGTGGAAACAAATATTTTCACCGTCGGTGCTTATATTACTTACCATTAAGATTATTATATGAATAAGATGCACAACATAATGGGTTGTAGCGTCTTTTTTTTCAAGCATCATATATTCGCTGCCTTGCCTTCAACGGACAAAGAAATATGAGAGCTTGCTGTCGGTCGGACCAAAGTTTTATGGCGACCGGATCAAATGGGCGGTCGTCAGCTTGAATCTGATTTTTATTCATTTTTGCATTTGTTTTAGGAATAGGAATGTTCGTTCTGATCTGAATTTGACAGATTCTGGTCCATTCAATCCTATAAGATTATTCTTCTAAATGTTAAGTTTGGGTCGAGACCGGATCGTATTTGTAAATTGTAAGCTCTGGAACTGTTAAATTAAGTAAGTTTTGGTGTAATATTTTCTATAATTAATATTTTAACAATCTAACTATTAAATTTATCAATATAAATTTTCGAATCGAGATATTTGTCATGTCAGTCCAAAATAATATACTTATAAGTCTGTATTCAACGGTTGAAAACTTTTTATGTAAACTAAATATAAAAATATTTTTAATTTACTTAAAACTTTATGTCCATGATCAAGTGAATAGAACACAATTTTTTTTGAATATGAGTAGAACACAAAATTCAAATGTTAGATCAGTGCCGAACCCCATTTTTTTAGAAAAGACTTAGAAGTATAGTTTAATTTGTAAAGAAAATTGTATTTTGCATACTCATTTATTAAAAAAATGTATATTTTTTTTTAGATTCTAGATTCGTCACTGTGTTAAATTGTTAAAATCGTAACTATAAAAAAATTTACAAAAAATATAAAACTTACTTAGACCCTGTTTTTTGTTGTCGACAGCGACTCAACGCCCGTTTATCCCTTATTTTTTCGCGAAACGACCATCACTTTGGTCCCTCGACAAACGTTTATTCACTATTTTTAATGCTCAAACCGGCATTTGATGACAGCTGAAAATTTTAACTTTTTAAGACCGATCTTGGCCTCTAACGGCGGGTTGTCACCCAATGACAAAAGAAGCCTTATTATTTTTATTATTATTGACAAAGAAGTCTTAATTTTATATCAGAACACCGGTGTAAGTGATTTTTTTCTTTTATATATGAAGCAGTAATCGTTAATTGTAATATATCCGCCTCGGAGTTGGGAAGAAAATCGAGAGGTTAATGACTAATCAAAATGAGTGACAAAATGAAAATGTCATAAAAGTTGAATAATTTGGACGCTTTATTTTAGTGGTTAAAATAAGTTTTATTTGATCAAAAGTCATGTTAACACCATCAAAGGATTTACGAGTTGAGTCACTAAAATGATAAATTTCTCTAATGACAATAAGAAATGATAATGATTTATTTTGGTGACCAAAATAAATGTGGCCTAAAAATTGGATGATCGACCCAATATTTTACCCTTTTAAATATAGTATAAGATCAATTACACTAGATAACCACAAAATTTTGTTCAAATTTCAAATTGGTCTTAAACTTTAAAATGTTCTAATTGAACCATCAAGATATCATAAATTGTATCATTTGAGTCCTTCCAATCAGATTTGACATGGAGCACATTCAAAACACTTAGATCAAATTATAAACATATTTGTGTTCTAAAATTATTCTACCTAATTTTGAGCTGACACTCAATGTCTCATGTCATTTATCTTTGTAACATAACTAAATTGTTGATTTAGTTTGCCATATTCAATTTGACCTTTTTAGCCATATTATTCTTATATTGTATAATCAGAACTGGAATTTAAAAATTTTTAAAATATAAAGACTAGATTTAATCAAATTAATATATAAGAACTAAATCTAGAATCTTTACATAGTATAGGGACTGATGACAATATTTGACGAGAAAAAGGAAACTTATTGACAGATAATATAGTGTTTCCCCCCCAAATCTTTGTAGGCTTAATTTAATTAATGACGACAAGTTGACTCCTGGCCCCAACTTTTGCTTTGTACTTTTCCTACCCCCGTTTTCTCTCCGTTTACCGTTTCTTCGCCAGTCTTTCCCGTTTTCTCCCATCTGTCGTCCTCTCTTAAATTTAATTCCAATTTTCTTTCAGTTTCAGTCTCATCATTATCTCTTAATTTTCCAATTTGCCCAATCAAAAATAGAAAAAAAGGAGAGAATCTCTATTTCTGGTTCTCAATTTGCATTGATTTAGCAGCAAAAGGAGAGGACTCTCTTGTTTTCTTAACCTCCTCGCCGGCGCGTGGTTTCCAGATGTTGAGAAAATCAAGCTCCTCCTATGAGCTCATTACAGCTTTTTTCTTCGTCGCTACCTTTTGTTTGACTTCGTTTTCACTCGCTCAACAACCACAACTACGACTCTCTGAGTCGGATCGGTTCGAAGCCGACGCCGGAAACGGCACCGTTTCAAATGTTTCTTCGGTTGCTAAGCCGAAGGAAGGTTCCTTTGCCGCTATCATCGATCGCGCTTTAGAGAAGGAGTTCAATGAGAACGAACAAAACGAAGGTTCATTTGCTTTTATCCCTCTGATTTTGCTTAGATTAGGGATTCGATTTCAAATCCGCACATCTGAACTTTACTACTAAAGTGTTCAGCTTAATTATAGTTGTTTACTTCAAATTTGCTAGTTCTTTATGTACTGTAACAATTAATTAGTTATTTTTGTTGCTTTTCATAGGTTTTTGAGCTCGATCTATTTTTAGGTTGTGATTTTTGTTGTCTATATATGGTCTATGAGAATTTAATTAGTGAGAGTGTATTTGCGTAACTTCCAGGGAATAGATTTGCTATTTTTTTATTTAAATTTCAATTATCGAATATAGTCTAAATTCATCCTGATTTGCAGTAACTGACGATGCTGGAAGTTTCAACAACAGTGTAGCGGAACAGCAGGTTGGTAGTGCTCATTCTTTTGAAAACTTTTGAGCTCGAAAATTTTGCTTACTTATTCTTTTTCATGTGTATGTTTATCAGGCTGTTTTGGAGACCGTCGCTAGAGTTAAGAACAAGAAAAATGATACAAAAGAGGAAAAGTATGTGCTTCTCCTCATCAATGAGTAGATTTACTTTGTTGGTTTTGAGTTCGGATTAGTTGCTAATAGAATTATAGAAGAGCTTAATTTTCTATTTTGATGATAGAAAATTTTGAACGATTTTATGCCATATCTTCTTCTTAACTACTTAGAGACATGTAGTAGTTCCCTCACACCTTTTGCATCCTCCTTTTAGATCATTTCAACTCCATGACGTTTTCAATCTAGAGAATGACAACAGAGCTGAAGATACACCGATGTTGATAGATCGAAAGGTTAGATTGGTTCATTTAAAACTTCATGCTGAAATATTTTTCCGTACTTAGAAATCTGAGGTGCTGACTTATTTTCAGGACAATGTCTTCATCATATCTAATTTTAAATCAAAATATCCAGTGTTGCAACTGGACTTAAGGTAAACATTTTATCATCTTCATTTCACCAAAGTTGTCTTTTTACATTCAACTAATAAGCTGATTTAAACTTGCTTATGCTCTGTAGACTGATATCAGATTTGGTAGTTGTCATCGTATCTGCAACTTGTGGTGGCATTGCATTTGCTTGTGCTGGACAACCGGTCTGATTGTATTGATATAAGCGTATCTAATATTTGATTTGAATGTTTGGTCCCTATAGAGTGTCTTGGATTACTAATTTCTTATATATTTTATTGTTGCATATTTTACAGGTGATTACTGGATATTTGTTGGCAGGATCTCTTATTGGACCCGGAGGTTTTAACTTTGTCAGTGAAATGGTGCAAGTATGTTGTACATTTCTTTAAATTTTTTCTATCAACATTGGCACCTTATTATTAAACCCTTTGTAACTGAGCTGAGCAATGGTTTCTTGATCAATAATGCCATTGTTCACTCTTTTGCATGGAGCCTTATTATGAAAAATGAGTTTTTTTCATTTTGGATTTCATTTCATCTCATTTAATATTAGTTTTTATGATTCTTGTAGAGTTCATCTGAAGCCTGCCTAAACAATCCACAGCTCTTATTGATCTGTTATTGTGAAACCTGTCTATGTCATTTTTTCCCTTTAGTTTCTTTAATTTTATATGGGCATATTGCATATTGTATTACAATTGGTAGTTGGTTTGGTGCCTCTATCAAACTAGGGCAATAAATAAAAATAAACATAGGCGATGATTTAAGTTCCAGTTAGTAATATTGTGGTCTGATTAGACTCAGGTGTACCGTTGCTAGCAACTGCAATTGAATTGTGTAGTATTCTTGAGGGTGGCCGGGGTGTTCTCATTCAGTTAGAGGCTGTTCCATTTGAACATGTTTGTTGGTTATTCATATATTCTAAGATTTAATAATTTAGTTATTTCCCTTCATTTGAATCATGCAGGTTGAAACAGTAGCTCAGTTTGGTGTGATTTTTCTTCTTTTTGCATTGGGTCTAGAGTTCTCCATTGCGAAGGTTGGATTATGCCTCTGAACATTTTCTTTTCTAGTTTTATGACACTCTTTACATCAATTATCATGTCATTTCTCTAACTCCATCCTTTTAATTATAAGCTTCGAGTTGTTCGAGCAGTTGCCGTCCTAGGAGGGCTACTCCAGATAGTTCTATTTATGTGCCTCTGTGGAATTACAGCCTCAGTATGTCTGTTAACTTGACACAAAGTTTATGTTCGTTTTGTTTCATTAATCCTTATTAATTGCTGTCACCACCATCACCTGAATCCGAAGCACACTGATGTTGCATGACTTTTATCTTGTCATTGAGGTTTCTTGTATATCTGGGTCTAAAGAGGTTTCTTGCTGTTGTGCTGTTCAAATCTCTTCCTGCTTCTTGACTTCAAATACAATTTTCGTTTTTCCTTTTCTTTTTGAAAAAAAAAACGTATGCATTCTCTGAAAATGATTAAGGTACATGCTTCATGCAAACATGTTACCTTTCTTATTTTTCTTATGGTTATGGACCATTTTATACCACATTTGTAATTCTGAATCCTGAAGTTTTAATTGGGTGCTGTTTGCAGTTATGTGGCGGTGGACTCTCAGAGGGTGTATTTGTTGGTGTATTCCTTTCAATGTCTTCAACAGCTGTGGTAAAGTTTAGTGGAAATCTTTTAGAGACTTACACATTCATGCTTTTCCTCACTGATGAGCAAAGCATATTTATGCACATCACTTGAGTTTAGACACCTGCTCGGTACTTGTATAGAGCTTTATCTTTGTCTAGTATTTTTGGTTTTAAAGCTGTTTTTCTCTTTTCTGACGGCAGGTGCTTAAATTTTTGATGGAGAAGAATTCTAACAATATGCTTCATGGCCAAGTCATTATTGGCACTCTTATTCTGCAAGTATTGATTCTTCACTCCATTGTTGTCTTTTAAGTTCTGTTTTGCTTTTCAGATTTTGTCAATAACATTAACTTTTTATCATGCTGGTGTCCTTAGCAGTTTTTAACTTTGCAGGATTGTGCTGTGGGGTTACTATTTGCGTTGCTTCCAGTTCTTGTTGGAACTTCCGGTATTCTTCAAGGAGTAATGTCCATGACTAAATTGTACGAGGAAAACTTGCAGAAATTTCACATTCCAACTTTGATCTGGATCACTGGATAAATAACACTCCTCATGTCTTTTATGCCATATAAAGGGGAAATATGTTTCTAAGGACTAGGCTTAGCTTTTAAGTGAGGGCATGGCTCCTCACTCTTTTTTAGTGTGCAGTTTTTCCTAAAACTAGAAATATAAATCATGCTTAGATTCAAATATGAGTCACTTGGACACACATAATTATTGTATTGATGCCTTGTGCTTGTAATGGTATAAGTAATCCCGGCTTTGGATTAGGATTAAGATTATAAGTTCTTGTTTTCCCTTGATATATTTTTCTCCATTCATGGCATTTCATTTAGCATTGAGGTATTTCTTAACACTCTATATTATATTAACCAGGTTGGTCACATTGGCTGCCTTTTTGGCTGTTTTATCAATATTGTCTCGTACTGGCCTGCCTTGGTTGCTTAAACTGATGATAAGCCTTTCATCACAGGTATATTTGTTATCTGCAGATAAAATTGCATACTGAATTTCTTTTTCCACTGTATGCCGGTCTTCTGTTATGATTTGTTTTAATTACTTCTTATATGTGCAGACCAATGAACTCTATCAACTGGCATCCGTGGCGTTCTGCTTACTTGTGGCCTGGGTATGTTCTGTGTTTCTTTTTGGTTTATCTTCTTTTTACTTTCAGTTTGGTAAGCATCTGGATTTTTGTATGCAATATCCACCGTTACACCCCCTTTCTTCCAAATCTTGTGTTTGTTTTATCTGTAAAGAAATGTCTATACCATTTTCCATAGACTGTCCATTCTTTTAGTGACACGTGAACAGCTGACAAGCAGGGCTTGTGATGAAGCTTAACCTTATGGTTTTGAATACTGTTGATCTGCTGTCATTACAGATCTAAAAATATATAAGCTTCTATGTAATATTAACAAGGCACATTAATCGTATTTTGATATCTGCTAGAGATTCAGAGGGTAGAACTGTAGAAGTACATAACATTACCTTCATACAAGCGGTGTCATTGGTATTTTAGAATGTATTTGATTTGATGTTTGCTTGTAATCCTTATGAATAAATTTTAGATTCCTGCTGGTAGATACAT